>BSYR01000028.1:6462500-6857500 GCA_030270665.1 Hibiscus trionum
ATGTAAGAATTTCTTCCTCCGATCAGCAAGGTATTGTTCGTTAATATATTTCTATTTGAATTCATCAACGAAGAATTTCCATGTAACTGACTCGGCAGGGGCAGTTAGAGTCGTGGTTTCCCACCAACTTAGAGCTTCATCGGCTAGAAGTGCAAACGCACATTCAAGTTTATGTTCATCCGAACATTGAAGTTGACGAGTTAAGATTTGAGTGGTTCTTTCTAGCCAATTCTCAGCTTCTTCCGGCTTTTCCTCGTTTTCACCGGTGAATGTAGTTGCTCGATGTTGTGCGAGCTTGTCGATAGGGGCTCGACTCGGGGTAGCAACCACCGGAGTCGGTTGTTCTCGTCGGATGTTCATTACTAATTGATCGAACATCTCCTTCATACTTAGGAGACATTCCCGCTGAGCACTTTGAACAGTTGGAATTGTCGGAGTTGTTTGATTAGGTTCAGGGAGTGGAGTCGGTTCTCGCGGTTCCGATCTTCTTGGAGGGTCCGCTTGCTCGAGAGGATTAGATTGTCCCGGAGCGTTGGTTTTCATCCTAACGCTACCATCCTCGTTAGATGATTCCCGAGGACTTTCATTATCACGAGCCAAAAGTGATTCGGACATTCTAATAAGACTTCAGAAAAGATCGAAGTTAGAGAGCGCAATCGCAAGCAGTTCGATATAAAACTCCTAGGTGGCATAGTTTAACCTATATGATGCAATAGACCCGATTTAGTCCGAGAATCGACTAAACCGAAGCGCTCTGATACCAATTTATGTAACACCCCTCGCACGGTTAAGAGCGAGCGATGTTACTATTCAGTTGATGGACAGATTCATACATGTCAACTCATCAAACTTACAATTATATGAGATTCAATTCATATCAAGCTTGATTAACTTCAAACATAGTTCATTCATATCTTCATATCCATATTTACATAAACATTTATTAAGTTAATACGTAATATAACATGTCTTAGTTTTATACAAACCACACTTAACAATTACATGATCCATAATGCATGACAAACTAATTTAGACTATTTCTCGATTTGTGCGTGTCATCCTTGCGTAGGGGCCAATAAATATTATCAACGAGTCAACCACATTCCCATGTTTTTGACTTGTGTCTGCCTCATTATCAACGAGATTATATGAGGACTAGATCCATTCCGAGAGAACCACGCGTGATGGAATTCGATATTCAGAATTTTTCTTGACTCTCAATCCTTTGTTCTCCTTCTCATGTCGAGAACCCGGACCACTCATTTTTCCCACTTTGCATACGAGCCCCAATTTTCTGCACATTACCACCTTCATTAATCGAAATCGTTCTACGATTGCCCCCTTTATTAGCAACAACGTGCTCCAAAACTTGCGGTTGTGCACCCTCAGCCAAGGGAACCACCTCAACACCAACGCCGTTAGATCTATCAACACCAAAGCCCTTAGAGCTATCAATACCCTTGGCAGCCGCATGTTTATCAGGATTCGATGCAAGATAAGCAACAATTTTTTTGAAATCCTTTCGTGGCACCGAGCCCTTCGAACTTGCCTTTACCCCTTCTGTTTGCCCATCACTTGACCTGGTAGGCACTTTTGTATTAACCAAACCGCTCCCCTCAGCATAGGTTGTATCCATCGGAACATCCTTGTCCTCCAACACCACAAAGCGAGAGCCACCTCGGCCACCCGCCAATTTTCCAATCCTATCTCCCTTCAAATTAGTATTTGCAGCTCTCATTCGCCTATTTGCGACAACCATCCACGGCCCCATAGAGCTTGGACACATCAAAACTCCCAGCCGCAGTCTTCGGCGCAACTTCAGTATTCTCCACAACTTCAACACTCTTAACCTTCGGATAAGCCTCTTTAGCATGCCCATATACACCACATTCAAAGCAAATGTGTTGGAGTCCCTCATACTCTAACTTCTGGACAAAATTATCTATCCCAATGAAAGACTTAAGCGGCTTATTCAAGCCAACCATAATGGCTAGTCGCGCAAATTTCCCATGTTCACCCGCGTGTGTATTGTAATCCACACGCACAACACGTCCAACAACCTGCGCAATCCTGTGAAACAATGCCTTGCAATAATACCTATATGGTTACCCAAGAAGATGGACCTAAACGGCTACATGCGACAGGTGCTTTTCCGAAGTTGAAAAGGACCGACTCCATGGTTGAACTGTCTGTAACACCCGTGTTTTGGGGCTAGGAGTTAGTCGGGTTTGTAGTCCGAGTCAATAAAATTAAATTAAAACAATTCAACCTAAAATGTGGTGTAATTGAGCCTTAATAAAAAGGGAGGGACCTACATGGCAATTTTACCCAAATGTTTTTAAAAGGCAAGACAACTTTAAAATTAAAGTTGTCATCTTCTCTCCAACTCACCCTCCCAAACGTTGGAAACCATATCACCATCTTCAAACCCTCTCAAACTTCAAAGCTTATATTCCATTCAATATCTTCTTCAATCCAAGGTGTTTTTCAAAGGTAATTATGTTTTCTTAATCTCCTCTTTATCCTCTATCTATCTATAGTCTTAGATTTCAAAGTTATGGAGTTTTGAAAATTAGGGTTTATATCAAAGTTTGGGTTTTTAATGGGTTTTTCATTTTGTTTTGATAAATTGAGTTGGGGTTGTAACACCCGGGTTTAGGGGTCGGGTGAAAATAATATTTTAGTATTGTCTCGGGTTTCGATTCTAGTATTTTATTTAATAAAGTAATGGTTTGGGCCTCGGGTTTTAAGATTTGGACCAATTTTAAATTGAGCCCAAAAGCCATGGATGGCACCTATTGTGGTTTCCCTTTTTCTTTAAGGGCATTTTGGTCTTTGAACATTAAATTTAAACAATTATAAATAAAGGATGATTCATCATCTTCTTCCTCTCCCTTCCATTTTATTCCAACGACAAGAACACCTCTCCCTCTTCAAATACTATTTCATCTCCTTCCTCCCTCGTTTTGGCTCGGTTTTGAAAGGTAATTACGTTTTTGACTTGCTCTCAACTTCCTCTCTTCAAAAGTACAAGTAGTTTTCATTTTCATCCATATTTTAGAAATTGGATTTTTGGGAGATTTGAATAAAAATGGTAGTTTTATGGTGTTTAACTTAAGATTTTGACTTGATATTGTTAGACATGATGTTTATGAACCAAAAGGACCAACATATATAATTTTTGAGGTGTTTTATAAAATTTCCGAATTTGTGTTTTGGAGGGTTTTTAGGAGGGTTTTTAGTTGAGTTTTGGGTGTGGTTTGTGTAGGAAATTGAGGGTTGATGTTAGGGTATTGGTTGGGGGTCGTTTTGGAAGCATTTGGAAGTGTTAAATGTGTTGGAATCATCGGTTTTGGACTGTGCTAAAGGGCTGCTCGGGAATGGCTTTTTAGGGGTTGTTCTTGGTTTGAAAAACAAGTGGTTGATGTTTGAATTTCATTCCGGGTTTGCTACGTTGTGTTGTGGACTGATATAAGGTTAATTTACTTGTGTTGAGATGATTAGGAGCAAGGAATTGCATTGGTAAAGTCTCGGGATCGATTTCGGAAGTCATGAAGGCTTGAGTCGGCTTTGCTTGATTTGCTTACGGAAGTGAGGTGAGTGGTTAATGTTTTAAAATGATTTTTAAGTGGTTGGTTCGAGCATGTGGACTAGGTGGAGATTGGTAGACTCACCTAGAGTTAGGATTAGGGTGGTAGCCTAATCCTAAACTTTAGTTAGAGACCTTGGTTGATCTTTAAAGTGTTGAATTATGCCTCACGGTTAATCATGCTTATGGTGGTTATGCTTACGTTGTTATACATGTATATGGAGGCATGGCTTTATGCATTGTTACATGCATGTTGATGATAAATGTGATGGAAATATACATATGACATATGAGGTGATATTTGTGTTATTGAGATGCATGTAGTGTTGACATGTGTAATGATGTTATAAGGTGATTGCTTGATCCGAGGATCATGGTGAGTACATGCTAGGCATGGAAATGTGGTTGTGCATGATAGTAAGTCATTGTGAGTACGTGCTAAGCACGGAAGTTGTTAATAAATGATATTGTGGAATGTATTAGTATTGGCACTAGTATACTTGGGTACAAATGATCGATCATTAGGATGTTAGTGTGTACACATGAGTCAAAAGTCGCGCGTGGCCTTGGTGGCGTTGAGTCATCAAGGAGGAGTATGGGTACACTCGGAAATTTATATATATTCTACGTGATGATGAGTGGAATCCCATCCGTAGGGCATGTGGCGATGAGTGGAATCCCGTCCATGCAGGGTCGGTGATGAGTGGAATCCCATCGACGGGCGTGAGGATGAGTGGAATCCCCTCCGCGTGAAATGGGGCGTGAGGATGAGTGGAATCCCCTCCGCGTGAAATGAGGCGTGAGGATGAGTGGAATCCCCTCCGCGTGAACGGTGATGAGTGGAATCCCACCGCCAGGTAATGGTTGTGTTGTTGGATGTGAGTCCAACGGTTATCCGTGTATTCGAGTCATAGCTAAGTGCCAATACGGATTGTAGTTATGTTGCCATTATATGGTTAATTGTGAGCTAATGAGATTTGGGATGTGTTGCTAACATGGTATAATATATGTGATTTCATGTATTGTGGTTTTGAACATGTTGAGCATGACATGATATTGAGTATATGTTCATGCATCATCTATGATCATGGCTCGTGTGGACCGGAGGTATGAACATGCATTTTATCTCAGTTGTAGCTCGTGCTTGGACCCTGCATTGTCGAGGTTGTTTTTAAAGAGCTTACCCTCACTAAGCTTTTATGCTTACGCTCTCTTTTGTTCGACAATGCAGATAAATAGCTTGTGGGTGGCAAAGGCAAGGAAAGGTCATCAAGTGTTGCTTTTGGTGAGCTCAATGTATGAGTTTTAAGTAATAAAATGTAATAGTTAAGCAATGGGATAGGTGTTATTGATTTGAGTTTTGATGTATGTCGTTGTTGGCTTGGTTCGTGGATGCCTTGTTCGATTGTAAATATTGTATATGTTACATGCCATGAATGTCTACATGTTTTAGTTGCTAAGGCATGATATCTTAAGTGCTTGAGTGACCATATATGCATAAATTGCTCCTTTGTTAGAATGCTATGTATGAATGTTTTAATCCATGTTTGAGTGTTTCCTCTGGCTTAAATATGTGTGCTTACATGTTTGTATATGCTTAGGTGAGTCGAGAATTGCATCTAGAGTCGTGTTTGAGGTCGTTTAGCTAAAAATTGTGGACTTACAGTGCAGGGCGTATCGATACGCCTAAGGGCTGTATCGATACGGCCTTGCTCAGAGAACACAAATTTGGCTGGGCGTATCGATACGAGGGGTGTATCGATACGGTCCCAACTCTCTGGAATCCTGGGAAGTTATGGAGTGTATGGCGTATCGATACGGTGTCCAAGCGTATCGATACGGTTCAACCTAGTTGACCAAATGGTGTTGACCGAGAAGGGCGTATCGATACGCTCAAGGGCTGTATCGATACGGTCTTCTTATGTTGACCATAGGGTGTTGACTTTGGTCAAGGCGTATCGATACGCTCTGAAGGCGTATCGATACGCTCTGAATAAAAGGGTTAAATGGGTTGTTTTAAGGTGCTGTTTTGGTTGGTCGTTGCTATGGAGTTGTGTTTCCAATGTCGTGTTTCACATAGGACTTAATAAGGCATTTAGACAAGATTAATTAATGAAAAAAAAATAAGGTTGCTAACCGAGGGGGAACCTTAACGGGTTTCGCTTCGGTTTTCCCCGTGTGACCCACTCGGACCGGTCATTCGTCCAGACTGGGATGAGGGGGTTACATTTGTTGGTATCAGAGCCTAAGGTTACCGAGACCTTGGGCAGGTAAGTGAGATAAGTTGTGTTTTATGATTGATATGCACGGTGTTTGCTTGCTCTGTAAGTATGACTTCTTGTATGACAAATATGTTGATTGCTTGTTTAAAAGCATGTTGTTTTTTATCCGTGTATGTTGTGATGAATGATTGATTGATTGAGAACGTATGTTGTTTGATCGTACGCATATGTTTACTTGTTTAGCAAGTAAGCCTTGTTATACGCTTGGTTGAGCATGTATGTGTGTTGATTGGTTGAAACATGTTTAGTAGAGTCCCATTGCTACTATTACATTGAAAAAGAGATTTTAAGTGAGGGAAACATACTTGAGCCACTTGGAAGCCTTGCCTTGCTAACCCAATCTTGTATGTTTTACTGTTGATATTGTTGTTGATTTAATTGCTTTTCGGTAAGTAGAAGTCGCAGTTTCTGAAAGGGTGGACGATGTTGAGGGAGTCCATCGCCTTAGTTAGAGAGGTGTGGTCGTACCGGAATTGAGGTACAATTTGTCCGTTTGAGACGGTGTGTATATGGGTTGATTCTTGTGGATGAGGGACGGTGTGATCAACTCTGGCATCAGTTGGTAAGAAGAAGTGAAGGCCTATGAGTGGGGGTCAGAGTAGTTTGATTGTTTTATCGAATGAGCCCTTGGTACAGTATCAAGTTGTTTCTGAATCCGTATCTCTGTACATTGTTAGCAAGTATGCAAGTGGAACATGCCTGGTGAAGTGTTAGTTGGTGACCGTTGGGGTTCGGCCTACGATTTTAATGCAAGACAGCCGGTCAGTGCTCGTGAGTGGGAGCTAGTTTGTGTGATTGGGTCGGTGTACGTTGAGTTGTTTTCCAGCAAGCGGAAGAGATGAAGTCACTTCCGATATAGTTGAGCCGAGAGGGGAGTCTTGAGCTTTGACTCCAGATTGTTTGGTAGGGGTAGAACAAGTCCAGTATGACTATTTGTGTGTGATCAGAATTGAGTCTTGAAGTTACGAGATGCTCTAAGAACAGTTTAGAAGAGTTGGATTTTGTTGAAGAACCAGTCTGAAAACAAGAGGACCGAAGACTATCAGTTGTGTACATGTTAAGTTGCAATTTCTGCGGATACCTCCTTTTGTGTGAGCATGTAAGAAATTAGATATCCTAGTTGAGACCTTAATTGTAGGGACATCTGTGACTAGCCTTTGAGAGATAGTAATGATCAGAAAGATGTACAGAAGATGTTGTTGGTGGTTCAGAGTTACTAGTTTCTAGTAGATGTGAAGTAATTGTCTTCCTACGGTTTCGATGTACCTTTTTGACATGGTTTGGCTTGTAGAGCACAGAGTTAGTGTATACCTTGAGAGAGAGAGAGAATTGCCTTGAAGTTGCAGATTTCTGTGTGACTGTAGTAGTAAGTGAGGAGGTGAACATCTTGTCGAATGTTGATCCAGCTGTGGAGGTCGAAGATTGATTGAGTTTAGTTGGCACTCTTGCTTAGCAAGTGTAATGAATTTGAGTTTGAATGAAGATTATACCACATAATGCTAGAATAGTTTGTGTTTATCTAGAAGTGTTTACAAGAATTACCCAGTTTGTCTCTTGACAGAAAAGAAGAGCTTATTATTGATACCGTCCCTGAGTTTGCTTCTGCTTCGATTTTTCTGTGTCTTATGGTTCCTGAAAGAATTGAGAGTGTTGAAGAATTAATTATGAGTTTGTTAGACCGTAAGTTCATTAGGCCTAGTACGTCATCTTAGAGTATAACAGTACAATTTGTGAAGAAGAGAGAAGACAATACAAGAACGTGATTAGATTTCAGACAATCGAAACAAGTGACAGTGAATGATTAGCATCAGTTTTCGAGTGTCAGTGAATTGTTGATCAGTTAGTGTGTGCTTCAGTCTTTTTGAAGATTAATTGGAGATCCGTTTACTACCAGTTGAAAGTGAGAAAATTTGAAGTACCGAAGACAGCTTTATGGGCGATATGTGATCACCTTGAGCTCTGAGTTATGTCGTTTTGTTTGACTAGTGTATTAGTTACCTTCATAGAGGTTGAACAGAATAATTCCCGAGTTCCTTGATCAGTTTGTAGTAGTTCTCATAGTTGACTCATGAGTATATTCAAGTACCGAAGAAGACCATGACAGGCTTTAGAATTAGTGTTGTAGATCCTATTAGAAAATCAGTTGTATGCCAAGTTGAGCAAACGTGAACTCTGAGTTAATGAGGATGTTCTCCTAGGACGTGTAGGTCAGTCGAGTGTATCAGAGTAAATCCCAAGTAGGCAGAAGAAGATGTGAGTCGGAAGAAACTGAAAACTGTGACATATATCTATAGTTCCTAGGTCTAGCATTTTTACTCTCAGAGAATTGTGAATAGTCTTTCGAAGATAGCTGCTCCCTTGAACAAGTTGCTACAGAAGAATGTTCAGTTGGTCAGATACAAGACAATGAGCCCTTGAGAAACCGAAAGAACTTTGAAGAGAGCTTCGACCTTGAAATATTGGATGTTTTAGGAAGGGTTGAACTTGAACAGTATGAGTTGTTAGAATTGCTTGAAGACTGTAATCTCAAGCTTGAGTGTCATCCGAAGAGAGTTAACGCAGTGACCGATGCTTTGAGTTATATTTGTCGTTAGATTAGTAGCCGAGTTGCGAGCTGTGTTTGCCGGATTCAGTTTGGCAATGATAGTGGTTCTGTGGTCGAGTTCGGGTTAAACCTACTTTGAGTTAGATGCTTAGAGAGAAACAGTTGTAAGACAGGTTCTTGGCACCTCACGTGCAAGAATTAGTGAAAGGAGATCTCTAGAATACAGTTTCAGAGATGATAGAGTTTTGCAGTTCAGAGATAGAATAGTGATGCCGACTAACATAGTGTTTTGAGACGTACTGTTTTGGCCGAAGCACATGGCAGTTCTTGTGTATTGCATCAGAATAGTGTGAAGACATATTGTAGGTTGAAGATGAGTACTCCTGGATTGAGTTGATGGATAATGTGGTCCTTTATACATGTTCAAGCTACTGGTATCGTGAGTAAGAGGACGGAGTTGTGTCTTAGCAAGAGTGTGAGTTGTGCAGTGTCTTACTTTCGATAGTGGACCATAGAGGTTCAAGATTTCAACTAAATTTTTGAAGACGTCTGCATAGTGTTTGGTTAATTGATGAAGACAGAGGATCAGTTAGAGAAAGTTATGAGTCAAGTGTTCAAGCAGTATTGTATGAATTTGTGAGTCGGGCTATTTCGGTTGTTTGTTTGTTGCAGTTACCACCATAGTTAGAAGGAAGTATGTAATGTGTTTTATGTATCTATGATTCAGAAATGTGAGTCAGATCTGTCCCGTACTATGTTTCTAGAAGAGATTGAGTTGAATTTAAATTGACCAGTTATGAAGAACCAGTTGAGGTCGTAGCATCAGATAGCTAATGTTGTGTGGGAAGACTACCGAGTTGGTTAGTGTGTTATGGTGAGAAGGTAAGTGTGGAAAAGCAGTTTCCATGGCTCTTCCTGTTCGATGAATTTCGAGGACGAAATTTCCTTAAGTGGGGGAGAGTTGTAACACCCGGGTTTAGGGGTCGGGTGAAAATAATATTTTAGTATTGTCTCGGGTTTCGATTCTAGTATTTTATTTAATAAAGTAATGGTTTGGGCCTCGGGTTTTAAGATTTGGACCAATTTTAAATTGAGCCCAAAAGCCATGGATGGCACCTATTGTGGTTTCCCTTTTTCTTTAAGGGCATTTTGGTCTTTGAACATTAAATTTAAACAATTATAAATAAAGGATGATTCATCATCTTCTTCCTCTCCCTTCCATTTTATTCCAACGACAAGAACACCTCTCCCTCTTCAAATACTATTTCATCTCCTTCCTCCCTCGTTTTGGCTCGGTTTTGAAAGGTAATTACGTTTTTGACTTGCTCTCAACTTCCTCTCTTCAAAAGTACAAGTAGTTTTCATTTTCATCCATATTTTAGAAATTGGATTTTTGGGAGATTTGAATAAAAATGGTAGTTTTATGGTGTTTAACTTAAGATTTTGACTTGATATTGTTAGACATGATGTTTATGAACCAAAAGGACCAACATATATAATTTTTGAGGTGTTTTATAAAATTTCCGAATTTGTGTTTTGGAGGGTTTTTAGGAGGGTTTTTAGTTGAGTTTTGGGTGTGGTTTGTGTAGGAAATTGAGGGTTGATGTTAGGGTATTGGTTGGGGGTCGTTTTGGAAGCATTTGGAAGTGTTAAATGTGTTGGAATCATCGGTTTTGGACTGTGCTAAAGGGCTGCTCGGGAATGGCTTTTTAGGGGTTGTTCTTGGTTTGAAAAACAAGTGGTTGATGTTTGAATTTCATTCCGGGTTTGCTACGTTGTGTTGTGGACTGATATAAGGTTAATTTACTTGTGTTGAGATGATTAGGAGCAAGGAATTGCATTGGTAAAGTCTCGGGATCGATTTCGGAAGTCATGAAGGCTTGAGTCGGCTTTGCTTGATTTGCTTACGGAAGTGAGGTGAGTGGTTAATGTTTTAAAATGATTTTTAAGTGGTTGGTTCGAGCATGTGGACTAGGTGGAGATTGGTAGACTCACCTAGAGTTAGGATTAGGGTGGTATCCTAATCCTAAACTTTAGTTAGAGACCTTGGTTGATCTTTAAAGTGTTGAATTATGCCTCACGGTTAATCATGCTTATGGTGGTTATGCTTACGTTGTTATACATGTATATGGAGGCATGGCTTTATGCATTGTTACATGCATGTTGATGATAAATGTGATGGAAATATACATATGACATATGAGGTGATATTTGTGTTATTGAGATGCATGTAGTGTTGACATGTGTAATGATGTTATAAGGTGATTGCTTGATCCGAGGATCATGGTGAGTACATGCTAGGCATGGAAATGTGGTTGTGCATGATAGTAAGTCATTGTGAGTACGTGCTAAGCACGGAAGTTGTTAATAAATGATATTGTGGAATGTATTAGTATTGGCACTAGTATACTTGGGTACAAATGATCGATCATTAGGATGTTAGTGTGTACACATGAGTCAAAAGTCGCGCGTGGCCTTGGTGGCGTTGAGTCATCAAGGAGGAGTATGGGTACGCTCGGAAATTTATATATATTCTACGTGATGATGAGTGGAATCCCATCCGTAGGGCATGTGGCGATGAGTGGAATCCCGTCCATGCAGGGTCGGTGATGAGTGGAATCCCATCGACGGGCGTGAGGATGAGTGGAATCCCCTCCGCGTGAAATGGGGCGTGAGGATGAGTGGAATCCCCTCCGCGTGAAATGAGGCGTGAGGATGAGTGGAATCCCCTCCGCGTGAACGGTGATGAGTGGAATCCCACCGCCAGGTAATGGTTGTGTTGTTGGATGTGAGTCCAACGGTTATCCATGTATTCGAGTCATAGCTAAGTGCCAATACGGATTGTAGTTATGTTGCCATTATATGGTTAATTGTGAGCTAATGAGATTTGGGATGTGTTGCTAACATGGTATAATATATGTGATTTCATGTATTGTGGTTTTGAACATGTTGAGCATGACATGATATTGAGTATATGTTCATGCATCATCTATGATCATGGCTCGTGTGGACCGGAGGTATGAACATGCATTTTATCTCAGTTGTAGCTCGTGCTTGGACCCTGCATTGTCGAGGTTGTTTTTAAAGAGCTTACCCTCACTAAGCTTTTATGCTTACGCTCTCTTTTGTTCGACAATGCAGATAAATAGCTTGTGGGTGGCAAAGGCAAGGAAAGGTCATCAAGTGTTGCTTTTGGTGAGCTCAATGTATGAGTTTTAAGTAATAAAATGTAATAGTTAAGCAATGGGATAGGTGTTATTGATTTGAGTTTTGATGTATGTCGTTGTTGGCTTGGTTCGTGGATGCCTTGTTCGATTGTAAATATTGTATATGTTACATGCCATGAATGTCTACATGTTTTAGTTGCTAAGGCATGATATCTTAAGTGCTTGAGTGACCATATATGCATAAATTGCTCCTTTGTTAGAATGCTATGTATGAATGTTTTAATCCATGTTTGAGTGTTTCCTCTGGCTTAAATATGTGTGCTTACATGTTTGTATATGCTTAGGTGAGTCGAGAATTGCATCTAGAGTCGTGTTTGAGGTCGTTTAGCTAAAAATTGTGGACTTACAGTGCAGGGCGTATCGATACGCCTAAGGGCTGTATCGATACGGCCTTGCTCAGAGAACACAAATTTGGCTGGGCGTATCGATACGAGGGGTGTATCGATACGGTCCCAACTCTCTGGAATCCTGGGAAGTTATGGAGTGTATGGCGTATCGATACGGTGTCCAAGCGTATCGATACGGTTCAACCTAGTTGACCAAATGGTGTTGACCGAGAAGGGCGTATCGATACGCTCAAGGGCTGTATCGATACGGTCTTCTTATGTTGACCATAGGGTGTTGACTTTGGTCAAGGCGTATCGATACGCTCTGAAGGCGTATCGATACGCTCTGAATAAAAGGGTTAAATGGGTTGTTTTAAGGTGCTGTTTTGGTTGGTCGTTGCTATGGAGTTGTGTTTCCAATGTCGTGTTTCACATAGGACTTAATAAGGCATTTAGACAAGATTAATTAATGAAAAAAAAATAAGGTTGCTAACCGAGGGGGAACCTTAACGGGTTTCGCTTCGGTTTTCCCCGTGTGACCCACTCGGACCGGTCATTCGTCCTGACTGGGATGAGGGGGTTACATTTGTTGGTATCAGAGCCTAAGGTTACCGAGACCTTGGGCAGGTAAGTGAGATAAATTGTGTTTTATGATTGATATGCACGGTGTTTGCTTGCTCTGTAAGTATGACTTCTTGTATGACAAATATGTTGATTGCTTGTTTAAAAGCATGTTGTTTTTTATCCGTGTATGTTGTGATGAATGATTGATTGATTGAGAACGTATGTTGTTTGATCGTACGCATATGTTTACTTGTTTAGCAAGTAAGCCTTGTTATACGCTTGGTTGAGCATGTATGTGTGTTGATTGGTTGAAACATGTTTAGTAGAGTCCCATTGCTACTATTACATTGAAAAAGAGATTTTAAGTGAGGGAAACATACTTGAGCCACTTGGAAGCCTTGCCTTGCTAACCCAATCTTGTATGTTTTACTGTTGATATTGTTGTTGATTTAATTGCTTTTCGGTAAGTAGAAGTCGTAGTTTCTGAAAGGGTGGACGATGTTGAGGGAGTCCATCGCCTTAGTTAGAGAGGTGTGGTCGTACCGGAATTGAGGTACAATTTGTCCGTTTGAGACGGTGTGTATATGGGTTGATTCTTGTGGATGAGGGACGGTGTGATCAACTCTGGCATCAGTTGGTAAGAAGAAGTGAAGGCCTATGAGTGGGGGTCAGAGTAGTTTGATTGTTTTATCGAATGAGCCCTTGGTACAGTATCAAGTTGTTTCCTCCAGTTGATTCTGAATCCGTATCTCTGTACATTGTTAGCAAGTATGCAAGTGGAACATGCCTGGTGAAGTGTTAGTTGGTGACCGTTGGGGTTCGGCCTACGATTTTAATGCAAGACAGCCGGTCAGTGCTCGTGAGTGGGAGCTAGTTTGTGTGATTGGGTCGGTGTACGTTGAGTTGTTTTCCAGCTAGTTTGTGTGATTGGGTTCGGCCTACTATGTGTGGGTAGTGTTTTGAACATGTTTAAGAGTGCTTTGGATGGCTACATTGCTGATTTTTTTATGGGTCTTTGTGGAAGTACGAAAATGGGAAATTGGAGTATGAATTTGGCTTTGAATTGTGAGAATTATGGCGGATTTATGTGTGGGTGTTAAACTTTGGGTTTGTGATTGATTTTGGGGCTAATGTATTGCTTTTGAATGGTTAGAAGCAAGAGAAGACAATGGAGAAGCTTCGGGCTCGAATCCGGAATTTGGATGCTTGGTAGGCTAGTCGGCTTGTGCTATGAAGTGGTCGGTGAGTGGTTATTGTTTTTAAATGGTTTTAAACATTGGTTCAAGCATGTGGACCTAGGTTGGGCTTGGTAAACCCACTTAGAGTTGAGGTTAGGGTGGTAACCTAATCTCAAGCTTAAGTTTAGGAAACTTTGGTTGAACTTCAAATTGCTTGTTATGCCTCTTGTGTATATGCGTTTACGGTAGTTATGTATATTGTGTTATACATGTTGTTGAGGCATGGTTTGATGCATTGCTACGCATGTGGTTTGGATTGTAAATGGTGCATGATGATGATCATGGTGAGTACATGCTAGGCGTGGTATTGGGTTGTGAAATACATGTATGTGAGACATGATATTTGATGCATTGTTATATGCATGTAGCTATGAAAATGGATTGCGTTTAATATTGGCACTAGTATACTTGGGTACAATGATCGATCATTAGGATGAGTGTGCACACAAATTGAGTCAAAACGTACGTGGCCTTGGTGGCGTTAAGGCACCAAGGAGGAGTACGGTGATGTAATATTCCACCGGAAGCTTTTATATATTTCTACGGGATGATGAGTGGAATCCCATCCGTAGGGCATGTGGTGATGAGTGGAATCCCGCCCATGCAAGGACCGGTGATGAGTGTAATCCCAACGAGGTAATGTTGTTGTTGGAAATGCATTCCAACATGTTATCCGCGTATTCGAGTCATAGCTAGGTGCCGATATGAGATTTTGTGTACATATCAATACAAGTTATATGCGCCTTTATGAATTGAGATGTGTTGCCAATATGATATGAAATGTGATTTCCATATGCTTTGAGATATGTTGTTATTAATACATTGATATACGTATTCATTGTGAGTTGAACTTATGAGTTGTTGAGCATGGCATAATGTTGATTATATGTTCATGCATCATGATCATTTTGGCTTATGCGGATTGGAGGTAAGATCATGCATTTCATCATGGTAGTTACTTGTGCTTGGACCCTGCATTGTCGAAGGTTTGTTTTATGAGCTTACCCTCACTAAGCTTTTATGCTTACGCTCTCTTTTGTTCGACAATGCAGATCAATAGCTTGTGTGTGGCAAGGGCAAGGAAAGGGTCTCCAAGTGTTGCTTTTGGTGAGCTCAATGTATGAATTTTAAGTAATAGAATGTAATAGTTAAGCAATGGGATAGGTATTGATGATTGAGTTTTGATGTATGTCGATATTGGTTTGATTCTTGGATGCCTTGTTTGATCTGTAAATATTGCTTATGTTACATGCCTTGAATGTCTACATGTTTTGGTTGCTAAGGCATGAAATCTTAAGTGCTTGTATGTCCATATATGCATAAATTGCCCTTTTGTATGAATGCTATGTAAGGATGCCTTGCTATACGTTTGATTGTTACCTATGGCTTGTGTATGATTGCTTGAATGTGTGTATGTGCTTAGGAGAGTCGAGAAATGCATTTAGATTCGTGTTTGGAGTTGTTAAGTTGGAAATTGTGGAGTTGCAGTGCAGGGCGTATCGATACACCTCAGGGCCGTATCGATACGACCTTGGCCAAAGGCCACGAATTTTGCCTGGCGTACCGGTACCCTAAGGGTATCGATACCCTCCAAAGTTACTGGAATTTGGAGTTTTGGGTGAGAGTGGAGCGTACCGATACGGGGTTTACGAGTATCGATACGGGTCTACTCTGTTGACCAAGAAGGGTTGACCGGGAAGGGCGTATCGATACGCTCAAGGGCTGTATCGATACGGTTATCCCGGAGTTGACTCTTGGGTTGACCAGGTCAGGGCGTATCGATACCCCTGGTTAGGGTACCGATACGGTCTGCCCTGTAAGTTAAAAAATGGATTGTTTTGTGTATGGCTGTGGTCCGAATATGTGTTCCTTAAATTGTTTTCCGCTGTTGTGTATCACTTAGGACTTAATGTCATCTAGACAAGATTAAAATGATAGAAAAAAAATAGGGTTGCTAACCGAGGGGGAACCCTTTGGGTTTCGCTTCGGTTTTCCCCGTGTGGCCCACTCGGATCGGTCATCCGGCCAGACCGGGACGAGGGGGTTACATTTTTTGGTATCAGAGCCTAAGGTTTCCGAGACCTTGGGCAGGTAAGTGAGGTAAGTTGTGTTTTATGATTGATATACACGGTGTTTGCTTGCCATGTAAGCATGTTGCTTGTTATTCGTGTATGCTGTGATGTATGATTGTTTGATTGAGAATGTATGTTGTTTGATCGTATGCATATGTTTGCTTGTTTAGCAAGTATGCCTTGTTATATGCTTGGTTGAGCATGTATGTGAGTTGATTCGTTTGAAACATGCTTCGTAGAGTCCCATTGCTACTATTACATCGAAAAAGAGATTTTTAGTGAGGGAAACATACTTGAGCCACTTGGAAGCCTTGCCTTGCTAACCCAATCTTGTATGTTTTACTGTTGATGTTGTTGTTGACTTACTTGCTTTTCGGTAAGTAGAAGTCGTAGTTTCTGAAAAGGTGGACGATGTTGAGGGAGTCCATCACCTTAGTTAGGGAGGTATGGTTGTACCAGAATTGAGGTACAATTTGTCCGTTGAGACGGTGTGTATGTGGATTAATTCCTGTGGATGAGGGACGATGTGATCAACTCTGGCATTAGTTGGTAAGAAGAAGTGAAGGCCTATGAGTGGGAGTCAGAGTGGTGTCGATGTTTTGACCGACAAGCCCTTGGTACATTATTAAGTTTGTTTCCTCCGGTCGATTCTGAGTCTGTACCTATGTATGTTGTTAGCAAGCATGCCAAGTTTGAATATGCCTGGTGAATTGTTAGAGGTAGGAGCGAGTACCTTGGTTCTTTTAACGAGATCAAGGTAGGGGTCTCGTGTGAGTAATCTGAAGTTCAGAAGTGTTAGTTGGTGACTGTTGGGGTTCGGCCTATGATTTTAATGCAAGACAGCCGGTCAGTGTCCATGAATGGGAGCTAGTTTGTGTGATTGGGTCAGTGTACGTTGAGTTGACTTCCAGCAAGCGGAAGAGATGAAGTCACTTCCGATACAATTGAGCCGAGAAGGGAGTCTTGAGCTTTGACTCCAGGTTGTTCGGTAGGGGTGGAACAAGTCCAGCATGACTGTTTGTGTGTGATCAGAATTGAATCTTGAAGTTACGAGATGCTCTAAGAACAGTTTAGAAGAGTCAGATTTTGTTGAAGAACCAGTCTGAAAACAAGAGGATCGAAGACTATCAGTTGTGTACATGTGAAGTTGCAATTTCCGTGGATACCTTCTTTTGCGTGAGCATGTAAGAAATTAGATATCCTTGTTGAGACCTTAGATGTAGGGACACATGTGACTAGCCTTTGGGAGATAGTAGTGATCAGAAAGATGTACAAAAGATGTTTGTTGGTGGTTCAGAGTTACTAGTTTCTAGTAGATGTGAAGTGATTGTCTTCCTACGGTTTTGATGTACCTTTTGACAAGGTTTGACTTGAAGAGCACAGAGTTAGTGTATACGTTGAGACAAAGAGAGAGTTGCCTTGAATTTGCAGATTTCTGTGTGACTGTAGTGGTAGGTGAGGAGGTGAACTTCTTGTCGAATGTTGATCCAGTTTTAGAGATCAAAGGTTGATTGAGTTTAGTTGACAGACTTGCGTAGCAAGTGTGATGAATTTGATTTTGAATGAAGATTAGACCACAAGATGCTAGAATAGTTTGTGTTTTCCTAGAAGTGTTTACAAGAATTACCCAGTTTGTCTTCTGGCAGAGAAGAAGAGTTTGTTATTGAGACCGTCTCCGAGTTTGCTCCTGTTTTGATTGCTTTGTATCTTATGATTCCCGACCGACTTGAGAATGCTGAAGAATCAACTACGAGAACTGTTAGACCTTAGATTCATTAGGCTTGGTACATCATATTAGAGTATGACAGTACAATTGGTGAAGAAGAAAGAGTGACAGTACGAGAATGTGTTTAGATTTCAGACAGTTGAAACAAGTGACAGTGAATGATTAGTATCCGTTTCCGAGTGTCAGTGATTTGTTGGTCAGTTAGTGTGTGCTTCAGTCTACTTGAAGATTAAATTGAGATCTGATTACTACCAGTTGGGAATGAGAGAAGTTGAAGTATTGAAGACAACTTTTGGGGCAAGATATGATCGCTTTGAGTTCTGAGTTATTCCGCTTTGTTTGACTAGTGTATTAGTTACCTTCATAGAGATGTTGAACAGAATAATTCCCGAGTTCCTTGATCAGTTGTAGTAGTTCTCATAGTTGACACATGAGTATATTCAAGTACCGAGGAAGATCATGACAAGCTTTGAAGTTAGTGTGGTAGATTTCATTAGAGAATTAATTGTATACCAAGTTGTACAACGTGAACTTCGAGTTAATGAAGGTGTTCTCATAGGACATATAGTTCAGCCGAGTGTGTTAGAGTAAATCCCAAGTAGGCAAAAGAAGATACGAGTTGGAAGAAATTAAAGACTGTGACAGATATCTATAGTTCCTAGGTCTAGCATTGTTACTTTCAGAAAATTGTAAATAGTTTTTTGAAGATAGTTGCTCCATTGATGGATTGCTACAGAAGAATGCTCAGTTGTGTGGTTAGATGCGAGACAATGGGCCCTTGAGAAACCAAAAGAAACTTTGAAGAGAGCTTCGACCTTGAATCAGTTTATATCAGAGAAAGAGTTTGTGAACCATAGTGATGCATTACATGTAGGGTTAGGTTGTGTGCTTATGCAAGACGGAAGATTTGTGGCTTGATCATCGAGATAGTTGAAAGACCGTGAGAAGAGTTATTCGATATGAGACATAGAGTTAATTACAATTGTATTCGCTTCGAAGACTTGGAGACAAAGTTGTATAGTAAGGAATGCACCGTGTGTATGTACATATCATCACAACTTGAATTGTTAGACAACTTAGAAAGGGTTAAAACTTGAACAACATGAGTAGTTAGAATTGCTTGAAGACTGTGATCTCAAGATTGAGTACTATTTGAAGAAGGTCTACGTAGTAACCGATGTTCCGAGTTATTTTGTTGATAGATTACTAGTTGGGTTGCGAGATGTGATTGCCGAATTCAGTTTACTGGATGATAGTAGTTTCGTGGCCGAGTTTCATGTTAAACCTACTTAGAGTCAGAATGTTTGAAGAGAATCAGTTGCAAGACAGATTCTTGGCACCTCACGTGCAAGACATGGTGGAAAGAAGACCTTCAGGATACAGTTCAGAGATGATAGAGAGTTTGTATTGTTAGAGATAGAATTGTTGTACTTATTGGCATAGTGTTCTGAGACGTGTTGTTTTGGTCGAAGCACACGATTGTTCATTTGTATTGCATCTGAGTAGTATGAAGACGTATTGTGGGTTGAAGATGAGTACTTCCGGAATGAGTGGGTGAATAATATGGTTCAGTATAAGAGTAAGGGTGTAAATTGCCAGCGTGTCAAGATCGAGCTTCAGTTTTCTTCTAGTTCGTTACATCCGTGGAAGGTTCGTAATGGAAGTGAGTAATAGAGATTTGAGATTTCAGCTAGATTATTTTTGAAGACGTTTGTATAGTGTTTGGTTACCTGTTGAAGTCGGGTGGTCAGTTAGAGAAAGTTATGAGTCAAGTGTTCAAACGGTGTTGTATGAGATTGTGAATCGGGCTAGTACAGTTGTTTATTTGACGCGGTTACCACCAGTGCTAGAAAGAGGTTAGTGATGTGTATCTATGATTCTGAGGTGTGAGTCGGCTTTGTCCCGTGCTATGTTTGCGAAGAGGTTGAGTTGAATTTAAAATCGACAAGCAATAGAGAACCAGTGGAGATCTTAGCATCAGATAGCTAGTGTGGTGTGGTAAGTTTACCGAGTTGGTGAGTATGTTGTGGTGAGAAGGAAAGTGGGTAAGAGCAGACTTCGTGGTGATTCATGTCCGATAAATTTCGGGGAAAAAATTTCCTTAAGTGGGGAAGAGTTGTAACACCCGTGTTTTGGGGCTAGGAGTTAGTCGGGTTTGTAGTCCGAGTCAATAAAATTAAATTAAAATAATTCAACCTAAAATGTGGTGTAATTGAGCCTTAATAAAAAGGGAGGGACCTACATGGCAATTTTACCCAAATGTTTTTAAAAGGCAAGACAACTTTAAAATTAAAGTTGTCATCTTCTCTCCAACTCACCCTCCCAAACGTTGGAAACCATATCACCATCTTCAAACCCTCTCAAACTTCAAAGCTTATATTCCATTCAATATCTTCTTCAGTCCAAGGTGTTTTTCAAAGGTAATTATGTTTTCTTAATCTCCTCTTTATTCTCTATCTATCTATAGTCTTAGATTTCAAAGTTATGGAGTTTTGAAAATTAGGGTTTATATCAAAGTTTGGGTTTTTAATGGGTTTTTCATTTTGTTTTGATAAATTGAGTTGGGGTTTTGTTTAATCATGTTAAAATACACATTATATGTTAATTTGGTTGAATTTTAATGAAAATCCGAAGTGGGTTCTTAGACCCATTTTTGAAGTGTCTAAAACTTGGATTTTGGTGAGTTTTAGAGTTAAATTGAAGGGTTGATGGTTATACTATGTGTGGGTAGTGTTTTGAACATGTTTAAGAGTGCTTTGGATGGCTACATTGCTGATTTTTTGATGGGTCTTTGTGGAAGTACGAAAATGGGAAATTGGAGTATGAATTTGGCTTTGAATTGTGAGAATTATGGCGGATTTATGTGTGGGTGTTAAACTTTGGGTTTGTGATTGATTTTGGGGCTAATGTATCGCTTTTGAATGGTTAGAAGCAAGAGAAGACAATGGAGAAGCTTCGGGCTCGAATCCGGAATTTGGATGCTTGGTAGGCTAGTCGGCTTGTGCTATGAAGTGGTCGGTGAGTGGTTATTGTTTTTAAATGGTTTTAAACATTGGTTCAAGCATGTGGACCTAGGTTGGGCTTGGTAAACCCACCTAGAGTTGAGGTTAGGGTGGTAACTTAATCTCAAGCTTAAGTTTAGGAAACTTTGGTTGAACATCAAATTGCTTGTTATGCCTCTTGTGTATATGCGTTTACGGTAGTTATGTATATTGTGTTATACATGTTGTTGAGGCATGGTTTGATGCATTGCTACGCATGTGGTTTGGATTGTAAATGGTGCATGATGATGATCATGGTGAGTACATGCTAGGCGTGGTATTGGGTTGTGAAATACATGTATGTGAGACATGATATTTGATGCATTGTTATATGCATGTAGCTATGAAAATGGATTGCGTTTAATATTGGCACTAGTATACTTGGGTACAATGATCGATCATTAGGATGAGTGTGCACACAAATTGAGTCAAAACGTACGTGGCCTTGGTGGCGTTAAGGCACCAAGGAGGAGTACGGTGATGTAATATTCCACCGGAAGCTTTTATATATTTCTACGGGATGATGAGTGGAATCCCATCCGTAGGGCATGTGGTGATGAGTGGAATCCCGCCCATGCAAGGACCGGTGATGAGTGTAATCCCACCGAGGTAATGTTGTTGTTGGAAATGTGTTCCAACATGTTATCCGCGTATTCGAGTCATAGCTAGGTGCCAATATGAGATTTTGTGTACATATCAATACAAGTTATATGCGCCTTTATGAATTGAGATGTGTTGCCAATATGATATGAAATGTGATTTCCATATGCTTTGAGATATGTTGTTATTAATACATTGATGTACGTATTCATTGTGAGTTGAACTTATGAGTTGTTGAGCATGGCATAATGTTGATTATATGTTCATGCATCATGATCATTTTGGCTTATGCAGATTGGAGGTAAGATCATGCATTTCATCATGGTAGTTGCTTGTGCTTGGACCCTGCATTGTCGAAGGTTTGTTTTATGAGCTTACCCTCACTAAGCTTTTATGCTTACGCTCTCTTTTGTTCGACAATGCAGATCAATAGCTTGTGGGTGACAAGGGCAAGGAAAGGGTCTCCAAGTGTTGCTTTTGGTGAGCTCAATGTATGAATTTTAAGTAATAGAATGTAATAGTTAAGCAATGGGATAGGTATTGATGATTGAGTTTTGATGTATGTCGATATTGGTTTGATTCTTGGATGCCTTGTTTGATCTGTAAATATTGCTTGTGTTACATGCCTTGAATGTCTACATGTTTTGGTTGCTAAGGCATGAAATCTTAAGTGCTTGTATGTCCATATATGCATAAATTGCCCTTTTGTATGAATGCTATGTAAGGATGCCTTGCTATACGTTTGATTGTTACCTATGGCTTGTGTATGATTGCTTGAATGTGTGTATGTGCTTAGGAGAGTCGAGAAATGCATTTAGATTCGTGTTTGGAGTCGTTAAGTTGGAAATTGTGGAGTTGCAGTGCAGGGCGTATCGATACGCCTCAGGGCCGTATCGATACGGCCTTGGCCAAAGGCCACGAATTTTGCCTGGCGTACCGATACCCTAAGGGTATCGATACCCTCCAAAGTTACTGGAATTTGGAGTTTTGGGTGAGAGTGGAGCGTACCGATACGGGGTTCACGAGTATCGATATGGGTCTACTCTGTTGACCAAGAAGGGTTGACCGAGAAGGGCGTATCGATACGCTCAAGGGATGTATCGATATGGTCATCTCGGATTTGACTCTTGGGTTGACCAGGTCAGGGCGTATCGATACCCCTGGTTAGGGTACCGATACGGTCTGCCCTGTAAGTTAAAAAATGGATTGTTTTGTGTATGGCCGTGGTCCGAATATGTGTTCCTTAAATTGTTTTCCGCTGTTGTGTATCACTTAGGACTTAATGTCATCTAGACAAGATTAAAATGATAGAAAAAAAATAGGGTTGCTAACCGAGGGGGAACCCTTTGGATTTCGCTTCGGTTTTCCCCGTGTGGCCCACTCGGATCGGTCATCCGGCCAGACCGGGACGAGGGGGTTACACTGTCAATTAGCTCTCATAGATTTTCAAGGACCATCTGTTAAAACCATTGCATAATCCCTAGCATCCTCAAATTTTACCAAAAATAATTATTCTCCAAATCAATCAATTGTATCTCTCTCTTTGGTTTCTACATAGCATAAATTCTGTTATGCAAGGCAACAAAACCAATATATCTCCTCAATAGTCAGATAATAAGCACATTCTTCATACTCTGATCAATTTGATCGTGTACCCGATCCGAAAACTTAATCTTAGGGAACACCCCAAACTCATCCACAATGCAATCTTCATCCAAAACGATTACGCGATCACTAGCAAAATCGAAATCCGCACCATCACCTCTATCATCAGGGATATCCTTAGCTGCCTTACTAGTATAGGAAACCTTTGCCGTAGTCAGCAGAGCTAGCGTCCTGTATAAACCATTGCAATCACAAGAAATGCTCGATTCCCCAGTATCCATATCGTAAGCCTGGTCGCCCAAATCCACGTTCTCAGTAACCATACTTTCCGCATGATCTCCTTGCCCCTTTGGCTTTTTCGTAATACTTTGATCCTCCACCGCAAGTGGAGAGCTAGGCCTTTCACGAACATGTAGTTCACCAATTTGGTCAAGCGCCTCCAGCGGCCTACCCGACAAAATTTCGTCAGGTTTAAATGTAAGGTTTTGCGTAGGGTTTCCCATGAATAAATGAAAATGATGTTAATTAGTCTATAACTAGATCATTAAACAAATAAATGCTATAATTTAAATAAGAATTGCATTACATTATTTCTTATAAATATCATTAACATTTTTTTTCAAAAAAATAAACTTGTTACACATATATGAAAATTGAAAGGAGTTAAATGAGAAAATAAGTAAAAAAAAGCTCCCCAACTTTTTTTACTTTAATTTTGTTTAGCTGCTAGCGGTACTAGCTTTAATGTTGGTATTCGACCTCCAGTTCTTTTTTTTAGTTTATCTCAAGAATAATTTTGCTTTTGTACCACGTTTATCTCTGCCTTTTGACACATTTTTATCATTTTTCGATTGTTTGGCCATTTTTTGTTTATATTTTCTTAGGATTAGATTTGACTATGCCACGAATAACCAAGATGTCGTTTATTTGTAATCATGTTGATCTTCCCTGCTCTGGACCCTCGGATTGAAGAATACGCGGTTTGCGTTCATGGATAGTTTCTCATGAAGCTCGGCTTCGATTTGCAATTCTCGATAGTCTTTTCAATAGGTTAATTCCCTAACCCTTTTATGGTTTGTTTGGCAATGCAATCAGATTTGTTCGCATCTATTTTCCGTTCGAGTCTGTTGGTTGGATTTTTGATCTTTTCCATATATGGTCTTTATATGATCTAAAGTGGCTAGTCTTTATGTTATAGAAAAATATTCAAATTATATATTTAGTTTACGATGATAGTTGTAAACATTATTATAATTTTAATTTTTTTTTCTTTTTAATAAGACTAGTTGCTTCTATTCAAAAAAATAAATAAAACTAAAACCAACAACAACAAAAATTTAAAAATATTTTTTATTGACAAACAAAAGAGTTAAATATCATAATTATTTGATAGCATTATTGTCACTGAACAGAAACCTAGAACCCCAACTCCTCCATTAAATCCATCCTTCTGCAAAAGTTAGGGAAATGATGATGTTGCTTTCATCTTTGAGATCTTTGCCTCGGTTACTATGGCAGTCATTGCTCTGTGGTTTTTAGTTACAAGGAATCATAGGAATATGATAGAGAAATCTGCAGAAAGAGGAAACATAAAAACAAAGAATTTTGCATTTTTTCTCAGCTGAAAAGAACACATCAGGTTTTATTGCACCAGCATTATCGAATTCACCACAGTAGTTTAACATACCTAGAGTGGAATTATTTTTCTGGATAAGTTTTCAACTACAAAAATACATCAGGAAAACAACACAGGTCCCACCGGGAGTTGAACCCAGGTCGCTGGATTCAAAGTCCAGAGTGCTAAGTGCTAACCACTACACCATGGAACCACCTGTTAGATACTAGATAGTGAAATTATTAGCAAGAAATATTACAAAAATACTAAGATGAAAATTAAAGGTCAAATGAGATATTATCTATTAATTTAACATGTCACGTAATCGAACAAGTACATTTGGCCGGTTGGCCAAGCTGCTCATCTTTGTTCCCTCATTTTTTTAAGTTATGGGTTCTAGACTCATCAGGAGCACCCCTTCCTTCTCCTAGAATCTCCCCCTTCCCCTCTTCTCTAGGTTAAATTATGATTTGAATTAGGCATTGTCAGAAAAGAAAAAAAAAACATGTCACATAATCACATTTGACGACATTAGACAACAACTAATAGTTTTATCATCATTTTATAACCAAATCAAAAGTTTGTTGATCATTTTATAATTTTTTAAAGTTCGGTGACTAAAAAGATCATTTCAACATAGTTTAGTGACCATTTCTAAACTTTACCCTTTTAATTTTGATTTATTCGATCAAATTAAATTTGTGGGTCAATTTTTGTGTTTGAGTTTGAATTCTACTAGTTTGAAAAATTAATTTTATTTTGTTGTAAATTTCGTTTCTATTTCAGGTTTATTTTGACCAAATTTAAACCACATTCTCCTCAAGTATAATAAAATACCTATATATAATGTCATCTATTCCTTTTCAAATTTAATTCCTTAACTTTTTATTTAATTTGTTCCTCCAAACGCGTCTCTTTACAAATTATTTTTTCCCATCGATTTAGTTCATAATTCAATGAAAATATGTACATACTTTTCAAGCCCCGCATTTCTCCTCTAATGAAACTTAAATAACCTACAAAACTTCCTGAAGATAACACAATTAAAGCTAGAAATTATGCATTTATAGGTCAAATTATAATTTTTTTGTCTCGTAGTTATTTTAAACTTGAGGATATTATTAGTGTGATTCCTTGTTATAAATCATTAATATCATAAAAAACTCTATTTATAATAGTAGGAGAAACATGTTAATGATTTTTTGCAACGTTAATGATTTTAGACTAAGACATGTCATTTGTAATAGTAGGAGAACCATGTTAAATTTATATAGAAACTTGAATAATTCAAATTTTATAATATCGATTTGACTCAATTTTTTAATTAAAATTTTAATAATAAAATTTAACTCGTTACTCGACTTAATCAAATACTCACCTCTAGTTGATAGATTTGAAATTAAATTCACTCAAAATTGGACTTTGATACGGTGAATATATAGATCTCCACTTGAGTTTAAAATTAAATTCATAAATTTATTTTTAGGTCAAACTCAATTGGAATTTGGGTTATCCAATGCCCAAGTTCATTTAGATCTAATTTAATTAGCATAACTTAATTAATTTAGATTTAAGTCTAAATGGATAAAGTTTCCACATTTAACATGTTGGATTTATATTTGACATATCGTGACATCTATTAATGAATTTTTCGTTAATCAAACTATTTTTAGCAAAATAACAGGGCTAAATATCCACCCTGGTCCCCCATCTTTGCAATATGAACTAATCCCACTTACTCCCTAACTCGAATAATGGCGCCTAGGCTGACGTGAATCAATGAATATATTCCCACATTTATTTTCTCTTAGATATAAATATGTCAAAGTTCCTATATATTTTAAAATTTGAAATTTAATTTTTATATTTTAATTTTATGAAATTAAGTTATTATACTATTTTTTAAAATCTTGTTCACTCGTCTCACTTATTTAATTTTTTCTCTTTATTGTTAACAACTATATTTAAAAAGGTATAATAACTTTTTACCTTCTGTTTATAGCTTTATCAATTTAAGTTTTATCTTTAAAATAATAAAAATATCATTAATTAGAAAATATAATTTTTCAATCAATTATATTTATAGCTTTTAAGGGTCAAATTGATAAAAAAAAATTACAAATACAAAGAACTAAAATTTATAGTTTTGTAGCAACAAATAACGGTAAAATTGAATAAAAGTGAGGGAGGGTCAAAAAAATGTTCAAATAAAAAATAGTACAAAAATTTAATTACATAAAAATAAAGATAGGGACTAGATTTTAAATTATGAAGTAGTACATGGACCTCTAGCGTATTTAAACCGGAGGGGTCAAAATATTTCCTACATTTTTCTTTGTTTTTAGGGTAAACTACTGCAGGGGTCACTCTCGTTTAGGTTTGTACAGAGTTAGTCACCACTTTTGAAAAGTGTCAATTAGTAGTCATCTACGTTTTCGATGTGTAAATACTTGGTCACTCCGACGTTATACTCCGTTAGTCCCCTAACGGATTGTTGATGTGGCGGAATTAAAATAAGGATAAATTACTGCAATAGCCATTAAAATTTATCTCATGTACAATTTTTCTCCTCAATTTAAAAAAGTAAACATTATAGTCACTAATAAAAATGTTTCTTTATAATTTCACCCTTAAATTTTTAAAAATTCATTTTTCAATCCTAAAACTTTACAATCAATTAGTACAATAATATTATAAATGCTTAGATGAAATGTAACACCCGTATTTTGGGGTTAGGAGTTAGTCGGGTTAATTGGTTCGAGTCGGTAAAAATTTATTTTAATCAAATTGACCTTAGTGTGAGCAAATTGAGTTTAGAAAGAAAGGGAGGGATCATTTTGGTAATTAAACCAAAATAAAAATAATGACAACCTTATCATAAGATAAAGCTATCATCTTTCTCATTTCCTCCCCTCCCCACCGTGTAAAACATCCCAAACTCTCCCAAACCCAAATTTGATAATTCATCAAATTTCTTCATCAATTCAAGGGGTTTTTGAAAGGTAATTATGTTTTCTTAATCTCCTCTTTATCCTCTATCTATCTATAGTCTTAGAATTCAAAGTTATGGAGTTTTGAAAATTAGGGTTCATATCAAAGTTTGGATTTTTAAGGGGTTTTTCATCTTGTTTTGATAAATTGAGTTGGGGCTTTGTTTAATCATGTTAAAATACACATAATATGTTAAAATGAGTAATTTTGGGTAAAAATCCGAAATTGGGTTTTGGTGGATTTTTAGGAAGGTTTTTAGATGAGTTTGGGTATGATTAATGTTGGAATTTGAGGGTTGATGGTTATACTATAGTTGGGGGTTGTTTTGAAAGTGTTTGAATGTGTTAAAAATGTTGAAATCACAAGTTTTGGACTGTTTTTCATGGCTGCTCGGATTTGGTGATTTTGGGGATTGTTCATGGCTTAAATTGTGTGTTTAATGTTGGAAATTGGGGGTTGATGGTTATACTATAGTTGGGCAGTGTTTTGAACATGTTTAAGAGTGCTTTGGATGACTACATTTCTGATTTTTGACGGGTTTTTGTGGAAGTACGAAAATGAGAAATTGAAGAATGAACTTGGCTTTGAATTGTGAGAATTGAAGTGGATTTGTGTGTTGATGTTAAACTTTGGGTTTGTGACTGATTTTGAGGTTAATATATTGTTTTTGAATGGTTAGAAGCAAGAGAAATCAATGGTGAAGCTTCGAGCTCGAATCCGGAAACTTGGATGCTTGGTAGGCTTGTCGGCTTGTGCTAATGAAGTAGTCGGTGAGTGGTTAAAATATTTTAAATGGTTTTGAGCAATTGGTCCGAGCATGTGGACTAGGTTGAGATTGGTAGACTCACCTAGAGTTAGGATTAGGGTGGTAGCCTAATCCTAAGCTTTAGTTAGAGACATTGGATGATCTCTTTAATTAATGTTATGCCTCATGATGAATTGTGTTAAGATGATTATGTATAATGTGTTATACATGTTGTTGAGGCATGGTTTGATGCATTGCTATGCATGTGGTTTGGATTGTAAATTGTGTTATGATGATTATGTATAATGTGTTATACATGTTGTTGAGGCATGGTTTGATGCATTGCTATGCATGTGGGTTGGATTGTAAATTGTGCATGATGATGTTGAGCTTAATATGATGTAAGATGCCATATTATGACTCTTGAAAATAACATTATGATATTATGTTGTTGAGATATTTGATGTTGAGCTTAATATGATGTAAGATGCCATATTATGACTCTTGAACATCAAAGGTTGTGAAATTTGATTATTATTGGCACTAGTATGCTTGGGTACAATGATCGATCATCAGGATGAGTGGGTACACTAATTGAGTCAAAACGTACGTGGCCTTGGTGGCGTTAAGGCACCAAGGAGGAGTACGGTGATGTAATATTCCACCGGAAATTTATATATATTCTACGTGATGATGAGTGGAATCCCATCCGTAGGGCATGTGGAAATGCGTTCCACATGCAAGGCCGGTGATGAGTGTAATCCCACCGAGGTAAGGTTGATGTTGGAAAATGCGTTCCAACATGTTATCCGCGTATTCGAGTCATAGCTAGGTGCCAATATGAGAAAGTATGTTTATGCCAATATGAGATTATGCATACATGCTAATATGAATTGATATGTGTATCAATATGATATGAAATGTGAAGATATATATGTTTTGATTAATGCATTGAGATATATATGTATCATTGTAAGTTGAGCTTATGAGATGTTGAGCATGACATAATGTTGATTATATGTTCATGCATCATGTTCATTTTGGTTCATGTGGATCGAAGATAAAGTCATGTATTTCATCATGATAATTGCTCGAGCTTGGACCCTGTATTGTCGAAGGTTTGTTTTATGAGCTTACCCTCACTAAGCTTTTATGCTTACGCTCTCTTTTGTTCGACAATGCAGATAAATAGCTTGTGGGTGGCATGGGAAAGGAAAGGTCTTCAAGTGTTGCTTTGGTGAGCTCAATGTATGATTTATAAATTAAATATTTGTAATAGAAAAGCAATGGGATATGTGTTGTTGTTTTTGATGCTTTGAGGTGTGTTGTTTTGGTTTGGCAATTAGATGCCTTGTTTGATTTATAAATATCACTTATGATGCATGCCTTGATGAATGCTTGAGTGATGTATGTCTGGTAGATGTTTAAATTGTTTATCATGTGTGTTGGTCGTATGCCTTGTGAGAATGCCTAAGAGTATGGATGTTGAAGCATGAGACCTTATGTGCTTGTTTGCCTTCTTTAATCGAATGCATGATTTTCCTTAGTTGACTAAGGTATGCTCATGTTGAGTTTCATGTATGAAAGGTTTTAATGTATATTTTACCATGTATGTATGAGGGTTCATATTCATGTTTCGAGTATGTTGGAGTACGTTTAATCTAGGACGTATGCCTCTAGACTTGGGTGGTTGGTGTTGTGTGCTTTTAGCGTTTTTAAGCTCTTATGTATGGTTGTATATGAACATGAGGTGGTTTTATCATTGAAAGACATTAGAATGAAGCAAAATATGCTCCCCTGCACCTAGGTTTCGAAACTAGGGGTAAAGTTTCGAAACCTTTGCAAATTTTTGGATTCCAGAGGCCACTTCCAGCCAAAGTTTCGAAACTTTTGGGCAAAGTTTCGAAACTATGGTCAATTGAGGTTTGCAAGCTTTACGTTTTAGTCCTGATTCTCGTATGTGCAATTGCTTGAGTTTGAGATGTCCGTTTGAGTTGAAATTTGGCAGAGAGGCATGAAACATGATTAATTTCATAATGGTAACTTAAAATTTGGTAAAGTCCTCTTAATTTCCAGAATTTACAAATTGGTCCCTAAATTCGTATTTTGTGCAATTGAGTCCCTTATTGTTTTCCGATTGCTGTGATTTTTGAGTATGCTTATCTCAAGAGTATGCCTAGGTTTAATGTGCATCTAGACAAGTTTAAAAAGAGAAAAAAAAGGGTCGTTAATCAAGGTTGACTTTCGGGTTGACTTTGGTTTTCCCCGTGTAATCTTCGTAGTTCGGGTCAGCCGTCTAGGCCGGGCTACGGGGGTTACATTTGTTGGCATCAGAGCTTAAGGTTTCCGAGACCTTGGGCAGGTAAGTGAAGTAAGTTATGTTTTATGATTGATATGCACGGTGTTTGCTTATCATGTAAGCATGTTGCTTGTTATTCGAGTATGCTAAAATGAATGATTGCTTGCTTTGTAAGTATGATTGCTTGTGTGACAAGTATGTTGATTGTTTGTTTAAAAGCATGTTTCTCGTTACCCGTGTATGCGGTGATGTGTGATTGTTTGATGGAGAAGATATGTTGTTTGATAGTACGCATATGTTTGCTTGTTTAGCAAGGTAATATGCATGATTGAGCATGTATGTGTGTTGAGTTGCTTGAAGCATGTTGAGTAGAGTCCCATTGCTTCTATTACCTCGGAAAAAGAGATTTTAAGTGAGGAAATCATACTTGAGCCACTTGGACCTTTTCCTTTGCTAACCCAGTTTGTATGTTAATGTGTTGTTGTTGTTAGTTTATTGCTCTTTGGTAAGTTGAGGCCAAAGCGCGGATTGTGAATCGGTAAGTGGAAACTGTGGGTTCTGAAAATGTGAATGATGTTGAGGGAGTTCATCGCTTTAGTCAGAGAGGTATGGTTGTACCGGAATTGAGGTACAAATTGGTTGACTGAGTTAGTGTGTGTATGTGGGTTGGTCCCTGTTGATGAGGAACGGTGTGATCGGTTCTGGTGTTAGTGATGAAAGAGGTGACGACCTATGAGTGGGAGTCAGAGTGGCATCGATGAAATAGTAGGTAAGCCTTGGTACAGTTTTGAGCTTGTTCCCTTTTGATTGATTCTGAATCTACACTTCTATATATTGTTAGCAAGCATGCAAATTTGAATGTGCCGATGAGGTGTCAGAGGTAAGTATGAGTACCTTAGTACTTTGGGGCGAGATCAGGGTAAGGGTCTCGTTTGTGTAATCTGAAAATTCAGAAGTGTTAGTTGGTGACCGTTGGGGTTCAACTTATGATTTTAATACAAGATAGCCAGTTAGTGTATACGTCGAGACAAAGAGAGAATTGCCTTAAAGTTGCAGATTTCTGTGTGACTGTAGTAGTAGGTGAGGAGGTGAACTTATTGTTGAATGTTGATCCAGCTGTGGAGGTCGAAGATTTATTGAGTTTAGATGGCAGGCTTGCTTACCAAGTGTAATGGATTTGATTTTTGAATGAAGATTAGACCACCGAATGCTAGAATAGTTTGTGTTTTCCTACAAGTGTTTACAAGAATTACCCAGTTTGTCTCTTGATAAAGAAGAAGAGTTCGTCATTGAGACCGTTTCCGAGGTTGCTTCTGTTTTGTTAGCTCTGTAACTTATGAATCCCGGAAGAATTGAGAATGTTGAAGAATCAACTACGAGAACTGTTAGGCCTTAGATTCATTAGGCTTAGTGCATCATCTTAGAGTATGATAGTACAGTTTGTGAAGAAGAAAGAGCGGCAGTACGAGAATGTGTTGAGATTTCAGACAGTTGAAACCAGTGGCAGTGAATGATTAGTATCCGCTTCCGAGTGTCAGCGATTTGTTGATCAGTTAGTGGGTGCTTCAGTCTTTCTGAAGATTAATTCGAGATCCGTTTACTACCAGTTGAAAGTGAGAAAAGTTGAAGTATAGAAGAAGGCCATGACGAGCTTTGAAGTTAGTGTGGTAGCACCTTTTAGAAAACCAGCTGTATGTCAAGTTACGCAACGTGAACTTCGAGTTAATGAAGATGTTTTCCTAGGACATGCAGATCAGCTGAGTGCATTAGAGTAAATCCTAACTATGCAGGAGAAGATGTGAGTTGAAAGAAACTTTAATGGAAGCTTCGACCTTGATCCGAAAAAAAAAAAGAAAAAAATAAAACATAGTGATGTGTTACATGTAGAGTTAGGTCGTGTACTTATGCAAGACAGAAGTTGTGACTTGTTCATTAAGATAGTTGGAAGACCGTGAGAAGAGTTATTTTGTTGTTAGATTTGTTGTTGAGTTGTGAGATGTAATAGCCAAAATTCAGTTTACCAAAGGATAACAGTTTTGTGGCCGAGTTTCATGTTAAACCTACTTTGAGTCAGATACTTGAAGAGAAACAGTTGCAAGACAGGTTCTTGGCACCTCACGTGCAAGACATAGTAGAAGGAAGACCTTCAGAATACAGTTCAGAGATGATAGAGTTTGTGTTGTTAGAGATAGAATAGTTGTGCCGATTGACATAGTGCTTTAAGACGTATTGTTTTGGCTGAAGCGCACGGTGGTTCATTTGCATTGCATCTGAGTAGTATGAAGACGTATTGTGGGTTGAAGATGAATGCTTCTGAATTGAGTGGATGAATAATGTGGTTCAGTATGAGAGTAAGTATGTAAATTGCCAGCGTGTCAAGACCGAGCTTCAGTTTCTTCTAGTTTGTTACATAGTGGAAGGTTATTAATGGAAGTGAGTAATAGAGATCCGGGGTTCCAACTAGATTACTTTTGAAGGTGTCTGCATAGTGTTTGGTTACCTGTTAAAGTCAGATGGTCAGTTAGAGAAAGTTATGGGTCGAGTATTCAAGAAATGTGGTATGAGATTGTTGAGTCGGGCTAGTCCTGTTGTTTATCTGTTACGGTTACCACCAGAGTTAGAAAGAGGGTTGTGATGTGTCTGTGTATCTACAATTCGGAAGTGTGAGTCAGATCTGTTCCGTGCTATATTTGTTGAAGAGATTGAGTTGAGTTTGAAATTGCGTGCAATGAAGAACCAGTTGAGATCTCAGTGTCGGATAGCAAATGTTGTGTGGCGAGTCTAACGAGTTGGTTAGTATGTTGTGGTGTGAGAGGAATGTGTGGAGGAGCATGTTTCATTGACTCTTCCTGTTCGATGAATTTCGAGGACGAAATTTCCTTAAGTGGGGGAGAGTTGTAACACCCGTATTTTGGGGTTAGGAGTTAGTCGGGTTAATTGGTTCGAGTCGGTAAAAATTTATTTTAATCAAATTGACCTTAGTGTGAGCAAATTGAGTTTAGAAAGAAAGGGAGGGATCATTTTGGTAATTAAACCAAAATAAAAATAATGACAACCTTATCATAAGATAAAGCTATCATCTTTCTCATTTCCTCCCCTCCCCACCGTGTAAAACATCCCAAACTCTCCCAAACCCAAATTTGATAATTCATCAAATTTCTTCATCAATTCAAGGGATTTTTGAAAGGTAATTATGTTTTCTTAATCTCCTCTTTATCCTCTATCTATCTATAGTCTTAGAATTCAAAGTTATGGAGTTTTGAAAATTAGGGTTCATATCAAAGTTTGGATTTTTAAGGGGTTTTTCATCTTGTTTTGATAAATTGAGTTGGGGCTTTGTTTAATCATGTTAAAATACACATAATATGTTAAAATGAGTAATTTTGGGTAAAAATCCGAAATTGGGTTTTGGTGGATTTTTAGGAAGGTTTTTAGATGAGTTTGGGTATGATTAATGTTGGAATTTGAGGGTTGATGGTTATACTATAGTTGGGGGTTGTTTTGAAAGTGTTTGAATGTGTTAAAAATGTTGAAATCACAAGTTTTGGACTGTTTTTCATGGCTGCTCGGATTTGGTGATTTTGGGGATTGTTCATGGCTTAAATTGTGTGTTTAATGTTGGAAATTGGGGGTTGATGGTTATACTATAGTTGGGCAGTGTTTTGAACATGTTTAAGAGTGCTTTGGATGACTACATTTCTGATTTTTGACGGGTTTTTGTGGAAGTACGAAAATGAGAAATTGAAGAATGAACTTGGCTTTGAATTGTGAGAATTGAAGTGGATTTGTGTGTTGATGTTAAACTTTGGGTTTGTGACTGATTTTGAGGTTAATATATTGTTTTTGAATGGTTAGAAGCAAGAGAAATCAATGGTGAAGCTTCGAGCTCGAATCCGGAAACTTGGATGCTTGGTAGGCTTGTCGGCTTGTGCTAATGAAGTAGTCGGTGAGTGGTTAAAATATTTTAAATGGTTTTGAGCAATTGGTCCGAGCATGTGGACTAGGTTGAGATTGGTAGACTCACCTAGAGTTAGGATTAGGGTGGTAGCCTAATCCTAAGCTTTAGTTAGAGACATTGGATGATCTCTTTAATTAATGTTATGCCTCATGATGAATTGTGTTAAGATGATTATGTATAATGTGTTATACATGTTGTTGAGGCATGGTTTGATGCATTGCTATGCATGTGGTTTGGATTGTAAATTGTGTTATGATGATTATGTATAATGTGTTATACATGTTGTTGAGGCATGGTTTGATGCATTGCTATGCATGTGGGTTGGATTGTAAATTGTGCATGATGATGTTGAGCTTAATATGATGTAAGATGCCATATTATGACTCTTGAAAATAACATTATGATATTATGTTGTTGAGATATTTGATGTTGAGCTTAATATGATGTAAGATGCCATATTATGACTCTTGAACATCAAAGGTTGTGAAATTTGATTATTATTGGCACTAGTATGCTTGGGTACAATGATCGATCATCAGGATGAGTGTGTACACTAATTGAGTCAAAACGTACGTGGCCTTGGTGGCGTTAAGGCACCAAGGAGGAGTACGGTGATGTAATATTCCACCGGAAATTTATATATATTCTACGTGATGATGAGTGGAATCTCATCCGTAGGGCATGTGGAAATGCGTTCCACATGCAAGGCCGGTGATGAGTGTAATCCCACCGAGGTAAGGTTGATGTTGGAAAATGTGTTCCAACATGTTATCCGCGTATTCGAGTCATAGCTAGGTGCCAATATGAGAAAGTATGTTTATGCCAATATGAGATTATGCATACATGCTAATATGAATTGATATGTGTATCAATATGATATGAAATGTGAAGATATATATGTTTTGATTAATGCATTGAGATATATATGTATCATTGTAAGTTGAGCTTATGAGATGTTGAGCATGACATAATGTTGATTATATGTTCATGCATCATGTTCATTTTGGTTCATGTGGATCGAAGATAAAGTCATGTATTTCATCATGATAATTGCTCGAGCTTGGACCCTGTATTGTCGAAGGTTTGTTTTATGAGCTTACCCTCACTAAGCTTTTATGCTTACGCTCTCTTTTGTTCGACAATGCAGATAAATAGCTTGTGGGTGGCATGGGAAAGGAAAGGTCTTCAAGTGTTGCTTTGGTGAGCTCAATGTATGATTTATAAATTAAATATTTGTAATAGAAAAGCAATGGGATAGGTGTTGTTGTTTTTGATGCTTTGAGGTGTGTTGTTTTGGTTTGGCAATTAGATGCCTTGTTTGATTTATAAATATCACTTATGATGCATGCCTTGATGAATGCTTGAGTGATGTATGTCTGGTAGATGTTTAAATTGTTTATCATGTGTGTTGGTCGTATGCCTTGTGAGAATGCCTAAGAGTATGGATGTTGAAGCATGAGACCTTATGTGCTTGTTTGCCTTCTTTAATCGAATGCATGATTTTCCTTAGTTGACTAAGGTATGCTCATGTTGAGTTTCATGTATGAAAGGTTTTAATGTATATTTTACCATGTATGTATGAGGGTTCATATTCATGTTTCGAGTATGTTGGAGTACGTTTAATCTAGGACGTATGCCTCTAGACTTGGGTGGTTGGTGTTGTGTGCTTTTAGCGTTTTTAAGCTCTTATGTATGGTTGTATATGAACATGAGGTGTTTTTATCATTGAAAGACATTAGAATGAAGCAAAATATGCTCCCCTGCACCTAGGTTTCGAAACTAGGGGTAAAGTTTCGAAACCTTTGCAAATTTTTGGATTCCAGAGGCCACTGCCAGCCAAAGTTTCGAAACTTTTGGACAAAGTTTCGAAACTATGGACAATTGAGGTTTGCAAGCTTTACGTTTTAGTCCTGATTCTCGTATGTGCAATTGCTTGAGTTTGAGATGTCCGTTTGAGTTGAAATTTGGCAGAGAGGCATGAAACATGATTAATTTCATAATGGTAACTTAAAATTTGGTAAAGTCCTCTTAATTTCCAGAATTTACAAATTGGTCCCTAAATTCGTATTTTGTGCAATTGAGTCCCTTATTGTTTTCCGATTGCTGTGATTTTTGAGTATGCTTATCTCAAGAGTATGCCTAGGTTTAATGTGCATCTAGACAAGTTTAAAAAGAGAAAAAAAAGGGTCGTTAATCAAGGTTGACTTTCGGGTTGACTTTGGTTTTCCCCGTGTAATCTTCGTAGTTCGGGTCAGCCGTCTAGGCCGGGCTACGGGGGTTACATGAAAAATAGGTGCCCAAAGTATACCCTTTGAAACTTAGGTGCCCAAATTGCTCCTATTTAATAACTCAAACTTAAAAATTTAGTCCACTAACTACTAAAAAATTCGAGTTATTGAAATTTCTATTTTATAATTCAAACTTTATTTTGAATTTTTGAGTCGAGTATTTTCACATCAAACCAAAAAATTTAATTTTTTCGTGTCAAGTCGAGTTATTGGAATTTCTATTTTATAATTCAAACTTTATTTTAAATTTTTGAGTCGAGTTTATGAAATTATGAGTCGAGTATTTTCACATCAAACCTAAAAATTTAATTTTTTCGAATCAAGTCGAGTGTTGCACTTCCCTACATATAATTTTTAATTTTAATCCGTGTTTGTCCCAAGAAAAACTTCAGACTCTACTGTTGCTTGTTCACCTTCCCGATCGGCCGTCGTCGATCTCCGTCACCGTCAGGCGGTGGTGGTCACCGCCTACATCGCTAGAGGCGCCATGTCGTCGCGATCTCATCCATGGCAACCACGTGCGTCGTCGGGCCGCCTTCCGCCAGCAAATCTCGATTGAAGCTCTGGCAAGAAACCAATCGACGCCACTGTTTCTCGCATTTTTCGGCATCGGTTGCCGTCCATTCGCGAGACGGACACCAGATCCGGGCTCCTGACGTGGCGGCGAGCAAAAGCCCTAAGGTTCCGAGTCCAACCGACGTCGGCGGAGCCTCTATCGGAGCTACGTAAGTTCCGACGACCTTTTATTTTTTCGCACGGATTAAAATTAAAAATTATATGTAGGGAAGTGCAACACTCGACTTGATTCGAAAAAATTAAATTTTTAGGTTTGATGTGAAAATACTCGACTCATAATTTCATAAACTCGACTCAAAAATTCAAAATAAAGTTTGAATTATAAAATAGAAATTCCAATAACTCGACTTGACTCGAAAAAATTAAATTTTTTGGTTTGATGTGAAAATACTCGACTCATAATTTCATAAACTCGACTCAAAAATTCAAAATAAAGTTTGAATTATAAAATAAAAATTCCAATAACTCGAATTTTTCAGTAGCTAGTGGACTAAATTTTTAAGTTTGAGTTATTAAATAGGAGCAATTTGGGCACCTAAGTTTCAAAGGGTATACTTTGGGCACCTATTTTTCATCTAAGCATTTATAATATTATTGTGTTAATTGATTGTAAAGTTTTAGGATTGAAAAATGAATTTTTAAAAATTTAAGGGTGAAATTATAAAGAAACATTTTTATTAGTGACTATAATGTTTACTTTTTTAAATTGAGGAGAAAAAATGTACATGAGATAAATTTTAATGGCTATTGCAGTAATTTATCCTTATTTTAATTCCGCCACATCAGCAATCCGTTAGGGGACTAACGGAGTATAACGTCGGAGTGACCAAGTATTTACACATCAAAAACGTAGAGGACTACTAATTGGCACTTTTCAAAAGTGGTGACTAACTCTGTACAAACGCTAAACGAGAGTGACCCCTGCAGTAGTTTACCCTTGTTTTTAACATGAATTTCAACGACAAAGCCCTCCTTGTCTATGATTTATAGAATTATGGACCCACTTTTCTTCCTCACCAAAATATCATACTCATTTGTGTACGATTCAACGTCACCGTTTATATTACAAAATTTTCTTTTTTCAACGGTTGGTTGTTTTTGCTGACTATATTTAAACCATTTGTTACGAGATCATTACATTTTTTCAAAAGACATGTCTGATAAGATGTTCAACGTCACCGTTTATATTACAAAATTTTCTTTTTTTCTTTTCAATTTGAGATTAATAACCTCGTCTCTTTTCAGACGTAACATATTTTTGTAGCAACAGCTTCTCATTGTCCTACAACTAAATTTGTGCTTCTCACTAATGTCACGGGGCCAATACCTTCTTCCCAAAATACATGTTTGATAGGAATGCAGCGTCACCGTTTATGTATTTCAAGATATCCCTTTTACTTTTCGACGTGGGATTAATGACGCCACCCACTCTCGTGAATGGCCAATTGTCACAGTTATCCATTGTGACTATCTCGCTCACGAGCGCTCGACATGAAAAGCTTGCTATGATATCACTTTGTCACGAGGCCATTAACCTCTTCCCAAAAAGCATGTTTGATAAGATGTGCAGCGCCACCGTTTATACATTTCAAGACCTTTTTACTTTTCGATATGAGATTAATGAACTGTCTCTTTTCACGCATTAACCATGAGTAACACCACAAAAAATCTAGTTCCGGTTGTTTTTCATCTGTTTTGCAATAGATTCTTTGTTCCGGGACTCCTCAGACACACCCATCGAATCACATTACAGATGAAGTGGCCAAGGTTGAAGTTCCAGCTTCGGAAAGTGGTCCTGGAATAGTGGCCAGGCTCATGGGACTAGACTCATTGCCAGAGAACAACAACCGGCTTCACAAAAGTAAAATTCCAGGCCCTGTTACCCGGAGCAGATCTGTGAGTTTCATTGATTACATGCTGGAGTTTGATTTAACACAAGCCAGACATCGCTGTCTCAAAACATCGTCGTCGTTTCGCGAGGTGCCGCACGGTCCGCAACTATTCCAGCAGGATCAGAAACAGGAATTCTTGGTCGTGTACTTGGATAATGAGGTTAAAAGCAATGAAGCTCCGGTGTTCGAGCCAAGGAAATCCGAGAAAGGAGGTGGATCGGGTACTCAGCAAGCTAAGCCAAATGACAATGTAAGAGAGAAAAACATAACTCCATATTTCGGGGGAGAATATACATTTTCCAATGTTCATTGTGGTTGAGTTTGTTTATGTATCTAAAACTCTCTGGTCTGGGGTTTGATTTGTGATGGATTTTAGCGTTGGATTCTGCTATTTTAAGCAGAGAATGGGAAGCATTTTGATGCAAATGTCAAATCCATCGACTCAACCTTAGTAAGAAACTTTGATATTAAATTTTCAATTCACATCAACCTTAAATTTGATCCCTTTTCTATTTTTATAAAAAAATTGTCACGAAACTCAAAATGTAGATAAACACGTTTATTCTTGAGAAGAAATTGGGCTGCTTTGTACTCACTGAAATGGTGCACACAAATGACCTGATTTCTGAAACTGTATATTGGAATAGAAAGTAATTGAATTCAGAAGAAAAAAATACTACTAAGTTGTCAAAACATAGACTCATAGAAAAAAAACACTCACCATGGATCTGAAAGGCTTAACCGTTAAATTAGTGCTCAAACTATACTTTTTTAGATAGTTGCCTAAATTATATTTTAGGTTAAATAGGTGACTAATGTTTCATTCCGTGATCTACTTAAGGTTTTCGTCAATGACCGTTCACCGCCTAAGTGTTGGGAACCTCACCGTTCGACATTCTCCACCCTCTAGTCCTCGATCGGAACCCAATAGACATCTTTTTTTATTGTCGAGTGTTCGTTGATGGTGAAATCGGGGACCATTTGTCAATTTTCAACGATGAGATGATGGCTTTCTGTAGAAAGAGTCCGATGAAGTCAAAGGTGGCTGGTGCCTGGTGGTGGTTGAATCAGTATCCGGAGTGGGGGAATTAAAGGATTTAGGGTTAGGGTTGATTTTTTAGAGAAATTAAAAATTGTTAGGTTAATTAATATATTTTATTATTTTATTTTATGTAGTTATCCTAATATTAGAACTCTTGTAATATTACAAATAGTGAGAAAAGTCTAGCAGAGCAGCATCGCTCTGCTACATGAAAAACATGAATATCGTGGTTTGACAAAATCTTTCTGTAATAATGTTATTTTGCGGTTTATTCTTTTGTCCATGATATCTTGAATGAATATAAATTATAAAATAATCAATTTGTATAATCAAAACGATTAATTTTAAAACTTTGATCCGGCTAAGATATACAAATGAATTTAATATCTCGTATAAACTCATTTCAGGGCAGACATGTATTTTTTTAATCTGATTACGAGACTCGAGATATCATTCTGATTATATAAGAGGAACAAATCTCCTCTAGATGATTATATATATATAGAGCGCTAGGATTTGGGGTTAAAGGACAAATTATAAATGTTTAAAAGTGAGGTTAAATTCATAAATAAATTAATTTTAAAAAATTTAAATAAAAAAACAAATGTGAAGAAAAAAATCTTTGAAGGTGGGGAGAGGATCGTAAAGTAAACATATAATTTAGATATTTTCTATAACCAATGGCATAATAAATTAGTCATTTGAGATCATACAAGGACCATACATGAAAAATGTTAAAACCCAACCAAAAGACTCGAATAAAACATAGATACGACATATCTGACTGCTAAGGACGGAGCCATGATTGAACATTTACAGGGGCCGAAATATTAAATTTAAAAAATGCAAGAGTTTATTAAGTATTCAAAACTCAAAATTCATGGGGCAAGATCTAATTTGTCTAATATTTAAACTTATAAGGATTTAAATTGATATTAGACCAAAAAATTGATTTTATTATTTTTTAGTTCAATCTCTATTTGATCATATACTTAATAAACTCTTGTATTTTTAATTTGAACATTTATTTTTAAAGTGGCCAAAATCTATAGAATATTTTAATTTTATAACAGGGATCGGGGGCCCTTGAGACCCAAGGGAGCTTCGTCCATGCTGACTGCATCGGCAAACGAACCACAAAAGGATATCAAGCTACTGAAAAACTATCGATAACTATAAATTAGAGTCGATCGTCGTGAAAAAACTATCCACGAACACACATCATATATTCATATTCAATTCGAGAGTTCATAATAGAGAAGATTAGCAGGATAATCAAATAAGCGTATTCTTAATCAAGAATTGTTTCTGTTCGTTTAGCTCGGCCCCTCGTTGGCCCACTTATCGGCGTATGAACTTATCTTTTTCAGGAATTGTTCCGGTAGATGTAATTAATTTTGATTAAGAAACCTGTGGGACTCATGCAATAAACAAATAGTGTTTAGTAAAGAGTTTTACAAAAAAAAAGTATTAATGTAAATAATTTATTAACTTAATGAAGATTTTATTATTGTAATATTAACCAATGAAAGTGATTTTATTATTAAAAATAAAGAATTAAATATTCATCAAATGTAAAATCGTATAATTAAATGGATAGGGATGGCCAAAAAGTTTGACCAACTCATAAACTTACAAGGAAAAAGAGGAGTAAAAGTCAGCCCAAGTTCCCAAATTAAAAGCCTTTCTTTTCCTCCAAGGCAGAAGCAAGTGAGCTATTGGATGAGGCATTAACTAATTAAACCATTAATTTCCAATTTGATTTGGACCCACCGCTACATTATCACCCCATAAGCCATAATAAATATATATTATTTTTGTTGCTCTTTCGGTTTTCAGGGCCACGTTCTAACTAATTTAAACTAATTTATGTTGTACATTTAATTTTGGTGGGCAAGTCTTTCAACGTGAATTTTTTACATAAACAATATTTTAAATTTGAGATTTGCTTAAACGAAATCAAACTGCTTACCACTTCGATCAATCCATGTTGGGAAGCCATAATAAATATTAAAATCACTCTCAACACATTTTCCTGGATTTGTAGGGTCACCGACTTCATGCCATTACTGTTCTTTTCTCTCTCTTTTTTAGTAAAACCATAAATATTTTAATCTCTCAATACTTCTACATAATTTCCACTCCCCTGCCCAAAATATGTGTGCCCCCACTTTAAAATAGTGGGTTTAGGGTTTGGGGTTTAATATTGGGGCTTAGGGTGTAGGGTGTAGGGAATTAGGGGTAGGGTGTATTTTTTTAGGATTTAGAGTTTAGGGTTTAGGATATGAAAATTAGGGTTATGATGTAAGATTTAATTTTTAAGTATTTTTAGGCAGAGGCATAGAATGAGGCATGGTTAGGGGGCAGAAGATTTTTACTCCCTTTTTATATTTTCAAAATTATGCTCAGTTTATTAATATAATTATTCTGTATTAATTTAGCATATTGTGTTGTTGTTGTCTGTAAATATTTTACAATGTTAGTTAAAATAATTGGATGAGTCTACCACGTGCGACGAACACCGATGAACACCACTAATGATGAACACCGATGAACACCATTAAATTAATTAATAAAGATTTAAAATTTTAAGGACCCATCATACAATTAAGAATTATTTTTAAAAAATTAATTAAATTATTTTTTTATATATTAAAATTTTATTTTTTAATAAGGGTAAACTATATATTTAGTACCTCACTTATTTTCGTATTTCTATTGAACCCTCATTATTTAAATATTATTTTAATTTGACCCTATTATTTATAAAAAAAATAATTTAACCCTTAACCATCAACCTAAAACCCTAAACTCTTAAACCTTAAACCCTTAAACTTATACCCTAAACCATATACCATTAAAAATAATTTATTTTTAAAAAAACCCGAGAAATCAAATGATCAAAACCATTGCAAACCCATCAGTTCTAAAACTCTTACCGAGTCAACAGCTCTTTCTTACAGAGTTAAAAATTTTGATTTGGTTAATCCCTAGACTATTAAACCTCGAACACTTGAACAACAGAGGAAACTGCAAAAGTAAAACAAGGACAGAACATAATTCAAATGAAACATATCCTAATCCTGGTTCGAAAATTTCAGCAACCAGAGAAAAGTTTTACCTTGTGAAGCATATATCTACTTCCTTTCACTTGAATTATAAGGTCACTGGAAACCTCGGAAGAGACAGACCTGCAACAAGAAAAGACATTAATGGCAGCTTCCTTTAAAAAAATACCATTTGTCTTCAATGGCTGATATAACATACCTTACATCATCGGCAGTGTAGAAAGTATCAGGCCGGGATCCGAGTTTCATAAACTTCATGACTGGATTTTCTGTTTGGTTTTTTCTTCACTTCAAGCTTTTGTATTCACCAAATACTCCCTAACATGAAGAAAAAAATTAAACAAAAATGTTCCTTCCCCACCAGTAACCAAGAGATGTTCTTCGAAAAACAGAACCCATTTCCTGTAAGAAAATTTCTCAAATAAGCAACCTCTCAAAACCAGAAAAAAGAAGACCACAAACTCCAGTAAAGTGTGAAAAAACCCCCCAGAAGATCAAATGATCAAAACCATTGCAATCCCATCAGTTCTAAAACTCTTACCGAGTCAACAGCTCTTTCTCACCGCCTTAAAAATAATTTATTTTTAATGGTATATAGTTTAGAGTATAAGTTTAAGAGTTTAAGGGTTTAAGGTTTAATAGTTTAGAGTTTTAAGTTGATGGTTAAGGGTTAAATTATTTTTTTATAAAGAATAGGGTCAAATTAAAATAATATTTAAATAATGAGGGTTCAATAGAAATAGGAAAATAGGCGAGGTACTAAATATATAGTTTACCCTTATTAAAAAATAAAATTATAATATATATATAATAATTTAATTGAATTTTTAAAAATAATTCTTAATTGTATGTTGGGTCCTTAAAATTTTAAATCTTTATTAATTAATTTAATGGTGTTCATCGGTGTTCATCATTAGTGGTGTTCATCGATGTTCGTCGCACGTTGTAGAATTTTCCAAAATAATTAATTATTTTGGTTAAAATGTTAAAATTTTTAGATTATTATTTCTATTTCATCGTATTGACATGAGTCAAACTTAATTTTTTGGACGAACTAATTAAGGATAGAGTAAAAGTCTGAATCCCCTTGATTAGGTCAAATTATTCTTTTAGTCTTCTCGAAACAATAAACTTGTTAATTAATCACATGGTAAAGTTACATTTTGATTTCAAAATTTTACAATTAATATCGGACTCTTAATAAAAAAAACTTATAAAAATCAGCCCCCAAAACTATCTATTTTCTATTTTCAATATCTAAATTAGATTTTTTAACAAAATAGGTATCTAAACTATTATATGTGAGCACTTTAAGTATTGGAATTATTATTTTTATCAAAATAAATATATAACATATAATTTTTTATTTAAGTACCTAAACTATTCCTTTGGTAAAACAAGTATCTAAATCTTTGTGGTGTATCAACGTCTTTTTTTTTAAACTAAAAAAACGAGATTTGAAATCTACTAATAGGTCTAGTGGTCATGTTAATCCACTTACTCAATACTTATCATGTGAATTCGAATCCCAATATACCTTGAAAATATTATTATAAAACAACTTAATAAAAGAATAATTAGATCCAAAAACTCAACAAAGTTGAGAATAACTAACACCCATAATCTTCGATATTATGTTTTTACCGATTAACAAATTGAGGAAGTAGTAGAGGGAAAGTTTAAAAAAAATTCGATTAAAATGCGATCAACATAAATTTTATAAAAGGCTAAAGGGTTAAATTTGTCCCTGTAGTAATCCGAAATCAGCAATATTGTCCCTACTTTTTTTCTTCGTAATTTTTCCCTCAAAGTCAGTCAATTGTAACAATGTTGCCCTTTGACCGACGTTGACCGTTAAAGTGCTGACGTGGCAGTTAACTGTAACACCCGTGTTTTGGGGTTAGAAGTTAGTCGGGTTAGTTGGTTCGAGTCGGTAAAATTTATCTTAATCAAATTGACCTTAGTGTGAGCAAATTGAGTTTAGAAAGAAAGGGAGGGATCATTTTGGTAATTAAACCAAAACAAAAATAAGGATAACCTTATTTTTAGAAAGCTATCATCTTTCTCATTTCCTTTCTTCTTCACCGTGCAAACCATCCCAAATTCTCCCAAACTCTCTTTACTATTCCCTTTGATTTCTTCATCAATTCAAGGGGTTTTTGAAAGAATCAAGTTTGGGCATTGGTGAAGCATCGGAAGTGAATCCGGAAAATTGAAGGTTGTTGCTTGCTTGGTCTTGAGCTTGGAAGCTTAGGTGAGTGGTTAAATGTTTTAAGTGGTTTTAAAATGGTTGGTTCGAGTATACGGACTAGGTCGGGCTTGGTAGACCCACCTAGAGTTGGGATTAGTGTGGTAGCCTAATCCTAAACTTGATCTAAAGCCTTTGGATGAACTTAAATGTATGAATGCTTATGTATATTGTATTATACATGTGTGTTGAGGCATGATTGGTATTGCATAAAGCATGCATGGAAATGTGGTTGGTGTATGACGGTGATGTCATGTTGAGTACATGCTATGCATGGAAATGGTGTATGACGGTGATGTCATGTTGAGTACATGCTATGCATGGAAATGGTGTATGACGGTGATGTCATGTTGAGTACATGCTATGCATGGAAATGGTGTATGACGGTGATGTCATGTTGAGTACATGCTATGCATGGAAATGGTGTATGACGGTGATGTCATGTTGAGTACATGCTATGCATGGAAATGGTGTATGACGGTGATGTCATGTTGAGTACATGCTATGCATGGAAATGGTGTATGACGGTGATGTCATGTTGAGTACATGCTATGCATGGAAATGGTGTATGACGGTGATGTCATGTTGAGTACATGCTATGCATGGAAATGGTGTATGACGGTGATGTCATGTTGAGTACATGCTATGCATGGAAATGGTGTATGACAGTGATGTCATGTTGAGTACATGCTATGCATGGAAATGGTGTATGACGGTGATGTCATGATGAGTACATGCTATGCATGGAAATGGTGTATGACGGTGATGTCATGTTGAGTACATGTTAGGCATGGAAATTTGGGTTGTGGCTGTTTATATTGAGGAAGTTAGAGCTTGGAGAGCATGACATTTACAGTATAAATTGTTCATGCATCTTATATTGTGGCTCTTGTAAATTCTTGATATGTTTGTGTGATGCTTTGGTTAGACTGTGCTCGGACCCTGCAATGTTGAGGTTTGTTTTTAGAGCTTACCCTCACTAAGCATTATTGCTTACGCTCTCTTTGTTCAACATTGCAGATCCTTAGTTCGTGGGTTGCTTGTGCAAGTGGAAGGCTCCAAGTGTGGTTTTTGGCTTAAATTCATCAAGTATGGATTTTCAATGTTAGACATGTAATAGTTTGAGCAATGGGACATGTATATGTTTGAATGATGTTTGATTGAATGCATGCTTGGTGAAGTCTTATCTTGGTGTATAGACTTGTCTTATATTGTTGAAGCGTGCTAAGGATGAATGCTTAGTTTGTGTTGGATTACCTGAATGATTGTGCATCATTTCGTGTTGATTAGTGCCTTTAGGTCTTTGTGAAAGCATGCTTTTATGTTTGATTTGCCTTAGGATTGATGTTAGTATGTTGGTTGGGTTTTTGAGGGATTTAGGGGCCTCCTTGTGCCTTAAATCAGCTCAAACCTGCAAGTTCGTAGCAGGGGGTATCGATACCCTTGGTATGGTATCGATACCCCTTCGTGATTCAGGCTTTGGGTATCGATACCCATCGGGAGGGTATCGATACCTTTTTGGTGAATGAAGCTACTGCCAATTTCGGTATCGATACCCATCTTAAGGGTATCGATACCGTTGGGGGGAGGGTATCGATACCCCTTTAAGGGTATCGATACCGCTGGGGAGGGGTATCAATACCCCCCTGACGGGTATCAATACCCCTGCAGTTAAAGCTTAAAAAAAATTGGGCTTGAGATGTCCGTTTGAGTTGAAATTTGGCAGAGAGGCATGAAACATGACTAATTTCATAATGGTAACTTAAAATTTGGTAAAGTCCTCTTAATTTCCAGAAATTACAATTTGGTCCCTAAATTCGTATTTTGTTCAATTGAGTCCCTTATTGTTTCCCGATTGCTGTGATTTTTGAGTATGCTTATCTCAAGAGTATGCCTAGGTTTAATGTGCATCTAGACAAGTTTAAAAAGAAAAAAAAGGGTCGTTAATCAATGTTGACTTTCGGGTTGACTTTGGTTTTCCCCGTGTAATCTTCGTAGTTCGGGTCAGCCGTCTAGGCCGGGCTACGGGGGTTACATTTGTTGGTATCAGAGCTTAAGGTTTCCGAAACCTTGGGCAGGTAAGTGAAGTAAGTTGTGTTTTATGATTGATATGCACGGTGTTTGCTTATCATGTAAGCATGTTGCTTGTTATTCGAGTATGCTGTAATGAATGATTGCTTGCTTTGTAAGTATGATTGCTTGTGTGACAAGTATGTTGATTGTTTGTTTAAAAGCATGTTGCTCGTTACCCGTGTATGCGGTGATGTGTGACTGTTTGATGGAGAAGGTATGTTGTTTGATCGTACGCATATGTTTGCTTGTTTAGCAAGTATGCCTTGTAATATGCATGATTGAGCATGTATGTGTGTTGAGTTGCTTGAAGCATGTTGAGTAGAGTCCCATTGCTTCTATTACATCGGAAAAAGAGATTTTAAGTGAGGAAATCATACTTGAGCCACTTGGACCTTTTCCTTTGCTAACCCAGTTTGTATGTTAATATGTTGTTGTTGTTGTTAGTTTATTACTTTTTGGTAAGTTTGAGGCCAAGGCGTGGACTGTGAATCGGTAAGTGGAAAATGTGGGTTCTGAAAATGTGAATGATGTTGAGGGAGTCCACCATCTTGGTTAGGGAGGTGTGGTTGTACCGGACTTGAGGTACAATTTGTTTGACTGAGTTAGTGTGTATGTGGGTTGGTTCCTGTTGATGAGGAACAATGTGATTGGTTCTGGTGTTAGTAGTGAAAGAGGTGACGACTTATGAGTGGGAGTCAGAGTGTTATCGATGATATAGTAGGTAAGCCCTTGGTACAGTTTTGAGCTTGTTCCCTTCTGATTGATTCTGAGTCTGCACTTCTGTATATTGTTAGCAAGCATGCAAGTTTGAATGTACCGATGAGGTGTCAGAGGTAGGTATGAGTACCTTAGTTCTTTGGGGCGAGATCAGGGTAAGGGTCTCGTTTGTGTAATCTGAAATTCAGAAATGCTAGTTGGTGATCGTTGGGATTCAGCCTATGGTTTTCATACAAGACAGCCGTTCAGTGTCCGTGAGTGGAAATCAATTTGTGTGATTGGGCCAGTGTGCGTCTGAGTTGTCTTCCGGCGAGAAGGAGAGATGAAGTTACTTCCGATATAGTCGAGCCGAGAAGGAAGTATTGAGCTTTGAATTCAGATTGTTTGGTAGTGGGATGTTTTGAGTCGTCAGGACCGATGTTACAGAACAAGTTCAAGCATAATTGTTTGTGTACGATTAGAACTGCATTTTGAAGTTTCGAGATGCTCTAAGAATATTCTAGAAGAATCAGATTTTGTTGAAGAACCAGTCTGAAAACAAGAGGGTCGAAGACTATCAGATGTATGTCAAGTTACGCAACGTGAACTTCGAGTTAATGAAGATGTTCTCCTAGGACATGCAGATCAGCCGAGTGCATTAGAGTAAATCCTAACTATGCAGAAGAAGATGTGAGTTGGAAGAAACTGAAGACTGTGATAGATTGCTACATAAGAATGTCCAGTTGTGTGGCCAGATGCGAGACAACGAGAACCGAAAGAAACTTTGAAGAGAGCTTCGACCTTGATCAAAAAAAAAATAAATAAAAATTAAACCATAGTGATACGTTGCATGTAGTGTTAGGTTGTATGCTTATGCAAGACAGAAGATTGTGGCTTGTTCATCGAGATAGTTGGAAGACCGTGAAAAGAGTTATCCGGTATGAGACGTAGAGTTAATTACAGTTTTGTTTGCTTCGAAGACTTGAAGACTATGATCTCAAGATTGAGTACCATCCGAAGAGAGCCAAAGTAGTAATCGATGATTCGAGTTGTGTTTGTTGGTAGATTAGTAGTTGAGTTGCGAGATGTAATTGTCGAATTCAGTTTACCAAATGATAGTGGTTTTGTGGCCAAGTTTCATGTGAAGCCTACTTTGAATCAGATATTTAAAGAGAAACAGTTGCAAGACAGGTTCTGGGCACCTCACGTGCAAGATATAGCGAAAAGAAGACCTTCAGGATACAGTTAAGAGATGATAGAGTTTGTATTGTTAGAGACAGAATAGTTGTGCCGATTAACATAATGTTTTGAGATGCATTGTTTTGGCCGAAGTATACGGCAGTTCATTTGCGTTGCATCTGAGTAGTGTAAAGACGTATTATGGGTTGAAGATATGTACTTTTGGATTGAGTTGACGGATGATGTTGTTCAACATGTGAGTAAGTGTGTAATTTGCCAGCGTATCAAGACCGAACGTCAGTTTTTTTTTTCTAGTTTGTTGCATCCGTGGAAGGTTATTAATGGAAGTGAGTAATAGAGATCCGAGGATTCCAACTAGATTTTTTTGAAGACGTCTGTATAGTGTTTGGTTATCGGTTGAAGTCAGATGGTCAATTAGAGAAAGTTATGGGCCGAGTATTCAAGAAATGTGGTATGAGATTGTTGAATCGGGCTAGTCCTGTTGTTTATCTGTTACGGTTACCACCAGAGTTAGACAGAGGGTTGTGATGTGTCTGTGTATCTACAATTCGGAAGTGTGAGTCAGATTTGTTCTGTGCTATGTTTGTTGAAGAGATTGAGTTGAGTTTGAAATTTGCGTGGAACGAAGAATCAATTGAGATCTTGGTGTTAGATAGCTGTTGTTGCGTGGTAAGTCTACGAGTTGACTAGTATGTTGTGGTGAAAAGGAAAGTGCGGATGAGCATGTTTCAGTGACTCTTCATGTTCGATGAATTTCGAGGACGAAATTTCCTTAAGTGGGGGAGAGTTGTAACACCCGTGTTTTGGGGTTAGAAGTTAGTCGGGTTAGTTGGTTCGAGTCGGTAAAATTTATCTTAATCAAATTGACCTTAGTGTGAGCAAATTGAGTTTAGAAAGAAAGGGAGGGATCATTTTGGTAATTAAACCAAAACAAAAATAAGGATAACCTTATTTTTAGAAAGCTATCATCTTTCTCATTTCCTTTCTTCTTCACCGTGCAAACCATCCCAAATTCTCCCAAACTCTCTTTACTATTCCCTTTGATTTCTTCATCAATTCAAGGGGTTTTTGAAAGAATCAAGTTTGGGCATTGGTGAAGCATCGGAAGTGAATCCGGAAAATTGAAGGTTGTTGCTTGCTTGGTCTTGAGCTTGGAAGCTTAGGTGAGTGGTTAAATGTTTTAAGTGGTTTTAAAATGGTTGGTTCGAGTATACAGACTAGGTCGGGCTTGGTAGACCCACCTAGAGTTGGGATTAGTGTGGTAGCCTAATCCTAAACTTGATCTAAAGCCTTTGGATGAACTTAAATGTATGAATGCTTATGTATATTGTATTATACATGTGTGTTGAGGCATGATTGGTATTGCATAAAGCATGCATGGAAATGTGGTTGGTGTATGACGGTGATGTCATGTTGAGTACATGCTATGCATGGAAATGGTGTATGACGGTGATGTCATGTTGAGTACATGCTATGCATGGAAATGGTGTATGACGGTGATGTCATGTTGAGTACATGCTATGCATGGAAATGGTGTATGACGGTGATGTCATGTTGAGTACATGCTATGCATGGAAATGGTGTATGACGGTGATGTCATGTTGAGTACATGCTATGCATGGAAATGGTGTATGACGGTGATGTCATGTTGAGTACATGCTATGCATGGAAATGGTGTATGACGGTGATGTCATGTTGAGTACATGCTATGCATGGAAATGGTGTATGACGGTGATGTCATGTTGAGTACATGCTATGCATGGAAATGGTGTATGACGGTGATGTCATGTTGAGTACACGCTATGCATGGAAATGGTGTATGACGGTGATGTCATGTTGAGTACATGCTATGCATGGAAATGGTGTATGACAGTGATGTCATGTTGAGTACATGCTATGCATGGAAATGGTGTATGACGGTGATGTCATGATGAGTACATGCTATGCATGGAAATGGTGTATGACGGTGATGTCATGTTGAGTACATGTTAGGCATGGAAATTTGGGTTGTGGCTGTTTATATTGAGGAAGTTAGAGCTTGGAGAGCATGACATTTACAGTATAAATTGTTCATGCATCTTATATTGTGGCTCTTGTAAATTCTTGATATGTTTGTGTGATGCTTTGGTTAGACTGTGCTCGGACCCTGCAATGTTGAGGTTTGTTTTTAGAGCTTACCCTCACTAAGCATTATTGCTTACGCTCTCTTTGTTCAACATTGCAGATCCTTAGTTCGTGGGTTGCTTGTGCAAGTGGAAGGCTCCAAGTGTGGTTTTTGGCTTAAATTCATCAAGTATGGATTTTCAATGTTAGACATGTAATAGTTTGAGCAATGGGACATGTATATGTTTGAATGATGTTTGATTGAATGCATGCTTGGTGAAGTCTTATCTTGGTGTATAGACTTGTCTTATATTGTTGAAGCGTGCTAAGGATGAATGCTTAGTTTGTGTTGGATTACCTGAATGATTGTGCATCATTTCGTGTTGATTAGTGCCTTTAGGTCTTTGTGAAAGCATGCTTTTATGTTTGATTTGCCTTAGGATTGATGTTAGTATGTTGGTTGGGGTTTTTGAGGGATTTAGGGGCCTCCTTGTGCCTTAAATCAGCTCAAACCTGCAAGTTCGTAGCAGGGGGTATCGATACCCTTGGTATGGTATCGATACCCCTTCGTGATTCAGGCTTTGGGTATCGATACCCATCGGGAGGGTATCGATACCTTTTTGGTGAATGAAGCTACTGCCAATTTCGGTATCGATACCCATCTTAAGGGTATCGATACCGTTGGGGGGAGGGTATCGATACCCCTTTAAGGGTATCGATACCGCTGGGGAGGGGTATCAATACCCCCCTGACGGGTATCAATACCCCTGCAGTTAAAGCTTAAAAAAAATTGGGCTTGAGATGTCCGTTTGAGTTGAAATTTGGCAGAGAGGCATGAAACATGACTAATTTCATAATGGTAACTTAAAATTTGGTAAAGTCCTCTTAATTTCCAGAAATTACAATTTGGTCCCTAAATTCGTATTTTGTTCAATTGAGTCCCTTATTGTTTCCCGATTGCTGTGATTTTTGAGTATGCTTATCTCAAGAGTATGCCTAGGTTTAATGTGCATCTAGACAAGTTTAAAAAGAAAAAAAAGGGTCGTTAATCAATGTTGACTTTCGGGTTGACTTTGGTTTTCCCCGTGTAATCTTCGTAGTTCGGGTCAGCCGTCTAGGCCGGGCTACGGGGGTTACATTAACGGTGAAGTCAGTCATGCAATTTTGCCCTCAAAGTCATACAATTGCAGCAATTTTACCCTCGGTTTATTTAGTTTTTGAATAAAATTGCATAAAAAATTTAGTTTTTTGAGTTGAACTTTTACAAATAGAATATATGAAAAATCGATTAACAAATTGGCGTAAATATCATTTGGGTCCCCGATAATTTTAAAAATAAGCAAAGTGAGAACTCTCACAAAAAATCAAAACATTCTTCAATTTTTTTAAAAAAAAATCCATAAACTTAATAAAAATAAAAAATATATTCAAAAAATATTGAAAACAAAAACTAATATAAAAATTAAAATATATTAGAAATTATAAAATAATAAAATATAAATATAAAAATTAAAAAGTATTTAGTATTAAAAATTTGAAGAATTTTACCATTTTTTTCCGTTTTTCTAGTCATTTTTGATTATTTTTATTTATAACTTTATGTTTATATTTTATCAGAAATTGTTTATTTTTAATACTTTATAAATACTTTTAAAATTTTTGTGTTTATTTTTTTATTTTATAATTTCTAATACATTTTATTTTTTATATTAGTTTTTATTTTTAATATTTTTGAATATCTTATTTATTTTTATTAAGTTTATATATTTTTTAAAAATTGAAGAATATTTTGTGAGAGTTCTCACTTTGTTTATTTTTAAAATTAGCAGGGACTCAAAGGATATTTACAGCAATTTTTTAATCGGTTTTTTATATATTCTGTTTGTAAAAGTTCAACTCGAAAAACTAAATAAACCGAGGGCAAAATTGCTGCAATTGTATGACTTTGAGGGCAAAATTGCATGACTGACTTCACCGTTAACTGCCACGTCAGCACTTTAACGGTCAACGTCGGTCAAAGGGCAACATTGTTACAATTGACTGACTTTGAGGGCAGAATTACGAAGAAAAAAAGTAGGGGCAACATTGCTGATTTCGGATTACTACATGGGCATATTTAATACTTTAGCCAAAAAATAATGGTAAAAATTTATGTAGGATTGTCTAAAAATTTTGGTGAACCATAATTCTTACTAAGTTGATAAAAATTTGTATAATTACACAAATTCTTATCAACTGAGTAAAAATCTATGTATAATCGCTTTATTTTAATCGCATCGTGACATAACTACCAATCTAACATACAGAAAAAAAAAAAACAGAAAAAGAAGGTTGTCAACTTGATGAACAGAAAAAGAAGAAAAAGTTGTGGAATCCTATTGCATCGGGATCGGTACTGAAATAATTGCGATTTGCTTAGAATCTTGCTTTCTCTCCTTACATATCTTTTGTGACCACTGATGTGATTGTTGCTAATTGCTCACTGATATGCTGCTTTTTTGCTTTCTTTAGCTAATTAAATTAATGTTTTTAGCTATTTCATGCCCAATGGCTTAATTTTTTTTTCTCGGGTTTATTATTTATTAAATATTGTTTAAATTGGATTACGAAATCATTTTTATAATAAATATTTATGAATTATGATGTTCAATTCGAATTAATCAATTAGATCAGATGTGGGCGATTATGTTGAAAAAGAAAAATTAATTGTGAACTTTTGAGTCTACTTTTTGAGTCTATTCTGTTGTGCTAGACTGATTTGTTGGCTTTTTGTTTTTGGGTAGGTTATGAGTGCATAGTTTAGATTTTTTTAGTGTATTTTGGTGTTGCGTTCTGTTTCGAATTCTGTTCTGTTTTTAATGAGGCACAAATCAATATTAATAAGTTTATGATTTCATGTATAATTTTTCAGTGATCGTACTTCAACTCCTCTTAATAAAATCATATTTATTTATAAAAATTGAATAAACCATAGTTATTAGAAGGGGAAAAAAAACTTCGGATATAATACTTTGCTATTGCAGTCGTTTCTTGAAATACTAAAAGGTGGTCAAACAAGAGTTTGGTTCACGCGGTTAATATTAATACGCTATACATGTATAGATTAAGCTGGCTTTCACATGCAAAAAAAAAAAAAACATTTCAATAATAGTCAACATGGTATGAGAAAAAAAAACAATTAGAATAAGTTGGTAATGACTAAATACTTAAAAAAAGGGTTAAATAACTTTCATCGAATAAAAAATATGACTATATATGCTATATATAGATCAAATAATATATTAATCAACCAACTATATAATAATATCATGAAATACACTATATTTTGATTAAGATAATCAAAATCCCCACACAACATACTTTCATTTAACTAAATCGTATAGAGTAAGGTTAAACATGTCTGATAAAATGTACTTCGTTGATGATTGCATACTTTAAAATGTGAGATTAATGTACTTTCTTGTAACATAGTACGTGCAAAATATGTGAATTTTCGGTGCAAATTTAAGTTTGATTTAAGTCCAAGCATTCTAGCTTATATACATTATGATTATTAATTCGAATTGTACTTGTAAATTTAGAAAGGAATAGTATTCATATATACATATATATATATATATACAAGTCGGTGAATTATATAAGTATCTCTATTTTCCCTATGAAAAACACGGTTACAACGAGAGCTGTGTCCAGCAAATATGAAGCTTCTTTTTGTTGTTTTCTTTTTCTTTCTTCCTGTTTATGTATGTTTTCAAATCATATCTGAAGTACCTGATGAAATTGTCTGAAGCATGCTTGTCTTCACTTTCCATATCCAACCAAGAATGATAATAAGTCAAAATCATTTGAAAATGAAATCAGAAAATATTATCCGAAGACACACAGTACAAAGAAGCTGTTCTGCAATAACTGGGAAAATGAAATGATATGAAAACAAGATATATATATATATATATGTAGAAAATATATCATCATTATTAGTACTTAGTGGGTTTGCAATAGGAAATACCTGCAAAGAATGTTGTCGACAAATAGGCCATAACTCATGCATGAGTCCCACAACTAATGAAAACTAGAGTCAGCAAAGACATTAATTGCCTGAATCACTTTGCAGACAAATATGTGTTGCCATCACATGAAGACTCATTGCTTGCTTTCACACTTTTTCATATATTGTAAAATATTTCAAGGTCTGCGATAAGTACTATCGTATAACTAACATGGATCCCATAATTCTCTTTTAGTCCACCATATTCGAATTCGAGTAACATAAAAGGTCGAAAACGAATGCATGAACGGATCTTCTAATACAAGAAAAATGAAAGATCAGACCAGCCTAAGAAAGTTGTATAATATATCATGAATATACTGTACATGGCATTCTTGTTCCTAGCTAGTTAATTCCCATGATGTTTCTTTTTTCATGTCCGAAGATGCTAGCCAGGCAGATATTAACACATATAACCCTACAAAATCAACCCCACATACATGATCCATTTGTTATCATGATCTCTACCATTGAGACAAAACATATTTCACACATTGAAAGCGAATTATTGCACAAAGATCCTCAAATCTTTGTTTCTTTCGTATTCCTTAAGTTATGAGTTTTAGACCCGGTAGGAACACTCCTTCCTTCTCCTAGAGTTCTTCCTTCCCCTCCCTTCTAAGTAGAATTAAGATTAGGATTTGTCAATATTGTTGATTTTTAAATCATAAGATATTAAATAAAATCAAATGAAATGAAAGAGTTCTCAAAAATAAATTAATTTCCGTATGAAATCAAATCCTAAAACACACATGCATGAATGTAAAGTAATATGCTTAGTGCATAATTTGATACTTCTATACGTAAACATATAGATGAATAGAAATGATATGCTTCTTTTCGATGTACATATGTATGCTCCAACACTAAAAAAATTGGGTTTATGGTTATTGTTTAGGGATTAGTGTTTAAGGTGTGGGGTTTAATTTTTAGAGTTTATGGTTTAGAATTTAGAAATTAGGGTTAGTTTTTTAGTGTTGGAGCATATATAAGGGCACCAAAAAGAACAATTTTTTTTTTGCTCTAGATAGCAAAGCTTAAAGATAAACTTAGGTTCACATCACATAACACATAACAGTATATAAGAAATAATTTGTATTCAATTATTTCTCATAGTGACAAATATGAACAAGGAAAGCACGCATTGTAAGCCACCCAACTCCATCAACTTACAGTTAGACAATGACTTAACAAGTATGAACATAAATAGAAACTAGGTTCATGTACAGTCAGCATATGTGTTATATGTGTGTAATTTACTAGACAAGTAGTGATTTAACAAATAAGCAAAGCCATGCTTCTCTAGTTAGAAATGGATCGAGTAGCCTGAGCTTAAAAAACATGTTACAAACCTGCTAGACTGGTTTCACCTAAACTGCTAATTGACATACTTTGAGATGTTAAAACACACATACATGTTTTCCTGTAATAAAACCAAAACCCCAAATCCCTCTTGTTGTAATAGAAATAAGTTCAATAAGTTGAGATGCATTAACAAGAATGGACATGATTATGCCTAGCCCTTGGAGCTTTAAGCTTTTTGTCCATGGTGCTTTCATTGTCACCCTCTTATAATGATCATAACATGATGGAAATGAAGAAGAAAAAGAATAACACTATCTATTTTATGTGGAGTAATAGCAAAAGATGAAGCCACGTTCGTTTGGGCATCCATAGAACTAAAAGAACATATCGAATTTCTGACATATAGAACGAGAGTTGTAGGACAAACCTCTCAAATACAGCTTCATCTTCTGCAAGAAAAACATTGAACAAATTAAAGACTACATGTGATCTTCTCTTCTGAGCTTGTTTAACAGTGCTGTAATAAGGGCATCTCGTTTCTCAGCCCTAGCTTCTTCTCTTATTCTTCTTTGTTCTTCCCTTTCGTACCATCTCCTGTCCATTAATAACCTCTCGTTCTCCAAAGCTTCCATCTTCTGCCTCCATTCCATCTCCTTCAACCTTCTCTCGGTTTCCCTCGCCTCGAACGCTTCCCTCCATTGCATTTCTATCTCCATTTGTTGCCTCATGAAATCCTCGAGAATCTCCTTTATACTATTACTGTTGTTCCCGCTTGTTTTCCCTTGCTTTTTCTTCTTAACGCTACTCTTTTCTAACTCCTTCTCCTCCGTAATATCTTCTTCCTCGTCCGAAGATAGCTGCACCGCCGCCTTCCGTTTCGACCCGGTCGCTCCTCCTTCGCCTTCCGATAACAGCATACTTTGCATCCTTGCCGAGAATATCAGTTGCATCTCATTGTAAAACGGGAACTGTTGCCGCATAGCTTCTTCTTCCATCGTTTCACATCCCTGGATGAAATAGGGTTTACACTTTACAACTTTACAGGCTAAACAAAACAGAGAAATAAATTAAACATTTCCGGGTAGGGATGAAAAGAGGGTTACCTTGTAACGAGTGAAGAGGTTTTTCCACTTGGACTTGCACTGTTCGGCGCTCCGATTATAACCCTTTTCCCTCATCCTGGTGGAGATAACATCCCAGAGAAGCTTGTTCCTCTTGGTCTCCATGAAGCTCCGGTCCAGCTCTGCTCTGATCATGAGGAACTCCTTCGTTTCTTGAATACTCCATTGAGGGAACCTATCGGCATCGGCGCCAACACTGCTGGTAGGCTGTTGTTGTTGCTGTTGTTGATGATGATACTGATACTGCTGGAGATGATGATGATGGTGATGTTGCCCTTCCATTACAAGTAATCACACGCAAAGAATAGCTTTTTTTTGTTTTGTTTTGTTTAATTTGCAGCCACCAAAAGGATTGTTTGAATCTGAAAGAAAGAAAGAAAAGATGGGAAGAGAAAGAGAGGAAGGATTTATATGGAGATGGTGTGAACAACAAGTGTGAACCCTCGAGAAAGAAAGAAGAAACCTAGAAAAAGAAAAGGGAAAGGATGGATAGATTTGCCATGAGCTTAGGTGTCAAGAGATTGTGTTTTTTTTAGTTATTTATTATTCGTTCAAATTCAAGAAAATGAAATCAAAGAAATGCTTTTCTTCTTTCTCCCTACTCTCTCCCTCCATATCTATCTCTCTACGCGTAATCGCTCTCTTCTTTATTATTATTTTTAAATATTTTATATGGGATTATTACTATATTTTATTGCTTGTTCCCATTTGCGTTCACGCGGCGTCACGCTGACGGTCCACAAAGTCCCACTGTTGATGCTTAATTTTTTTTATCGACGAAATATATTTGATTATGTTAAACATCCTAATGTAGTTATTGATGCTCGAACCCGTAATTTTTAGAAACAACAATCGTTCTCTTAACTACTAAAGCTAGGAGAGTCGTACCATAATAGACACATGCAAAATTTGAGCTAAATTAATCGATCAATGAATCAAGTACCAAGGTTAAACAAATATATATAATATTATTATTCATCTATTTTTTTAATTTATTTACGATCAATTAATTACACCAGAAGGAGATGGATAAAAATTACACGGTGAGACTGAACATTGAAATCCTTACTAACATAACTCCATAAGCGGGGTGAAGTTAATTTTGCATTAGAGATGGTAAAGTTAGAAATTTAATAAAATGAATTTGTTTATTTAAAACAGATTAAATTGGATTATTCAAAAGTGTAATTTTTTATTTAACTAATAATTAAAGTAAAATATTGATTTACAAGGGGCTAAAAGTGAAATAGTACCATTAATGGTGGTTATGACCCATAGTCTCCGACGGATAAAAATTCTCTGCTCCTTTTCGGTGCACTTATTTATGCCCCAACATTAAAAAACACTATAAAATTAAATTTTAAGCTTAACCCTAAATTATAAATCTTAAACCATGTACCCTAAAAAATACACCATACCCTAAATTCTTTAAACTTTAATCTAAAACTCTAAATCTTAAATCTAATTTTAAGCGTGGAGACATAAATAATGGCACCGAAAAAGAGATCAGGAATTCCATCCGGTCTCCAACATCGTCCTTGACTTTTACGCTGATTACTAAGTTTAAGTTGATAATGTGATTAATTCATTTCGGTTAAGGGATGTCAATGATTTTTTTTTTAATTTGTTATTTGATTACACAATAAAAATAATGTAAAAATACAATCGTTCTTGTTTTTCTAATTAGTCTCTACAAAATACAATTAAATTAACAACATAAATACATTCATAGTTCATAGATACAAATGGATGATCTAAATAGAAACATCTGTGCAGTTTAAGGAATTCCTTAGGGATGGCCTCTCAAGTGCATACTAATAGGGTTTGATGTTACATATTCCTTGTTTTCTGGGATAATACAACACACCACTTATCTAAAAAAAATATATTTATAATTTATATATATATATATTATTTGTATTTTCTAGTGATAATTTAATTCCGTATCTTTAAATTTTTATAATACGCACCTCATATATTTATAATATGACTTTCTAATAATATGCACTCTTACATAAAATCTTACATTCTTTTCTTGCATGTACAATTTATCTAACATAAAAGTCAAACTTGGACTTATAATGATCTAAGGCATGATTGTCTCAGGTCTAAACCATGTTTAACGAAAAATAAATTTGTCATTTCAAAACATGATTTTTTTATTAAAAAAACTGTTATCATTTCTAACAATAAATAATGATGTTATTAATTGGATATACAAATAGTATTATTAAAGTAAAAGATATCTCAATTAAAGAAAAAACATAATAAAAATTTAATAGAGTGGGGAATAATAATATTGTCAACTTGGTGGTCCATTGGGTTTCGAAGTGAGGAATGGATCTGCTTTGCCCAGAATGTACGTGGTGACGCTTTTTACAGAATTTTGCATGGATTTCCCTAAATCTAAATGTCCTAAAGGTTTAAAAAGAAATCAAAAGATGCAATTTTGGGTTTAATTTTTCCTATTAAACCGTTCGTATAATTAAATTATTGTTTTCGCTTTTTGAACGATGATCAGCATAGACGCGTTATTCAGTCATGTCCCACGTGGAGATGCCTCCCACAGTCGTACACGTGGCATGCATGCAGATCCTTTTCAATATGGTGAAAAAAGAAAGGGACCCACTTGGCCTATTGTTCACACCTATAAAGCCTAGGACCCACCGCTAGTCCCCCCTTCCCCAAGACATTCCTTTTACTTTTATTTTTTCCCTTTAATAATACATATAAAAAACAGTATTTTTTATTAAAATTGATTGGATTTTTTTTAATAATTTTTACTAAAAGTTTCTACCACCAATGTATTAGATATAAATCCTTAAAAATATCTTTAAATTTTTTGTTTATATAATAAATTTTCTTATTTTTCAAAATTAATATCTGAAATAAACATTTGTCTTTTCAAAATTATCGTTTATGTTCGCAATAAAAACATAGTTTAAGAATAGGAAAATTCTACAACGTGCAATGAATACCATTAAAGGTGAACACTGTTGAACACTGTTGAACACTATTAAATTAATTAATAAAAATTAAAAATCTTAAACTCAACATATAATTAATAATTATTTTAAATAAAATGTCAATTAAATTATTTTTTATAACATTCTATTTTTTAATTTTTATTTTCAAATAATTAGATCAAATATCAACTATAGTAAATTTCTAAATTAAAAAACCCTAAATCCTTTTCTGGGTTTTGCTTTACTATTTATTGTTTGAGATTTTTTGTTCTAAACCTTTCTTTTTTGGGTTCCTTGATTTAGTGTTCTATTTAACTTATGTGAACTTCTACCGATTGGTCTATTATGTGTGTACATATATTTGAAAGATTGATTTCTGGGTTTTGTTTTTTACACTGAACCGTTTGATTGTTATGGTGCTTTTAAATCTTCGATGGAGGATAAAAGGATTTAGAGTTTTTTAATTTAAGGATTGACTATGGTTAGTATTTGATCCAATTTAGGGATTGACTATCGATAAAAATAGAATATATATATGAAAAATAAATTGAAATTCTATTTTAAATAATTATTAATTGTATGTTGACTCATTGAAATTTTTAATCTTTATTAATTAATTTAATGGTGTTTAGTGATGTCCAGTGTTAATAGTGTTCAATGATGTTCGTCGCACGTGGTATACTCATCCTTAAGAATAATGCAAAATTAACTCTCAATTCGAAAGATAAAGGTATAACAGTAAAAAAGCCCACACTATTTTCCATTTTTATCAATAGTTCCATTAAATCTTTTCTTTCAAAATTTAAACCATATTGTTTCAATTTCTTTCAAATAAGTTTTTTTTTATGGTTAACGAATGGTCAATATCTTTGCTAAAGTGACATGACAATGTTAAGGACGTAATTGAAACAACCAAAAACATTGAGAGTTCTTTTTGCTATTATGTCTTCTTTCACTATTGATTTATAATTTTATTTTGAATGTGTGCGATTATTTTATATTATTATTTCTTTATACAAAATAATATTTTAATAGTAATAAATAAAAAAATAAACTAGAAGAATGATCAGATTATACATAAGAAAATTGTGAATCATATTTCAATATTCTTTCAATTTTATTTATTTTCAAAACAAATGTTTTTAATTTTAAGTAACATTATATATTAATTTTAGGATTAATATTGATTAGTATGTATTGTGCTACACGAGTTAAAAAAACACTAAATGCATAAAGATGAGATAAAATTATAAATCAAGATAATAGCAAAAGATCTCTCAACTTATAATTTTTCTTTTAATTATCCCGTCAACGTTATCATGTAAACAAAAATATTGGTCGTTAGTTGATCATCCAAAAAAGACTTATTTGGAAGAAAAAAAATCATTAATACATTATGTTTAAATAGCCAAAGAAAAATTTTAAGGTATAATTGGAAGAAAGACAAAAGTTGAGGGCCTTTTTTTGCCATTACGCCAAAAGAAAAAGAAGGTTAAATTGTAAAGAAGATAGGTGGAAGTAGGGTTTTATTTTGATGCACAAGCTGTATAATTTTTTTTTACACAACCCTTTTATAAAATTTAAAATTTAAATCACAAACCCTAGCAACCTAAAACCTAAACCCTAAGCCCTAAACCATAAACTCTAAATTCTAACCATAAACCTTAAATTATATACCCTACATACTAAACCCCTAAACCCTAACCTAAAATCTTAAACCCTAAACCCTAAAATTAAAGGGGATGTGTAAACTAAAGTTTACACAAGCTTGTGCATCAAAGTATTTTCCGTGGAAGTAACCGTGATATTTTCGAGACCTTTGACTATTTTTTTTATTTCCTAATTTCTATTGGCTGGCATTGATTGTATAAGTTGTTTCCGTTGACCCACTCACTTTCTATCTTGCATACTATTTTTTTCCCTTCCAGTTTTCTTATAAATAATTATATAGTTAATATACATTTTGGTAATTAAATTTAACTTAAGGTTTAATTTGATATTTAATTTTTTTATCCAATTAAGTATTCACTTTGTTTTTTTCTTTTCAGTTTGACACCTGAAATTAGCTTTTTTTTTCCCTTCAATTTGATACCTAAACTTAACTCGTTAGTTCAATTAGTTGAAAAGAATAGGTATCAAAATGAACCAAAAAATTAAGTGCATGTAACAATTTAAACCAAAAAACTAAATTCGTTTAACCGTACAAAATATTTTTAATACCAAATTAAACAGTTAAACCAAATTTAAATATCAAAATATTATTATTTACTCATAATTATATAAACATAAAAATGACAAGGCATATGCATATTTTTTTAATAAATAGAGATGTATTACATTTTTATGTCGGGATTTAAACTCATACAAAATAAGTATTTTTAGCCACTAAATTAATTAGTGGATCTCCATATGCATGTTTTTTTATTATATCCTTTCTTTCAAATTTTACAAATAATAGAAATAATTCCCCCAAATTTTATAATTTTTAAATTACAAAACAATTATACATATTTGTTAACCTATGCAGTATTTTTATTTTTATTGTAAATACTAAAACCGGAAAGATCATCTTTTCTATACCGTTTGGAATTAGGGTGAGTAAAATTTAACCCAACTTAAAAAATCAAAATTTTTAATTTGAAAAAATTCGACTCGAGTTGATTCTAAGCTTAATTTCATAAACTCAACTTCAAAAAAAATTAAATAAAGTTTGAGTTATAAAATAAAACTTTGAATATCATAACTTAAAATTTTTAGTAATTAATGGTCGATTTTTAAATTCAAATTGAGCCTCTCAACTCTACCTGATATATGCATATCACATATGAAAAATGTGAATATATATAAGTTTACATAAGCTTTTTAATTTTAGGGTTTAGAGATTTAGGTTGTAGGGTATAGAATTTAAGGTTTATGGTTAGAATTTAGAGGTTAGAGTTTAGGGTTTAGGGTTTATAGCTTAAATATGAAGGGGTTGTGTAAATTTTTTTACAGTTTGTGTATCAAAATATAACTTATATATATATATATATATATATATATATATATATTATAGTAAGTCGTTTAAATTGAAACTAATTAGTATCATATATATCATGATCAATGTTTGTAATTAAATTTGAATAGAAAATTAAACAAATCGACTCGAATTTTATAAACATAACTTCAATCGAATAAATTTTAAATAAAATTTGAGTTATAAAATAAAAATTATTAACTCGACTAGCTTAAAATTGTTTTACTAGACTCCACTAACTGGGATAGCTTCTCTCACCCCGACCACTGTCCGATTTTTATGTTTTTTTTTTTCGCTCCATTCCTTACTTTATTTAAAATTTTAACCCCGACCATTGTCCGACTTTTATGTTTTCTTTTCGGTCCATTCCATACTTTATTTAAAATTTTAACTTCCAAATTCAAACTTTATTATATATATATATATATATATATATATATATATATATATATATATATATATATATATATATATATATATATATGATTCCGACTTGATGTGCCTTGAAATATTATATAAATTTTTATAACTAGTTGAATATACAAGATTGATGATTGTAATAAATCGATCATATAATTAAAGAGACGTTATTTTTTTAAGAAAAACAAAATCACAAATAAGAAAAAAAAATCTTTAGGATTTTAAACAATTCACTGCTCACACAATAATAAAATTATTTAACGATCATATCAATACAATTTAAAGAATGTAACGAAAAATTATCAAAAATATCGGTTGGGCTTGTTTAATGGAATATATCTCAATTGTATGCACTAAAATGTAAATTATTTTTTTATTCAAAAAAAAATGTAAATTATTTTTGGGGTATAGTTGAATAGCTTTTTAAACCTTGTATTTTTGAATTAACTATATCAGACACGTGTACATGAAAATGGTCAATAGAGTGTAAACATTTTGTATTCAATCCGAACACGAGGCTATGGAAATGCAAAAACACATGCCCAAAGACTTCTATCCTTCTCCTACTTTTACAACCATTCTAGAATAATAATCCAAATACAACCCAATATAATTTGTATTCCATTTATTCAAATTGTAAAATTTAGTTCAACTCAAACTCGAATAACACAATTTGAATACTAGAATAATCGAAGATTCAAATTTTTATTTTGACTTTTTGATCAAATCAAATTTTACTAGTCTCTAAACCTGAATTCTAAAACAAGGGTCGTTCAATTTGGGAATTGCCTGGAAATTGAAGGAGAGACTCTTTGATTCGAGAAATTATATCATAGGCCCGTACTGCCATGTTATCTATGGTTCCAACTTTTAAAAAATATCTATTTCATTAAATTTTTTCATATCATCTTTTTACTTAGTGAATCTTCACTCATATTTACTGTAAATCAAATTTAAAAAACAGTTTTTACTATGTGAAGATTCACTTAATAAAAAGATGACATGAAAGAATTTAATGAAATCGATAATTTTTACTAGTTGGGATGATAGATGACGTGATGGAACGAAATTATGATATAATTTCTCCTTTTAACTCTGGACCTGGTAAGGTAACCCTTCAACATTTGCCATCTCAATTCCAAATTCCATATATTATTATAAGGGGTTGTTCAACAAGCATTATTGCCCCAATGCATACCTTACACGTTTGGTTTTTGAGGGTTAGCCAATTTGCCTAAGCAATACAGGAAAATAAATGGTCAAATTCCATTGTCCTTGCTCCTAATTGTAAATTTCTTATCCCTTTCCATGGGGTGCTATTAAAATAATAGGACATCAAATTAACGTGATTGATCTAAATAGTAAGCAGTTTGGTATCGTTTAAATATGTTTAGATTCGCAAATTTGTATATATAAAAAATTCCTACTGAAAAATTCAGCTACCAAAACTAATTAACTAAATGTACAACACGAATCGATCCATATCAATTAGTATAATACCCTGAAAAACCATAAAAATAACTTAGAAATAATCGAACAAAAAATGATGAGATTCTGTCTGTATCCCTCTCCCTCCACTATGAAAGACGACAATTTAGATAACGTGGAAATCTAAAACAAACACTAAACCTAGTATATTGTTTTTGACAGGAGTGAAAAAACCAAAATATCCCACTTTTTTCCCATTAATTTTGTCTTTTAGTTTTACAGTTACGATATGCCTACCGACCTCAACTCATTTAACGACAGCTGATTTAGCTTTACTATGTTTTGATAACTCTTATAAACATGAAAAAAACCAATAGGTTAACAGTCTGATAATGAAGATTGTGGTTTTGGTAACTGCACTAATGAACCATATACCTAATTTTTAAGGTTGATAAACGCAGTTTCGATTTTGTCTACAAAGTGTATGTCTATTATCAAAGAGTTAAGAATATATACGAACAAATACTACTTTCTAATTAACTTTAAATTATTTAAAAAAATTATTTGTTAACAAAATTAATTTTAGCCTAAATTTCGGTCCAATAAATACCACATGTTGTACCCCTCTAATGTACATTGAAATACAAGGCACATAGACAATTAACAATGGGCCATCATCATGCATAACAAAGAGAATAAATTTAGCCTATCAGATTTTGAGCCCAATCTCTGAACTTGAGAAACCACCGCTCGGGCTCCTGGAGTTGCTCATGGAGGAGGCTAGCCCTATGGTCTAGTCTTCCATTCTATTGTTCTTCATTACCAAAAAAAAAAACATTCATTTGCGTTGTTCAAACTAAATTATGTGAGTGATTAAAAGTTACCGAATAAATTACTTTATTATTAATTCATATACCGAAACACAAGAGAAACTAACACTCTTACCAAAATGTTTATTACCAAATAAAATTAGTTTATTAGAGATTAGAAAAATTATTGGATGGGTCCGACTCACCACATCATTTATGGTACATCAAATGAAATTTATCTATCTTGGTATAACTTCCTAGTAACTAGACACTAGATGTGGTAAACGGGTCATTCGGTTCGGGTTCGGTTTCTGTTATTTCGAGTCAGTTCATTCGGATCAGATTCAGTTTCAGTTCGGTTGTGATTCGGGTGATTTCGGGTCGGTTGATTTTCGGTTCAGTTATTTTCGGTTCGGGTCAACAGAAGATTAGTCGATTTTAATCGAGTTTTTAGGCCGGTCAATTTTTACACCATGTGTATGAGTATGACTTTACAAAATCAATACATTTGTCTTTTTGGTGAGTTGTGCGGCTGTTCATATCTCATCTTTCTTTATTTCTATTAATATCTTTTATTTATTTTGGGTTGTCTTCGGTTTGAGTTCATTTTGATTCAGCTAAATTTTGGTTCGGTTTCGGTTTATTTCGAGTTTCGGATTAAATTTTGGGTTTCGATTCGGGTCAATCGGTTCGGTCTCGGGTCAAGTTTACCAAGTCTATTACACACTCCTCAATTACATGGAGTAAAGAGGTAAAATTCACCTTGAAAAAAAAGAGATGAAAAAATTTTATTGGTTGAGATCATAAATGACGTGGTGAGCCAAATACATCTAATAATTTTTCAGAGATTGGTTCTAGAGTTGGTGGGTCTGATGAGTTTTATACTGACAGTGTGTTTTGGCCCAACATGAATTCGTGCAATGTTCCTTTATTCGGGGTTCTGAGATAGCTGCGGATGTATATATATTAGTCCATTTATGGAACTGAATATAAGGCTGTAAATGTGACATCAACGTTTGCAAACTATTTAAATTTGATCCGGAATAAATTTTAATTTAATTTAATAAATTTTGACTTGATTTTAATATCTTAATATTTTTTGTATAATCTTAGACAATGTGATATTTTTAACTTTTTAATAATATACATGCACTTTGTAAATAAAGTTGCTCCAATCGAGTCTCATGGGATGAACATTATCGGGTTATTTTTTTTCATTGAAACTAATTTTTGAGTTTCAATATCCTAATATTTATTTGAGCATATAATGATGCTCGAACCCGAATTTTATAGGAAGAACATTATCCTCTTGTAGCACATCATTTTCGATATTTAGAAAGAGCTTTTTTATTTTGTTTGCATTTTTAAAAATTCTCCCCGTGTTATATCATCGATTAAAAGATGTTAAATATTTAAATAAAAAATCATATATATAATATAACAATGTATACAATAAATTAAGGTAAAATAATCTTACGTGGATAGCTTTATTGTCTGACATGTAAGTCATTTTTATACACAAAAATGTTGGAATATTTTTTTTTAATTTCAACTTTAACTATTGTTAATATTTGTTTATTAAACATTTTTATCCTATTTTTTGTTAATTTATTAAAATGAATATATATTATTGAATAATTATCTTGTGCACAATGGAATATATAAGTTATAATAACAAGGATAATAATTTAAAACTAAACTAATTTTAACAATTATACAATAAAATATTCAATTAGGATAAGAATTTAAAAGTATACTAATTTTAATTCAATTAAGGTAATTATAAACTGGAATATTCAATTAGGATAATGATCAATTTAATTGAATTAAAATTTACATATACAAAGTTAAATTTACAAAATAAATAAAATATGATTATTTTTTTGAACAATGGAATCTAAATTTCATTAATCAAAATAAAAAATAATACAATACAATGCATCAAAAAGAGAAAAAAGAGAGAGAATAATCCACTAAAAGTCTCTTACAATGGTACAAAGAGAAAACACACTTCCATCGACATTAACATACCAAAATTCAAAAAATTTCCTGAATCTCTTTGTCTATATCCAAACGAGACGCTTTACGAGGTGAAAAAAGAGCAGTGAGCGAACAAAGATATCAGGCGGATTGCTCCGCTACTCAGGTCTGATTACATCGACAACCAACCATCAACCGAGTGTGGATCTATCTTTCTAAGACCACCGATATAATCATAATCAGTGATTAGTGTCATGAAGATCTCTGTACGAGCACCAATCGACTGCTGAAACAAAAAAAATTAAAAAAAAAAACGTGTCACAATGACAGAGAAAACGTGTGCCACAAATGGAAATATTCTTATTAAAACATGAAAAAATAAAAAATAATAATAGACTCGTTGATCGACAACCAATACTAGAATTGGTTGCTGACCACCAATCAAAAGAATAAAAAGTAAAGTTACAGGCAACAGAGATTTGATTAGAGCAGCTAGGTTAAAAAACGCTACATGATTAAATTTTTAAAAAAATATCGAAAGGTACATATTAAACGGTATTAATCACGAAAAATTCTACAACGCTCGATGAGCACCGATGAGCACCATTAATTTAATTTATAAATATAAAAAATCTAAAGGACACAACACATAATTATAAATTATTTTAAAATTTAAAGATAAATTATTTAAAATATATTATTATTTTTTTATTTTTTTAAAAACATAACTAAATCAAATACCAACCCTTATATTAAAAAACTTTAAATACTTTTTCAATTTGAATTTTAAGCCGTCGCCGGTGCCGGCGAGTTAGTACCTAAAGTAGAAGTTACAACAGTAAGTTCAACACCTAACTCAAATATTTTCTCCAAAACAAAATATCCAAAATCAACCTGACCTAATTGACAAAAACAATTAATCAAAATGTTAAAAGAATAAACATCACAGGAAACTCCTTGTAATTCCATGCGGCCACACATGGAAACAACAATGGCATAATATTTTCATTCGAACAATGGCTCCTACTAGTTTATTAAATTTCACAATCGAAGGCTTCGGGTACTTGAAAATCATCTTATCAAACAAATTCAAAGCATCATCGGTGCTAACTTGTCGGCGGCATGAGGCTAGCAGCGACGACGACTTAAAATTCAAGTTGAAAATGTATTTAAAGTTTTTTAATTTAAGGGTTGCTATTTGATTTAATTATGTTTTAAAAAAGATTAAAAATATAATGATTTATTTTAAATAATTTACCTTTAGATTTTTAAATAATTTATAATTATACGTTATGTCTTTTAAATTTTTAATCTTTATAAATTAAATTAATAATGTTCATCGGTGCTCGTTGTTAATGATGCTTATCGATGCTCGTCGAGCGTAGAAGACTCGTCATTCATAAAAAATGTAAATATTAAGAAAAAGGAACACGCACCATGTCATATACTCTGGGGGAAAATTGTGTTTAAATTTTGAACTTAAAAGAGTTTTCGGTGATCTAATTGTATTAATATAATTACAACTATACATCGTACTGATATGCAAACTACTCTATATACACGGTACACGTTCGAGCTTAATTGAACCAAGCTTAAGTTTAATCGAGTCAAATTTTAATTCAAGTTCAAGCATATAAATTGAACATACGAGTTTAATCAAATTTAAACTTGAATAACTCGATTACATCTCAAATTTAAAATTTAAAATTAAATTTATCATGCTCGGCTCGATTATGCCTTATGTATATACATTTTTACAGTTTTCTATCTTCGGCAAGCACAAAAAAGTTGTGGTCTCACAAGTCTTTTATCATCGAAGCCGTACATTTACTTAAATAAAACTTTCTATTCGAAAAGAAATTAGGCCTCGTCTTCTTAACTGGAATCGAGCAACGACTTATTTCCGAGAGTTAGGAGAAAAAGAGTGCCCCGTGTATTTTATTTTACAACCCAAACCATAAACAACACAAAACAGAACCTGCAATGCCAACAATCCTAACAGTCCTAAAGGAGAAAGCAAACAGACATAAAAAGCCTACATTAACTTTTTTTTACGATCTATGTTTAGAGTGCGAGGCTGTCATTCTCAACAATGACGTTTTTAAAGTTTGAACTCAAAAATCTATACTAACATTGAATATGAAGTCAAAAAATCGATGTATATATTCACACCAAAACACACACATTTGTGTGTGTGTGTGTGCAAGGAGAAATTTTAAGTGACAAAGTCAACTAAAAACACACAAACCACTAATAAGAGAAAAAATGGAATCCCTCAAACTTTTAACGTAACTCATCCATCTAGACTTGATGAGTGGTTACTTGTAAAACTTGTTCACATTCATCACCCACATCTTATGCACATGATAATTCAATCCTCTTTTTATTCAAAACTTCTTATCTCACCCAAATATCCTACCACCAGACAATACTTTTCGAAACGCCAAGCACTCACGACGAGTTTTATGTTGAAAAATAAATTACTATTATTCCATTAGGTAAGATTTTGCATGTCTTTCCACTTGATAATATTTTTGTTTATAGTCGCATTCATTTTGTCATTACTTTATCTTAAAAAAAATTAGAAAGATTAGGTTAAAATATTTTCATTTATGGAAGACAACATGCAATTTCATCTTGTGTTTAAATATTAAGAAATAGTCTTCAGTACTTTTATTTAATGATTCTGAATTTGGATTAATTTTAGTTCATTACAGTTCAATAATTTGGGACAAATTTAGGTTTCATTATTTTAGCCCGAGACTAAAACCAAAATCTTACCATTTTAAGGAGAACATGGCCCTACCATCCCCTAACCACCCTCTGTTATAGTCCCATGAATTTCATATTTATGGAAACAATCATTCATCGCCATTAATGAAGAATTGACAACCTAACTGATACCTACTATTATTGAAAATATTGAGAATCAGTTCACTTTGATTTTTAGAGAAGTTCTGTCGTGAGACATTTTTAGAGTACGATTAAAATGAAATGATCCTACATATATTATGTTATAATACAAGAATTTGTATAGTTATATAAATTTTTATTTATGGCAAAATTTATACAAATTTTTACACATTTGATAATAATTTATGTAGTTACACAAAATTTTTACACAGTTAATAATAATTTCGGTTCTACCTAAATTATTATCTAGTCCTACATAATTTTTTACCAAAATGGTAAGAATTTGTGTAGGACTGTACCTTAACGTGTCCCGATTTTTGGTTCACTTTGAGTTTGCTATTTTTAACATTGCACATATCAGCAATTTCATTTACATTTCTATTTGTTTGCCACGAGTATTCTAATTAAAAATAATTCGAATCTTAGTTTGGTTGATATTATTGTTATAATAATACGAACATTATAGACCTAAACGTGGTTAAACATACATTAACTTTTAATTTAAGTGTTTAGCTGTTTTAGGTATTATGTCTAGTGTAGATATTACATCAAAGGAAATATTCTTACAAAAGATGAAAACCATGATTAAGGTTATGTATAGCAATGCAACTAATGAATTCTCAACTGCCAACCACTAATCTTTTATGCCTAGTTGTAGTGTGTTCTAATCGTGTAAACTAGTACAGTGACCAGAAATAAATAAATAACTCAACACAATTTAAAAATAATTTATGTGAAAAAATAATTAGAAAAAATAACCCCTAATTGGTAATAAATGTAGTAGTAAAACCTATCTCATCTATTTTTTTCAATATTCTCATCTTGGGTTTAAATCTAAAAGAAATAATTTTCAGTATTCTTATTTAATGATTCTGATTTTGTGTTAATTTTAGGTCATTTCAGTTCTATAAATTGGGTCAAGTTTAGGTTATTTCAGTTCTATAGTGTTTGCTACTCCATTTAAAGATTATGAGTTTTTATATCATCTCGGTTCTATTCCGTTTTAAATTCGTATCAATCTGAATACAAATATTTTGGATTCAAATAATTTGAATTTGAGGTTCAAAGTTTTCGAGTTAAATTATCATAAATCAGATCATTTCTAATTTTGGCGAGTTTAGGCTCGACTAATTTCAGACTACTTGTTTTATTATTTCATGTAACACTCGTGTTTGGGGGTCGAGTGAAATTAAATTATTAAAATATAATTCCGGACTTTATATTTTCAAAGCAAATAAATATATGTTGGGCTTGTTTTAAATTAAACCCAAATGGGCGTGGGTTTTACACTATTGTAATTACCCATTTTCATTAAGGGTATTTATGTCCTTTGAGTTTTAAAATAAAACAAACAAATAAAACACCTATTTTCATCATCTTCCTCCCCTCCTCTCTTTCAAACTAACGACATCTTCCCCCTCCTCATCTCAAGTTACTATTCTATTTCTTCCTTGCTTCATTTTTGAGGATTTTTGAAAGGTAATGATGTTTTTGAGTTGTCCTCATCTTCCCCTTGCTACTCATGTTTTTAGTTTTCATTGAAACCCATTATTTTGTACTTTGACATTTTTGGGTTTTAAGTTAAAAATCTAAACTTTATTAACCTTTAAGTAAGTTTTTGGTTCTCTGATGTTAGACATGTTCTTAGCATCATTAAAGGTCCAACATATATAATTTTTACAAAATTTTAACAATATTTTCGGATATGGGTTTATTGGGGGTTTTAGATGGGTTTAAAGTTAGATTTTGGGGCTGTTGATGAGTGAAAATCGATGGCTGATGATTGTATGATGTTTAAGGGTTATTTTGGAAGCTTATGGATATGTTAAAAGTGTTGGAATCGATGGTTAATTACTGTGTGTTTGTGGTGTGTTTTTAGTTGGCTAATTGCTTGAAAATGTGTTCCGGGTTTGCTACGGTGATTGATGACTGATTGTTGATGTTTTTGCTTGTGTTGGATTGCTTAGAACCAAGGTTTTGTGTCGGTGAGACATCGGGAACTAATTCGGGAAGCTTGGAAGATTGATTGTCTAGAGTTGTTAAGCTTGGAGTAGTCGGTGAGTGGTTCTTCGGTTTTAATTGGTTTTCAAATACCTTGGTCCGAGCATGTAGACCTAGGTCGGGCTTGGTAAACTCACCTAGAGTTAGGATTAGATTGATAGTCTAATCTCAAGCTTTAGTTTAGCAGACTATGGTTGAACTTTGAATGTTGCGTTTATGCCTCATGTATTAAATGTGTTTGATGTTACTATACATTTTATGGATATGTGTAATGATGAGGCATGAGGTTTTATTTATGCGTTGTGATATGCATGTGGTTGTTGAAATGTGGGTTGCATGATTTTAAATCATGGTGGATACGTGCAAGGCACGAGAAATGGTAAGGATATTGTGTTATGATGATTTTGTGATGAGTTAGTATTGGCACTAGTATGCTTGGGTACAAATGACCGATCATTAGGATGTTAGTGTGCACACGAGTGTCGAAATGCGCGCGTGGTCTTGGTGATGGTAGTCACCAAGATGGAGTACGGGTACGCCAAAAAAATTTCATTTATATTTTAGTCGATGATGAGTAGAATCCCATCGACGGGGCGTGAGGATGAGTGAAATCCCCTCCGCGTGAAACGGTGATGAGTGGAATCCCACCGTAAGATAATGTAATGGTTGAGTTGTTGGATGTGAGTTCCAACGGTTGTTATCCGCGTATTCGGGTCATAGCTAGATACCAATACGGTTTGTTAAATATGTTTCATATGGTTGTGTTATGGACATGTTGAGCATGACATGATAGTTGAGGTTATGTTCATGCATATTATTTATGTGATTCATGTGGTTCCGAAGGTAAGGAAACATGCATTCATCCTTGGTTTTGTTGCTCGTGCTTGGACCCTGCATTGTCGAGGTTTGTTTTATGAGCTTACCCTCACTAAGCTTTGCGCTTACGCTCTCTTTTGTTCGAAAATGCAGATCCTTAGTTCGTGGGTTGCTTGTGCGAGGAGAGGGGCCTCCAAGTGTGCTATTTTCTATCTTCAAGTATGAACTTTTAAGCTAAAGATGTAATAGATAAGCAATGGGATTTGTGTATGTTGTTTTGTGTTAAGGAGCTTGTTTAGACTCCTTTAGTATGTTGATGTTTTGGTTGTGGCTTGCCTATGCTATGTATGTTGGTCATGTGGCCCTTATCTCTATGCTTGTATGAGATGTTTATGGTTGGATTTTTAGTTTCTTCTATGGTATGCTATATGGTTGATGTTGATGCTCCGTTGTTCGTTTAAAATGTTGCGTATGTTGATTCTTGGTTGTTAAGTGTTGTATGTATGTTTGCTTGTGGCTAGGTGAGTCTTAAATAGCATCTAGAGTTGAATCTTAGTGTCTTTGGCTGTAAATTTGAGTGTTGCAGTGCAGGGCGTATCGGTACGCTCAAGGGCCGTATCGATACGGTCCTACACTTTGGGACTCAGATTTAGCTTAGCGTATCGGTACACGGGGGTGTATCGATACGCCAAAATCTCTCTGGAAATCTGAGATTTTGACGAGATTTTGGCGTATCGGTACGGGTCTAGGGTGTATCGGTACGTTCTTTTATCGTTGACCAAGTGAGGGCGTATCGGTACGGTCAACCAGTGTACCGATACGATCTCGCTATGTTGACTTTGGGCTGTTGACCTAGTCAAGGCGTATCGATACCCTCTTCTAGCGTATTGATACGGCCTACTGTACAAACTAAAATGGGCTGTTTAAATCGCATGCTTGATTGTTTCTCATTGCTTGTTGCTTCCGTTGTCGTTGTTTCACATAGGATGTATTAAAGCCTTTAGACAAGATAATAAATAAAAGAATTTTTTCAAGGGTTGCTAACCGAAGGGGAGCCTTAACGGGTTTCACTTCGGTTTTCCCCGTGTGACCCACTCGGACCGGCCAGACGCCCAGGCCGAGACGAGGGGGTTACATTTCAAGTTAGAGATTATTTTAAATTTTGATCATTTGAGTTCGAGTTATTTTATATTCGAATTGTTTTAGATTAAAATCCATTTAAATTTTAATTTGGACAAGTCCGGATTGTAAATTTTTATGCTGAAATTAGATTGGATTAAACTTATTTTGGGATAATCCAATGGAATTATGAAGTTCAGGTCAAAATTGTAGTGTGATACCGGATATATAATGGAGTAGCTAGCAAGTAGTGGAAGGAAGACAATGGAAGCGGGTAACGGCGGGAACATATAGGGTCACGTGTTTTTGAAAGGTGGGATGCCTTTTCATACTATTTTCTGAATTGTGGTTAACGTTTGACACGTGATTTAATCTCCTTACAGTAAGGTAAACAACTCTAGTTTGGTCATGTTCATTGTTCAGTGATGTCGGCCAAAACCTGTTTGTGGTTCAGTTCAGTTCAGTTTGATGGTGCTGCCACGTCATCCTTCATATACTCCTCCTTACGTAAACTTATTAGTCAAATAAGATTGTTTAACTTCTTAACTTTTTAGGAAAAAAAATAAAAATACTGATTATTTTATACATATAAATTTCTAATTATATGAATTTGTAAATCTATTTAAAAATTTAAACTTATCTTTTATGGATTAATATCCTATACACAGGCTGAAAGTTTCCACAAGCGCCTTAGTTGTAGGGTATAGAGAGTTAGTTTAGGGTATATGATTTAGGGGCTTAGGTGTACGTGTTAAGAATTTAGGGATAGTTGTTTCAATTTAAGGTTTAGGGTTATAATTTAGGGTTTATAGGTTATGTTTAGTTTTTAGGGTAATATGGTGAGGATTTAAGTTTAACCTACAAACCTTAAATTATAACCCTAAACCTTAAATTGAAACAACTATCCCTAAATTCTAACCCCCTACACCTAAACCCCTAAACCTTATACCCTAAACTAACTCTCTATTCCTTAAAACTAAGGCGCTTGTGAAAACTTTCGGTTTCCACCACCTGTGTATAGGATATTAAACTCATCTTTTATTAGTAAATTATCAGAGTGTTACTCTCTAGATATAAATTTAATATTATTCATATTATTCTTTAGATATTTGAATCCGTAAAAAAATTAAAATTTAAATCATATGTCAAATGTGTGAATCCGAAAAAATATGACCCAGGTTTGAATCCTCTTAGAAACAAACATATTTTAAAATTTGTAATATGAAGTCAGATTGGAATATTCAAATCAACATCCACACAAGTAATGCGGTTTCGGATAATGGATATTCGAACCAACATCCACACACTATTCTCTGACTTTTCCTATTAATACTAAGACATTGGGACGGGTTGTCTCTGACTTTTTCCAAAGTTTTTAGTATAATGATACTTTAGGTAATTTTAAGTTTAAATATTAGTTAAATAAAATATTTGTTTTTTTAATTTTTAAATTTAAATATTTAATTTTGATGTAAAGTGATTTAGTCTCTTTAGAAGTTTGATTATAATCTCGTTCTTGTGTTAGGCGCAATGACAAGACATATTACACTTTCAAAGAGAGAATTTAAATTCAAACTTTAGAGATTATATTATTAGAAGAGAGAGTCACAAATTTTAAATATAAACCATAAAATAGACATAAACATATTATCTATACTTAAAAACAAAGAAAAGATGTTGTTTTCATTTGGATAGAACATAATCGGGGCGCAGACTTTTATAACTTTTAGTTCATATAATAAACAGGCTGATATTTGGCAATGCAATATGAAGTGGCTGTTGTTGCATGCCAATCTGCCAAATCCAAGTTGTTTTCCATCGTGAGAAAATTGTTAAATAATTGGAACCATTTGCGTATGCATCGACTCATCCGTTTGCAAATGTATAAAAAAAATTAATTAATTAAGTTTTAATCAACCAATCAAATCATCACGAGTATTGATATATTCTAGGGTTATATTTTGATACATAAGCTGTGTAAAAAAAATTACACAACCCTTTTATAAAATTTAAAATATAAATCTCAAACCCTAGCACCCTAAAAGCTAAACCTTAAACCCTAAAATTTAAATTCTAACCATAAACCTTAAATTTTATATCATACACACTAAACCTCTAAACTTTAAATCCTAACCTAAAACCTAAACTCTAAACTTAAAAAGTTTATGTATCAAAGTATTTTTCTTATATTTTATCCTTGTTTGACAAATTAATGAGCAGAATCTCTTCGCTGGACACATAAATATCACGTGAAAACTACAAGAGAAAACACTATTAACAATCCCCATTTCTATTTATAGCTTGATCTTTTACAGCTAACGTTTTGTTGAAGTAAAACTTATTGGCTTCCTAATATATACTAGTATTTTATTATCATGTTTACTGACGAAATTTGGTAAAAGAATTTGAGAGAGTCAATTTAAATTTTTTTAAAAAATATATTTGAATTAAAATTTTCAAAATTTTAAACGATTTAATTTACATTTTCTCCAAAATTTTAGGGTCAAACTAAAACTTTTAGAAATTTGAAATTTAATGATAACTTTTAAAAAGTATGTGAGGTATTTATTAAAAATATTTAAATTTTTTAAAGTAATATATATTTTTAAAATTTTTATGGGGGACAAATTATTATTTTTTTTGAAAAATTGAAGAGTTTATGATATAATTTTTTTAAATTCAAAGGGTCATGGTCCCACCGGTCCCTATCATGTTTTGTCTCTGATTACACCCGTTAATGGTAGGGATGAGCGTTCGATCGAGTTGAGTAAAAAAATTTCAAATTATTCGAGTTGACACATCATATTTTCCAACTCAAACTGTATTTGAAATTTTTTCGAGTCGAGTCGAGTTTTCAAGTTCTTATACAAATTTAATTACAATTATTTATCATGTTACAGTACAATTTGATTCCAATTTAAATGACTTTCTTTAATCATTTAAGATATGCATGTATATTTCTTCATATGTGGCATATATTTCTTCATATTTTTTATATATCAAGAAAAATTGAGGGACTCGACTTAAACTTAAAAATAACCCACTAATTACTAAAAATTTCGAGTTATTCGAATTTTCATTTTACAACTTAAACTTCATTTAAAAGAAAATCGAATCAAGTCGAGTTTTTTCGCCTTGAGTCAAGTCGAAAATTTTAATTTTTTCGAATCGAATTTTACTCACCCCTAATTAATAGTCCCGTGAGCTTAATTACATATTCCGGTGACAATAATAATACACATAAACATCACAAAATTTTGAAAACCCTAATTGATATTCGGATAAAATGAAAGAAAAAAAAAACATCAATCACTCGGATTAATTGGCGTAAATTGTTCAACTTCATTAAAGTTTTGAATTTGAGATTTTAAAAATACAATAACATTACATATTTGATAAAAATACCGACATTTGATCTTACCGAACTCATCTTTTTCCAAATTTGAAATAATAACAACCACCACCCCTTATCGTCGGTTTTAACCTTAGTCTTGTTTGACAATTAGCGGATAACTGATAGTGAATTACATTAGTTGATAGCTGATTGCATTAGTTGATTTGACTAAGAGATTATATTAGCTGATTGTATAAAAGTGTTTCGTAAAATTAACTGATAGTTGTTTGATTATTTAAACAAACAAAATGACATATAAGGATATGATTATAATCGATGCTTGTTTAAAAAGTTTATTAGTTATCGATATTTTATATTTATTACCGTTCAAAAAAATATTTTGTATCTATTAATATTAATTAGATTATGAAAAATAATTTTTAATATAACAATACTAAGCATATTTGAAGATGTATATATTAATTTATTATTTATATAATTATTTTTAATACAATTTAATTAACTATTAAATTTTAATAAAAATATAAATGTGTGAGAATAAAAACAAAAAAATAAAAAGTATTACTTTACAAATGTCAAAATATAAATAAGTGAGGGTGAAAAATTAAAATAGAAAAAGTTAAATTTAGGTTATTTGGAGATATTTGATAATTGTTAAGGATAAAAGGGTCTTTATAGCTATTTTGTCAAACCGCTAATTTCAAAAGCTCCTATTAGCAACTTTTTGAAAATTAAAGGTTTCACCTCAATCCGCTATTCACCAAACATTTAAATTAACGGATTTAACTAGTCAAACCTCTAATATTAGCTTAAACCTTTAATTTTGGCTCAAACCGCTATCAGTTTTTGTTTTGAATAAAATAGAGAAAAAAATCAATATTTGTTGCATTAAAGGTAGTTCCGTGAGCAAGATGAAATTGTGTGATTAGGAATAGGCAAGATGAAATTGTGTTTAATTCATAGGATTTAATATTTGTACTTTAGTATAATTTAATTCATTTATTTTTATAATGCCATCAGTTAATATAAATAATAAATATTATTTAACTCTTATGGTTAAAATAATAATACAAATTCTCTTTTAAAACAACTATTCAAATTCATCCTACTGATTTGAACCTAATAAGTGGTTTCACCGAAAAAAATATGATATTCATCATAGAAGATTTACTTCAATAATTTTGTCTGCTAAATATGTGTATTATTAAAGAATTAAAAAATATAAGTATATATTATTTTGTAATTAAAATTTGATATTTTATTTTCTTAGGTTAGTCCATCAACATCGGATACCAAGATTGTAATCAGATTCCATTTTTCTTTTTTGATGGAGATTTCGTTTTCCATCTTTAATATTTTATTGCCTAAGCATTAGCTATTTAACATAATTTTTATTTTCCATGCTGACCATGCATACAAAGTTTATCTATATATGAAAAAAGTAAAATTTCTTATTCAAGTGAATGGTATTTTACTTTTAAAATTTAATGGATTCCAAATCTGTCCAAAGACAAACATATATATAAAGGCATAATAATAATAAAAATGCCTCTGCCATTTTTTTTCCCAATTGAACTCATAATTTTCTTTCTTGGTGGTTTAAATCCTAATTTTTTATTTTTTAAATAAATTATTTTTGAATGGTCAAATAACGATCAATATTTTATGATAACATGGTATGATAACGTTAAGAGTACAATGAAAATATTTTATAGAAAAAATATACTTATAGAAAATTATTCAATATGGATGATCACAAGTAGAGTGATAATGAATCAGTACAAAGATCTACTAATCTTGTGGTCAATCATTAATAGTGATATTTAGTTGTTTTATTTAAAGATTGGATAAAATTATAAATTAAAAGTATCTAGAGTTAAGGTAAATGTTCGATCAAGTCGAATCGATTAGAAAAAAGTTCAAATTAGTTGAGTTGACGAGTATTATTTTTTTATTCAAATTTTACTTGAAAATTTTCAAGTCGAATAATTCGAGTTTCTTTCAAAGTTAATTGTAATTTTTAATAATATTATGGTACATATTGGTTCAAATTTAAATAATTTTCTCTAATTATATAAGAAAATTCACATATGTAGTTCTTTATATTCTTTTTCACGTGTGTCAATACGTATGTAATGTTATTTAATGAATCAAATATCTTCTAAAATTATAAAATATATTTATAATGTAACTTTTAAAGAAAGATTTTTTAGGATAAAGTATTGATGAAAGTATAAATGAGTTAAGAAATTGATGAGAAAAAAAAGATTTATAAAAAGTAGTAGTGGTAGTGAAACACGTGGTTTAAATTTGGTCAAAAAGGACTTAAAAATGATGAGAAATTGAAGAAATAAAAAAATCATACAAAGTTGAGAGATTAAATTGTAAAACAAAAAAAAGAAATTTGTTTTCAAAAGGATGAATTAAAGCTGTATAGATATTCTATAGTGGTTTATGAGCATGTGATTCAAACTTGGTTAAAAATAGACTTAATTCGAGTTGAATCGAATAGTTGAATTTTAAAAAAAATTGATTTTTTAATCGAATCTAATTTTTTTCCATCCATATCTATATGACGACTACTTTAGCTTCGTTATGCTACTGCCCTTGTTTCCTTGGTGGGATCTTGGGTGTGTGGCTTTTAGTTCTGATAGGTAGGCTATATTGTCGATATGGATTAGTTTTTATATGGGGATTTTGTTGTAATTTTTTATCCGTAAAATAACCAATGATGCTTTGATATATGTATGAATTAAAAGATTTAGCGGTGTTTGGTTCGTGGAAAAGATTATTACATGTGGGAATGATCTTTTCTGGAATCACATACCCACGTTTGGTTGAAGAGCATTCCCTCTAAGGGGTAATATTGCATTCCCAACAGTAACAGTTTTTTCATTAAATGATGCGAATGTGATTCCCTTGTATTTCTTAGGTATTTGTCAATTCCCTCCCCTATAGACCATATTGCCCCTAAATTAATGAATTTTGTTCATATAGATCCTTTGTTGAATTTAATTAGATGATTAAATATGTATATTTTAAATTAATTAAATATTTAAATGGTGTTACACATATTTAAATATTATTTAAATATTTTTGTATTTTTATTAATATTATATTTATGATGTTTATAAGGTATATGTTGGGATAGCATATTGTTTAAAAATTAATAAATTAAAGAGTTGATATTTTTAATTTTATTCTTTGATTTATAAGATGCTTACCATCTTATTAAACATTTTAGTAGGTTAAACTTATTAATAAGTTAAAGAGTTGATATTATTTAATTTTATTAAATATTTTGTACTTTTTAATTCTTTGATAGAATACATATATTTTTTGAAAAAAACTGTTCAAACTTAAATTTTTTAAAATAAACATTTTTCTATACTAAAACTATTAATTTGATTCTTTCATTTATTTATTAATGAAGTGATAGTATTATGATTCCGGGAAACGATAAAATGTTACCTACAAAAAAGTGTTACTATTTTTGTTGAATTACTTAATGGGACACTGCCCGACTAAGATTGCCACGTGCACATTTGAAATTCAAGACTCAAGTTGCCTCGATATAGAAATGTTGCTGTCAGTCACAAATGCAAAAAGGAAAAGAAACACGTGCATAATAGATTGCTTTTTAAAAACCCTACCCTGATTCCTTTCTGCCCTAAAAAACCGTCTAATTTTGTTGGCTTTCCACAAAGCATTAAGCAGAGTCAGAAGCAAACTTGTCTTTAATTTGCTGTACTACTACAAATACAAATAAACAATCTTTAATCAATTTTCAACGTACACAAAGCTTCAAATTTTAAACTTATTTAAACGATATAAATCATTTATTATTTGAATTAATTTCGTTAGTTATATTGTATAATTATATTTGACTCTATTTAATTTTAAATATAATCGAATTTATGTGATTGCGATGAACGAAAACAGAAAAATCGGCTGAGTTCTCACTATCAGTGATGAGGATCAGATTGTAATGCTTTTATATTGGCCACTCACTACAATTTATTTCCTTAATTTCCTATTTTTCATTATTGCATCCTTAGTCCCAATCCTTATATAAACCCCCTAATTCTTCTCTTTTCACCATCACTCGACTTCTCTTTGTTTTCTTATCTAAATTTTGCATTTTCTTTCTTTCTTTCTGTGTTTATTCAAAGAAAGAAAACCCTGAAATATATATAATTGAATAATGAATAGTCTCCTGAGTTGGCCTGAGCCAGTGGTTCGAGTTCAGTCTTTGTCTGAGAATGGCATACGTACCATTCCGGGCCAATACATTAAGCCTATAACTGACAGGCCTGAGCTGAAACCCGGCTCCGAAATCGACGAACACGTTGACATTCCCGTCATTGATCTCCGGAACCTGTTCGGAAAAGACCGAGCCCTCCACGACGAGACCTTGAGACGCATAGCTAGTGCGTGCGAGGACTGGGGTTTCTTCCAGGTAGTGAACCATGGGGTTAGCCATGAGCTTATGAAACGCACCCGCGATGCGTGGCGTGAGTTCTTCGACTCGCCGCTCGAGTCGAAGCAACTGTATGCCAACTCCCCGAGTACCTACGAAGGGTACGGTAGTCGGCTGGGAGTAGAGAAAGGAGCGATACTCGACTGGTGCGACTACTTTTTTCTTAATTTCTTGCCGGTTGTTTTAAGGAATGAAAGCAAGTGGCCTGCACAGCCGACATCATGCAGGTACGGCCAAATTTAAAAACACGTTTACTATGATGTTTTACGTACGTTTAGTTTTCTTTTTTCTTGTCCCTCTGCTCGAAATATTTGAAATCCAGATTTAAATTCATAATGAATTATAAAGAGAACTCGAACATGAGACTCGAATTTGGACTCAGGGAACTGGTTGCGGAATATGGTGCCGAAGTTACAAAGCTATGTGAAAGGCTGCTTAAGGCGATGTCTATGAACCTTGAACTACAAGAAAACTACCTACAAAATGCTTTTGGTGGAGATGACGTTGGGGCATGTTTAAGGGTCAATTTCTATCCAAAGTGCCCTCAACCTGAGCTTACACTAGGTCTTTCCCCACACTCAGACCCGGGTGGCATCACTGTTCTCCTGCCCGATCACGACGTAACCGGACTCCAAGTTCGTAACAATGGCAAGTGGATTACGGTGAAGTCTGTCCCCAATGCTTTCATTGTCAATGTCGGAGATCAGATTCAGGTACAACGTCAATGTCGTATGTTTTCGTAAAAATAATAAAATTTAACTCGTGAATGCTTTCATGATGGTTGTTTAGGTACTTAGCAATGCTATTTACAAGAGCGTCGAGCATCGTGTGATCGTGAACTCGGAAAAAGATCGAGTCTCCCTAGCTTTCTTCTACAACCCCAAGAGTGATCTACTGATTCAACCGGCCGAGGAGCTGGTGGGTGCGGACCGGCCGGCGCTGTACAGTCCGATGACATTTGAGGAGTATAGGATTTATATTAGGATGAATGGTCCTCGTGGCAAAATACAAATCGAATCCTTGAAATCCAATAGAAAATCTCCATTCTGAAAATATTATGTTATGTGATAAAACAGTGTGACTGTGTGAGGCAGTTATCACCTCACTTGAAATAAAATTTAAATATGACTAATACTTTATGGTACAGTTTTTTTTTAAATAACAATTTAATTGCAATGAAGGGGTTTTTAACGAGGCCTCTACAATTATCAAAAAAACAATTTAATTGCTCAATTAAAATTTTGTGACAAATAAAACACCCTGCTATTAAAACTGAAACATGCATGTTACTAGAGCCGGTCACTTGAGTTGCCTAATGTGACACTTCGGACATGTTACTAGAGCCGGTCACTTGAGTTGCCTAATGTGACACTTCGGATCCGAATCGGATCAGACTGTTACACGAAAGCCAAAAACATAGGAGAGGATGGGAAAAATTTGCGACCCTAGCCACCTAAGAGGGTCCATCATCGATTTATTATACAAATTTATATTTGTCTATGCAAAGCCGGATTCACATAAAGCTGGGCACCAAGGGTGATGACCAAACCGGGATGTTCCAGGGAAAGCTGATATCATTTGTAGTGTAGGAAAGTCTTTCTTGCATGTTTGGATCATTGTATTCATAGGCATCCGAGTTGAACGACGATGCGAATGCATATATCGACGACGATGCGGAGTTATCTTCCACTATTCCGGACTCGGAATCGGCTTCGAAATCCTTTATGTTGGACTCAGACTCCTCACATAATGAAGGCAGTGAGAAGGCAGACGATGATTTGGTAGCTTTTCTTGGGACTGAAATTCTCTTGAAATATCTCATCTGTGCTTCAATCTTGATCTTCAAATTCCTTCCAACCTCGAGTTTATCATCCCCTTGCTTTCTTTGTGCTTCCATATGCAATTGCAAAGCTTCATTAAGCTGTGCAGCTCTTCAATCAAAGCAACAAGTAATAATTAGAGTGCATACATACATACATACATACATACATACATACATATCATGTAGTGGAAGAATTTCCCATAAAAGAAACGATAACTCACGATGTTGCACCAAAATTAGGCAGTATTTCTGAAATATTTCTCCTCTCAAGCTTGCATTCTGCGGTTAAAACAAGAATATGTCAAAGTTGTATGGATTAGTTGCTTCTTTTCCTAACATCAATATTAGTGGAAGTCTAAACCAACGGGTTGGTCCAAGTGGTAAGCAGCTTGGTATTACTTAAGCAAGTTCTCGGGTTCGAGGCGTTGTGTATACAGAAAATCCTTGTTGAGAGACTCAACCACCAAAGCCAGGTGTGCGACGCGGGTCGGTAACCACCAAAGCCAGGTGTGCGACGCGGGTCGGTAACCGGAAGGGCAACCAAAAAAATATATTAGTGGAAGTCTAAGATTCATTCAACTTACTAGTATTTGTTTCTGGGACAAACTTTAGAATCCTGTATTTCTGCAAGTGACTTTTGACATGGTAAATGGTGAGCCCATCAACGCCCATTGCCTTGAGAATTCCCTTTGGCGTGGCCCCTGAGAACCACAATTCACACAAACATCACACACACCATAAAACCAAAGAGAGATTAAGAAAAAGGAAACTTACTATCTGGACCGCCTAGCTGATTAACAGCTTCTTCGAATCGATCATGGAGCTCCTGAGTCCATCTCAGGCGTTCCTTGGCGGAACCATCGGTGCGACTTGGACGACGCATTGTGAAGACAATGGCTCGGTTGTATCAGGAGCTCATGCCCTTTGTGTTGGGAACCAAAAAGGTTATATATTAAGGTAGCGGTAAGCACTAAGGAGAGATTGGTAGGATATTAGGATGAATGGGTGCCTTGAAATGTCTTTTAGCTGTTGCAGAACACAGAGGTTTTCCCATAATCCAAACCTTTAGTTTTGTTTTGTTTTGTTTTGTTTAATTCAAATTCAAAGATTAGGTTCCTTGCTCCAACTCTTTTGGCGAGAATCTCCATGTTCCTAAAACCATTTTACAATAACAAGAAGATTGTAGACCCCCCTTGATTCATATTTAATTATAAAAAAGTGAACAAACGCAAATATATTCAACCTGAATCCAAAGTAGAAATGAACAGAACAAATGAAGATTGTAGAATCTCCATGTTCCTACCTTGCCACAGTGTTTCACTCGGTTCATCTTCATCTGCTTCGTAACCCTCATCCGCAAGCTTACGGTTGTTTTTTACTTGTTAAACATTATTTGACATTGTATAACATAACAATGAACCCATGTAATGAGCAATAATCACACTAAAACTCAGGTTTAATTAACCCATGTAAACAAACTAAACGAACACGAACAACCAAATAAAAATAGTTTCTTGTTCGTGTTCGTTCGTTAATGAATATGGCTTGTTCGTGTTTGATCATATTCGTTCGTTAAGATGAGAAACGAACTCAAACAAACATAAGTTGGATTCATTTGACTCGTTTACAGGCCTAAAGATGAGAAGTCAAAAGTTTTTTTTCTTACGAAGTTTTTGACCGTTGGGATTATGCAATAGTTTAGATTCTTTATAAAATGGTCCCTGAATGTTTATATGTCTATTGGATGGTTTGAATGATCCGTTTGAACTGAAAAACGACATGCTCACATGAAATATGATTAATCAATTATTGATAATCTGAAACTTAGCTATATCCCTGTAATTATTTAGATTTACATTTTAATCCCAAAGCGCTCGTACTTGCAATTAAGTGTCTTCTCGTTGTCTGTTACGAATGAAAATTGAATCGTGCTTGTATGTACATTATTGGACTTAACAATGCATCTAGATAAGATAAAAGAAAAAATGGACCTAATTTCAGTAAGCGAGTTTGGGTTTGCTTCGGCAAACATAATGTGATCTCCTCGGTTCGAGTTTAGCGTTGGGTCGAGGGGGTTACATTTAATTTTACATTGAGTATTGTTTATTTTTTTTTTAAATATAATATTTTTGTTATGAAAAATAATAAATGTAAATGGACATATGTTAATAAATTTAAACGAACATAAACGAATGTATTACCGAACGTTCACAAATGTAAATGAATGAACGAGCCATTTGAGCGTGTTTACTTATTTAATTAAACGAACAGAATTTTTTGTTCATGTTCGTTCTTTTAATAAATACACGAACATAAAAAAACTTTCCGCTGAACGATTCACTGAACGTAGAATTCGTATACAACCGGAATTTGCTAGTGTTGTATCCATTGTATTTTTTCTTCAATTTTTTAAGTCTAAACGACCACACAAATTTTAATATTACCTTTTTTATTGTTATTTATTTTTCTAAAATGCAATTTTCTAAAACTTGAGATGATATATTTATTTTAAAGTTGAGAGCTATACAAAATATAGAAATTTGAGTAGACACTTAATATATAAATGATGAAATAAGTTTTTGATAATCGAGAAAACAAAAAGATCCTATAAATTTTATTATTAGGCAAAGCAAGGCATTGATGATGGATTACAACATTCTGTTCTTTTTATTTAAAAACATCACAAACAAAACAAAGCTCCCTTAAAGATGGTGATCCTTTAATGGCAATTTGAACCCATGATAATATGCACACTAATGCTCAAAACAGGGTTATGACAATCACCACCAATGTCAAGGCTAGTAACAATCATGCATACATGCATTCCCCTATTTAATTGCATATTCAGAATTCAGATTACTATTTAGCATGTTGCACCTGGAATTCCAAATCATAAGCTGAAAAGAATCATCATCCATGCATGCACTCTTCTCATTGTTCATTCTACACTCTACTCTGCAGTGAAACACGATTCATCCTCGACCAAACTTATCGCTTTCCTTTTGTCATATAGATAAGGCAGGCCCCATCGAGCCGCTTCTTACCGCTCTAATCCACTTTCCCCACAACAAAGGATTCAACAAATGAACTTCTCAAACACCAAAAGACTTGCCGAAAGTGAAATATGGAAGATTTGAGCCAAATCAAGCAAGGGTTACCCAACAGAAAGATTTGAAGAGAAAACATGCAAAATAATTTACCAACACCTAGATAACTGTTATGATATCCCAGTTCAGAACACATGGACTTCCTTTTCAATAATAAAAAGTAAAAACAAATGTAAACTCACACAAGATGGCTGATGGTAGTGAGGGCTACCACTGATTCTTAGGGAGATGATATCAACCGCTTCAGACCAGTTTTCTGTTCTGCTGTAAGCTTTGTGGGGAACTTGATGTTGAATTTGATTCTCAAATTTCCTTTCTTGGAAGGTTCCTTGGGAATGGGCATTCCCTCCCCCTTAACAACTTCCTCATAGGTTGGACTGATGATGTTGTTAATGGGGACTGTCAGATTCCGTCCATCTAGGGTCGTCAGCTGCGCTGCATATCCAGTTAGGGCTTCAACCAGAGAGATTTTCTGAGTAACAATAAGATCATTGCCATCCCTCTTGAACAGACTGTGAGGCTTCTCATCAATGATGAAAACAAGGTCAGAAGGAATAACCCCTCGCTGCTCATTTCCCTTTTCTGGAAAAGTGATTTTTGTACCTTTTTTCCACCCCGGCTTAATCTCAATTGTCAGAATTTCCTCCATCGTAGCAGGTCTCCTGTAACAGGAAACAAAATCACAGTTTTAAAGTAAATGAAAAGTATCAACAGTTTCCTGAAACAATGGCGTTATTATTAAATAAATATGGCTAAAAATCGGAACTTCACCCATCATAATTTGACCAATTGTGTCTTATGATAAAATACTTTGGAGCAATGTTGTCAAGGGCAAAAGGCACGCTCTAGGCTCTTAAACCCTTATATTGCCACAGGCACAAGGGCCTAAAAAGGGCTAGCATGAGTGAAGTGAAGCACAATATGTATAAGCGTGAGTTTTTTAAATATATATAAAGCTCAAGATATATAATAAACCCTAAACTGGAGTCTAGCTTATCTACAGAACATGCATTTTTTATTGATCAATATGCATTATTTCCTTATGGTCAATGTTTGTTGTTGAATGCTCAAATATTATGAGGCATAGAGTTTGAAATTATCCTTTCCATACTAGTACAGGCATATCAAATGCAAAGGTGCAGGCGCACACCTTGACAACACTGCTCTAGAGAAAGTCGTCAGCTCTCACAGTTGGGGCAAACTTTCAGTTTCCGACTCCTAAAGTTGAATACACATGGTAAATTAAACTTATATACAGTTAGGGCCTAGGAAAATCCATTAGTTCTGCTGACCAAATAGACTACCAGACTGGATAATCTGGTAGAACTGAAGCAAAATAGCAAGGAGGGAGCACCAATACAGCAGGAAGCAATCATGAAAACCAAAACAGAGAATACAATACCATGAAAGGTAATTCTCATGTAAATTGAATAACTGACCATAAGTACTTACATTTCAAGTGACAAAAATAACGGTGAACCAAAACCGAAAATCGAAAAGTGAGAGGAACGAAAACAATGTCATTTTACTAAGAAGGGAAGGAAAGAAAGAGTATCTAATATGGAAATCTAATGAAGGCTTCATAATCTCTGACTAAACGCTGACCAACCTAAATCTGTCTTCAATTAAGTCCTAACTCCTAAAATGATAAAGAATCTCAACCGTATTACGTTACTAAGATCTCAATATAAAAACTTTTCGGTTCCAAACTAACTGTCATGCAACCTCAGTCATCATTAAGGAAACATCCACTCATTTCAAATGATTAGAATCCCATTATCCTAGCAAGTAATAAAGTTACTTTTAGCAGAAAAGAGTCAAACTTGGCAGCTTCTCTAACTGTCCTTTGCGACCTAAGCTCATATGCAAGCAAATTGTAACTGTTAACTATTGATTCTCTTATGTCTAAAAACCTTCAGCGCCATTCAATTACTGTTAACTATTGAATTCAAATCTACAGCATGAATTCAGCTAAAAATTCAGTCTCCATGACAAAAAAAAGCATTACACAATTAATTAACTTGAAAAAGAAAAGCTCTAATCCATAAGATAAGGGATTACCCGCTAGGATCAGAAACATCCCTAGAAATCTTCATCTTCTTGGTAGTCCCTTTATACAAATCCTCCAAGCTGCAAGGTAATGTTCGTTCAATTGGGGGTCCTTTTCGGGGCATAGAACCATCCCCAGGTCCACCCCTAAATGACCCGAATATATCTTCCCCAAAAAAGCCCCTGGGGAATCCAGATGCCCCTGCACGCGACCCGCCCATATCTCCAAACGGACTTGAGAACCCGAAAATCTCCGAGAAAATATCATCGGGGTTCCGAGTGTTGAACCGGAACGTCGTCGGACCCCCATCTGCCCCGCCCGGAAAACCCCCCGCCCCGGGAGGGGGCACCTGGCCTTTTAACCCTTCTTCTCCATACTGATCATACACTGCACGCTTTTGGGGATCACTCAAAACCTAAAATTGATTGAAAAAACCCATTCGTTTAACCCAAAAAGATAAAGCGAGAAAGAAGAAGGTGTGGAAAGTTTAAATGAAAAAAGGGAATTCCTTTACATCGTAAGCTTCGGAGATTTGCTTAAATTTGGCTTCAGCATCTTTCTTGTTTTGGGGATTCTTATCGGGATGCCACTTCATAGCCAGCTTGCGATACGCTTTCTTCAAATCATCATCTTTTGCATTCCGATCGACCTGAAGAATCTTGTAATAATCAACGCCCATTCTTCAATTTTCTCCTCTTCACTCTTCTTCGGCTGCTAAGCTAACGATTTCTTTCTTCTCTTCCTTCTGGGTTTCGTATCTCTTTTGTCACCAAACACGAGATTGCTCGGATCGGGACAGGCGAATCCGGTTAACCGCCTTAGGCCCATTATCAAATTACTGCCGGCTTAACTTTTCTATGCTTTTATGGCCCAACATGACATGGGCGAATGTTAAATATACTTTTTTTAAATGCCAAATAGAAGATAATTTCATCACTCATGGCAATCCAAAAACAAGTTTAAGTCGAGTCATCCTACGAGACACGAGTTCAAATCGTTTTGTCTATATAGTATATACGTATTGTTAAAATGTTAAAAATATTTATGAACAGATATCATACTACCTTTTAATTACCTTTAAATTATTAAAAAAAGGTTTAAGTCGAGTCATGGATTTTATTGTAATAGATCAAAGTGAATTTTATTGTAATGGATTAAAATGGGTTTTGTTTGGTTAAATTTCATGTAAGCATCTACTATAAGTTTAACTGTTAAGTGATTAAAACATATTAGAAAATTTGGTGACCAAAATGATAGTGCCCTAAAAGTTAAATGATTAAAATAAACAATAAATCTTAAGACATTCAGCGCAACAACCAACTCCATTGGGTGTAACGTCTTAAGGCTTCAACAAACAAACTTATTAATTGGAGAGCTTATTATATATCTATTCCTTTAATGTTAATTATATCTATTACATTCAAGAGAACCTCTTTGTTGAAAAGTTCATTATATATATACACATATCAAACTTGTTATTTGTTCATTCAAATGAAGCCCTATATTGAAAATTTATTATATAATTACATTAAAAAAAGTTAGTTTTCTTTGAAAAAATTTAATTTTCTCTCCATAGCTGCCATAAGTTTTTTTTTCTTATTTTTTGCTTAACCGTTGGCGGCAACTAATTTTAGTACTGGTTGTCGACCACCAATATTTATTATTTTTTTTCTTCTTTCATGTTTCTGTTTTCTCAATTTTAATAAAATTTTCTACTTTTGTGGTACGCGTTTTTTCTGACTTTGTGGCACGCTTTTCATTGGCTTTTGTGGTTTGTTTCATCTGTCGTTTGGCACGTTTTCAACATACCTTAGCAGTCCTTTGGTGTTCGTATAGAGATCCTCACGACGCTAACTTTCTGCTTTAATTCTATCGGTGGTCATAGAAAAGATTGATCCCCACTCGTTTGAAGGTTTGTTAGTCGGTGTAATTAGAATTGTGTAGCGGAGCAATCTGCCTGATAGTTTGGTACGCTCACCACTCCTTATCTATCCCGTAAAGCGTCTTGTTTGACTAGAGACAAGAATATTCACGAAGGTTTTTGGATTCTGATGGTATGTTAATCTCCATGGAAGAGTTTACTTTTCTTTGCACATTTATATAAATTTTTTAATAAACTAATCTTTTTTTCTCGGTTTATAGTATATTTTATGAGATTTAATAAAATTTCACGAGTGTAAGAAGGAATGCTCTCTATGTACTATTAAAGGCCTTTTCTCAATTAATGTGGGGTAAAACACTTGCATTAACAACAATTTTCTCACTGATGCAAAGAATTTGAGAAAAAAAATATAAACAAAAAAAAGATATTTTGGAAGGATAGAAATCTTCTGTCTTTTTTTTCGGTGTCCCTATTAATGCTCAACACTAAAAAATACTACAAAATTAAATTCTAAGCTCTAACTTTAAATTCTAAATCCTAAACACTACACTTCATATCCTAAAAAATATACATTGCTCTAAATTCTATAAGCCCTAACCATAAGCCATAACTTAAAATCTTAAACCTATTTTTGAGTGTAAGATATAAGTAGAGGCACCGAAAGAGACAAAGGATTTTTATCCACTTTAGAGTTAAATTGTTAGAGCGTAAATATTATATAAAGGCTTAACCGTACATAAAGCTACCAAAGTAATTCAAAAAGAAAAAATTAAAGCTACTCAAACTGAGAAAATAAATCAATTAAATCATTGGGTTGAAAATTTATTTCAACTTGATCATTTAATTAATTTTGACCGTAAAATCTTAATGGGTTTTTTTTTGTGTGTTAAAAGTTGTCAGTGCCACGTGACACACTACGATGTTATCATCTAACATTTAAAGTTTTTTAAATGAAAGTTTGAAATATTTTAATTACAATAATATTAAAATAATTATAGAAAACTAAATAAAAAATTTAAATTTTTTAAATTGATAAAGTATTATTTTTTAAAAATCATTAAAAGTACTAAAGTATTACAAATATAAGAAAAATATTAAGAAATATTCAAAATTTCTAAAAAAATATTTTAAAATTGATTGAACATTAAAATTTTATAAAAATGTTAACAAATATAATTTAGAATAATAAATAATTTTCCAAATAAAATTTTAAAAATATAAAAGTGCCACATGGGCATGATAAAATAACTCGTTAAAGTTAACCACTAACATCGGTCAAATTACTTATTTGATTCAACTTCTCAATTATAGAGTTTAATTGGATGAAAAAGGACTTCATTGAATTGTTTAGATTAGTTCAGGAGCTTTATTATCATTAAACCATAAATAAATGAGGAATAAAAAGGATGCGGGGCTTAAAAAAGTTTCAATTTGTTTAATCATTCTGTTTATCAAACTAACAACAATGCTTATTGTTTTGTTTCATTGGAGACAGCCTGGTTCGATACAACGGGCCTACAAACTGATTTTACATTTAAACCCCATTCCGACTCTCCTTCATGAGCATTTTACCCCGCCATTAACAAAATTCGTCAGGGTTAAAACGTCATTTCATATTCCAACACGTCAAAAACAAAAAACACCCCAACTCACCGGACTCAACCTTCCCCTTTTCAAAACAAAACCACTCTCAGAACAAAGCTTTAGATCCGATCTACAAAAAGTCGCAAAAATTTGAAATTCGAACTCTGAAGGGTTAAAATCGAATCGCCGATAGCTCAGATTCGATGGGCGATTTCAATCTCGCTCTGGTGATCGTCGCCGTAGTCGTGTGTGTGCTAGTGTTGTTGTTCAATGTCTACCTGCTTATCAATTACCAGCACCCGGACGACGCTAACCAGGCGTATTTCCCTAAATTCGTCGTCGTTTTTGGTCTCTCCATCGCTGCTATTTCCATACTCATGTTACCGGCCGATGTAGCCAACCGGCAGGCTTGTAGGCACGCGATATACAATGGCGCGTGTAGTCTCACCTTGCCTATGAAAGAGCTTTGGCTCGCCGTTTATATTGTCGATGCTGTGCTCGTTTTTTTCGTTATCCCCTTCTCTATGTTCTACTACGAAGGAGACCAGGACAAGTATGTGTTTGTAGGAGTTTGATTGTTAGGATCCATTGATTCATCTCCTTCTCTCTTTTTTTTTATATATTTAATTTGGTTTATCCATTGGGTTTTGGTTGCAGGAGTGTTGGGAAACGGGTAAAGAGCGCGTTGATATGGGTTGTGACAACGGCAATCGTTTGTGCTCTCTTGCTTGGAATTCTATATGGTTGGTTTTCTTTTTGTCCCCATTTTTATCAATTTTAGTTGTTTTACATGCCATGGTAATATAGAGCATTTGAGCTGAATGTTAATTTAGGAATAGGATCAATATTGATCACTGGACTGTTCTATTAATGTTCTGAAAACAAGTTTTGATTAAAGGGGGTTTTACAATTAGAAGATCTTAGCCAAAAAAAGAAAACAAGTTTTACATAGGCAGGCATGGTTGAACTAAGCAAATTGTTTTTTGAATTTGTTGATTGTGAGTGTGTTACTCATCAGTTTTAGTTTAGCAGGTGTACCACTGATTTTATCCCTTTTTATGGTATATCAGGGCTAGCTGGAAAGGTGGATTTTACTGTTAGGCACTTGTCTTCTGCCACTACTAATTTCCCAAGTAACTGGGATTTCACTAGTGCTCAGCCATGTATTGGTGGCAGTGGAGCGCGTGCGGTCAGTAATTAATTTTCCCATTGAAGATGCACTGTTATCCTTTCTTTATTCTTGTAGAATACTGCGTTTTTTCCCCTTGATCAGTGTCTTTTAGCTCATCATTTTACCATTTGTTTAATTATTCTCCTTTGGTTACAGTGCTCTGCATATACTGCAAATGCTTCATCAGAGAAAACATGGACTATGCGTACTACCTTTCCAGAATATGTTGTTGCTCTTGCCACAATTGTTGGATCAGTTCTTTTCTCGGTATTGAGTTTCTTGCTAATTTCAATATTGTATTTGTATTAGAATTTGGTTAGGTAGGAGCTCTAGTCAATGTTGACTTTTCTTTTGGTAGAGTATATTGATTACATCTTGAAATTTCTCGGCAGATATTTGGTGGTGTAGGGATTGCTTCTTTGCCTCTTGGTCTTATTGCTGCATTTTTACGCCGTCCAAAGGCTGTTATCACTCGCTCACAATATATTAAGGTTTCCCCCTTTTTAGTGCTTATGATGCTACCACATCAAACCATGCAATAGAGTTGGAAAATAGTATTGATACTTGCAGAATAAGTTGTAATAGCTCATGGCCGTAGTTTTAATCAATATGTAGGAAGCAACTGAACTTGGTAAAAGGGCAAGAGAAGTGAAGAAAGCAGCTGATTCCCTTCGTCAGGAAGAAAAAAGTGGCACTAAGGGTAGAAAGTGGCGTAAAAATGTTAAGGCTGTGGAAAAGGTATGTTGTGACATCCTAAACTTTTTGTCTCTGAATTCTATTTTGTTCAATTTTCTATGCAATAACTACTTTGTCCAAACTATCCTTAGTCATGACTTGTAGCTCCCTCTAGTTCTACTGTAACTTACCTTTTTGGGTTGAAATATCAGATTATACATAATTGGCTTCTGCTTTAATCTTCATGATTCTAAAGCTTAAGTATATTTCAATCATTGTATTAGTTCGTGGCAGTTTCTTTAGCAGTTGCTTGGTAAGAGTTGAAGTTGATATACTGGGTGTTAGGGGTATGAGTGATAAAAATAGTTGTCACTTGATTTTTTCACATATATCCTATTGTTCATTACTCATGGCTGTTTTCATTTTTTATTAACTCTGCAGGAATTGCTTCAGCTAGAAGAAGATGTAAAACTTTTGGAAGAGATGTACCCTCAAGGAGAAAAGGTATCTAAACTAACTTGGGAACTTTGTGTGGGAATGGCACTTGGTTACAGTCCCATACCCTACCCCCCCCCCCCATCAATAATCCTGTATTAACCCCCTGCTATGAGCCGTGGCGTAGGATCTAGTCACAGGTCTAGACGTGAAAGAATTCTTGCTCTAACCTATGGTTAATTAGAGAGGCAAATTCATCCTTGACTGAACCCCCTCCAAGAATAACTTTTATAATAGAATAATTGCTTATTTTCTTTTATTCCATATTAGCAGCCTTTTATAGGCCTTTAGTGACAAAAGAAAGAGTCCTAATGGACATAAAATAAAGATCCCTAACATATAGGATCTTTACTAGCAAAACTGAAGTTATAAAGGAAACAAAAATAAAAATCTAATGTAATAGAGGGGGAAAAAACTCTAATTTGCTGCCCTCTGTGTATTTATTGCGTTCCTTCTTTGATATTGCTTTCCAGTAAAAGCATCCACATCACCCCCTTGTTATGACATTTCAGGCGGAAACTTCCTGGGCCTTGACTGTTCTTGGATACTTGGCAAAACTTGTTTTGGGAATCCTAGGGTGAGTGCTTAGTGCTTACATCATGCATTTTGTGTCGTTAATTCACTATGGAGTTTGTATAGTATTTTGCATCACACTGTTTGGAAGACGGTGCTTCATGTAAATAAGTTTAAGAAAAAGGCTTTAACAACAGGTAATTTCAAAGTGTGAGTCCCATATAGGCACCAAAGAGAAATATATTGCTGCTATCCTTAGAAAAAATGATAAAACTGTTAGTCTCTCTCTAAACAATGAGGTTACTCTCAGTGTATTAAAAGTAATTATCTAATATACCTTTGTTCGGCTATTTGTTAGGTTGATTGTTTCGGTGGCTTGGATTGCTCATATTGTCATATACCTTCTGATTGATCCACCACTTTCTCCCTTCCTGAATGAGGTTTTCATAAAGCTGGACGATATATGGGGTACTTCCTATACCATTTTTAAATGATCTTTCTATTTTCTGCTTTCAATTTTATGAAATATGGGAGATATATGTTTTCTCTTTTTTCAGGTCTTCTGGGTACTGCTGCATTTGCATTCTTTTGCTTCTACCTTCTGCTTGCTGTGATTGCTGGTGCAATGATGCTTGGTCTGCGTTTAGTTTTCATTACAATTCATCCTATGAAGTAATGTATCTTATGTTGACTGCAGTTTGGTTAATTGTTGCTGAGAAAATGACTAGCTGGCTGACATGTTTACTGGACTTTTTTGTAGGTGGGGAGCTACTTTGATGAATTCTTTTCTGTTCAATGTGGGACTTATTCTTTTGTGCTCAATAAGGTTGGTGACTTAGCTAATTTACTCCATCTTGTTTCTATGTTATCTCGAGGTATCTCTTATTAGAACATGTTGAATTTCTAGGTTTGTGAAAATTGTATTAGGGAATCATGCGTTGTACAGAATTTGATGAAATATCATCTGTGTTTGCAATTTCAGTGTCATACAATTCTGTGCCACCGCATTTGGGTACTATGCTCAAGCAACTGCTGCCCAGGAAATATTCAGCCACACATTGGAGTCTCTTCGTGGAATTAAATATTTGTATAAGTGAGTTCTTAAACCTTTTGAATTCCGAGTTTTGTTCGGATCAGTAATGCATGTGTCTGATGACATTGTTGGGCATATTGGCATTACAGGTACAATGTATTTCAAATCGCATTCATCGTCCTAGCAGGATTGACCTTCGTGTATTACATTGCCTTTGTAAGTTTTCAGTCATCCTTGCTTTTCTCTCTGTTTCATTCAAGTAAATTGCGCGCTTCTTGTATTCGAAGGTCTGATTCTGTTCTTTTCCCTGAAATTTTCAGGGATGGAGAAGAAAAAAACCTAGTGGCAAGTTCCAGCTTTCTTCTTAAGAATGTTTTCCCAAGACGACAACGCAGCAGCCTCTCTAGCAATCAAATTTCTATGTTTTATGATCCCTTTTGGAGTGTGCTTGTTATGCTCGGATGCTTACAGTGTGGATGCGATTCCGTCGTAATTAAATTGATTACCTGAAGTAGTAGGAGGAGCATGTTAGAGTGCAGCTGCTGCTTTTCTTTTATTCTTGCTTTATAGGCACCTTGTGTATGTAGTACTGTTATTATATTTTATATTTATTGTTTTTGTTTGGTAAATGTTACACTAACACATCTGTAGAACTTGTCTTTGATGTAATACATCCTTCGGAGATCGGAAAAATTAACGAGCAGTTTACGCATTTGTTGGAATCGGATTTTGTACTAATTTTAACACAAGGGACTTGCAGTATCAGTTTTGTACTAATATATCCATCTCAATTGCAGCAGTTATTCATGGTAGTAAAGCATTTATCCATTTCAATCAAACTTCCTTTACAGTCACGGCACACAACTGGTATTCATGCTCTAAAAGAAGGGGAAGCTGGGATCGTGGACGAGATATGGGTTCGGTTCCTTGCCACCGGACTTTTTCGATAATGGTTTCGTCTTTCGTTTTCTCGTTGATGACTTGATTCTGTCTTTTTTTTTCGTTGGTGATCTTAGATTCAGACACGTTGATTCTGTTGAAATTCTTGTTGCATCTCCTTCAATGACACCATCTTTCTGTAACCCCAAAAGTATCCATGCAGGTCTAAGATTAATACTTGGCTTGGTATCTTTCGATCTCTCTCGTCGGACCTGACTTTCCCCTTCGTTTTGGGTGTTTGATGTCACTGTTCTTATGCGTTTTTCTATTTTTGTGGTTCTTTTGTTTAATGTTCTATTTTTCTTAGTTCTCTATGTTTATGTGTTGGTTGTTTTTAGTTGCTTGTTTGTGCTTTGTCTTGTTCTTCTTCTCTTGTATCCTTTATTCTCTCCCTTATGTATTTCTGTTTGTGTTTGAATGAATACCGATTTTCTTTAAAACAAACAGTGAAAATAAAGGGTAAGAACCATACCCTAATCTTTCCCTAAATACTACAAATAAGCCATCCTGATCCACCCAAAACATAGCCAATAGAATTGTGGACTATGAAGCATAAGTACGACACTTGAAGGTCGTCCTGCGTACTCAATATGTCTTCGGGATGAGTACGGCTGGGGTATGTACTGGAGACGTTTCATATTTACGTGATACGATTAAAAATTATTTGGGTACGTTAAGAGATTGAAGGAGATGTTTCAGGGTCAGACGCGTATCTAACCTACAAAGACAATGACAAGCTTTCGAAAAATTAACGATTAATTTTGAGTGAAAGAAGCTCCTCATTATATTTATTGGCTTGAAGAGAAGAGTTACAGAAGAAGTTGAAAAAGAACTTGAATGAAGGAAAAATTTCTATATCTTTATTTATTTCTCTTTAATTCATCTTTGTGGGATTCGAATGTGAAAGTGCCTAGTTGAAATCTCGTATGAGATTGACTGAGATCACATAACTGGACTTACTCACATCTTTCGAGAAAAAGTTCAATCCATGTACTCTACCTAGATAGTCTTCCTTCCCGCATACTTTTAAGACTAGACTTAGTTTGCGGTTGCTTTTAAAAAGTGCGGTGAAAAAAGTGATTTTCAAAAATTAGCTGTTGAAAAGTAGTTTTGAAAAGCTTGTTAGTGTTTGCTATTGATGTCAAAAAGTGATTTTAAGGAGATAAAATGTCTATTTTAGACATGATATTAAAAAGTAAAAGTAAACTTGGGTGATATTCAAATAGTTAATGTTATGATATATGAAATAAGTCAATTTTAATTATAATAAAAATTTTATTTTTTTATAAAATTTAATTTGAAAATATAAACTACATTCTAGATTATATATGGATATATCACTTACAAATTAATAATAAATATAAAATAAATTATAAATAAAATAATTTTATTTTCAATATAAATATTATAAAATATATATTATTTTACAATTATGTATGCGTAATGTACAATAAATTATAATTAAATAATAAGGATAAAAAAGTAATTTTATTTTCAAACTAACTTTTCTACCAAAGAAGCTATAAAATCTAACCTTTTGGTTTGGGTGGAACCAAAAAATAAGTGAAAGCACTTAAAAATCTCGTTTGGGTTGCCAAACGCAACCACAAACGGGGCCTAAGTCAAGGGCTTGAGAGGCGGTGGTTTACCAAGTGACGGATATCAGCGGTTCGAATCCACTTATCTCTAACTCGTGAACTTAGTCGAAACAAAGATATACGATAATACCCAATTTTTTCGATTTCACAGTTCAATTTATGATTTATCATTCATGGACGTTGATAAGATCCTTCCATTTCATTTAGCAGCACTTTAGGATGGCATAGCCTTAAAACAAAGTTAAGTAAAGTTAAGTTAAGGGCAAGATTCAAACGAAGAAAAACTTACAGTAGATACCTAGACACCTAGAGACGAAGATGGGCGTAGTAAGCGACGAAATGCTTTCATGCATAATATCATGAAAAATAAATACAAATTTTTGACTGCTATTTTGTATTGACAGACTTACCACTTCTTTCCGAAGACATTTTTTTTAGATTATGAATTTTATTTTTAATTTGAATTTATTATTATAATTATTATATTAATTTATTTTATATTTACCATACTCTTATAGTTTCCATACCGTTTAATTTTAAAAATTAAGATTTTCTGTTTTTGTATCTCCGTATCAATACGACATATATTGTGGACACATGGCTCGAGGGATGGTTCACTTCTTTGCCTTTCTCGTCTTTGCATTGTAATTACATTGAAGCGTTTCTTAATGCAATCAGATATATGAAAAAAAGAGAGGATTTAATGGTTCATTATGTACACTTTTGTAAAAGAGGATTTAATCCCGTGCCCTGTAATTGTAATTTCACTTCAAATTTTTTTTTTCAGAACAAAAACTAAAAGAACTTTTAGGTTTAGGTGGATAAACACTTTTAAAAAAAGTATTATGGGAAAACTACCCCAGTGACTAGGGGTGTGCATTTCAGATATTCGATCCGATCTAATTCGAAATTTGGAATATTTGAAATTTTTGGATATGTATTTTAGTGATTCATATCTGATCCGAAAAAATCAGGTACTCAATTTTTAGATACCTGAAATTTTGGATCGGATATCCTAATATCCGAAATTATGAGTTAATTTAATTATTTTTTTGAATTCGGCGGTCTTATCCATGACCATTTTAGGTTTTCGAATATAAAAACCAACAAATTATTGAGTATAACAAAATTTCTATCCATGAAAAATTCAATTTTTCATACATAACAAGTAAAAGTATCGAATATAACAAGATTCATATCTATAAAAAATGAAATTTTCGGATATCGGATAATCGAAGATCCGATCCAAATGTAAAATCACTATCCGTATCCGATCTGAAATTTTCGGATATTCGGTCCAAATTATTCGAAAAATAAAAAAGGGATCGAATATTCAAAATTTCAGATCAGATCAATTGGATTAGATTTTTTTGCACACCCCTACCAGTGACCACCTAACTATTGGTCGCGACCTGTTTTGACTACCCAACTAATTTTTTTAAAATTTGATCACTCAACTATTTAAATAGACCTATTTTGACCACCGGCCATTAAAATCTAACGGAAATGTGACATAGTAGTTAAAGTAAAATTTGTATAATTACACTTTTAGTCCCTATTAATTACTTATTATATTAATTTAGTCCTAATTTTAATTTATTTAAATAAAATTAATTAACTAATCGGATAACGACACATGTCACCACCTGGTTGAAGGAAAATTCAAGAGCAAAAGAACATGACCATGGTGGGGTTTGAACTCATGACCTCTAAGATAAAAAAGTTAAAGCTTAACTACTACGCCAACTCCTAAATTATAATATTAACTGCATTATTCTATATATCTTATAATGAAATAAGTGCTAGGGAAAAAATAAGTAAAAATGTTTGAGAGGAAACTCGAACATGGGTCACATGATATATATAAAAACACGCATATCAATTATTGGTTTAAAAAGTATTCGATTTAAATAAAAAGAAATTTGATTTTGAAAAGTATTTAAATATTTTAAAAATATATTCGAATATTTGATTCAAAGATATTAAACCAAAATATTAAAATATTCAAATACCTTTTTAAATCAAATTTATTTTCTTTTAAATAGAATAATTTATATTTTAATAAATATTCGAGTTAATTTAAATTTGAAAAAGAAAAAATATTCAACTATTTTAAATCGAATTTCTTTTCTTTTAAATCTAATATTTTTTTTAAAATCAAATATTTAATAATTTCAGATTTTAATTAAATCTAATATATTTGATTTAGTGACATGCGTGTTTTTATATATCTCATATGACTCATGTACGAGTCTCCTCTCAAACATTTTTACTTTTTTTCTCCCTTTGTGCACTTTATATCATAATTTAGGAGTTGGCGCAGTGGTTAAGCCTTGACTTTTCTATCTTAGAGGTCATGGGTTTAAACCCCACCACGATTATATTCTTTTCTCTTAAATTTTCTTTCGACTTAAGCTTGCCAAATGACCCAAGAAAGCTGGCCTTTTACCATGGTGAAATGCACAAAAGGGCATCTCACTTATTCTTTTTGTGCTTATATATAAAGATAATTTCTACTTTATTTTCCATTTGAAATTCAAATGTGTTGTAGATAGGATGGGCTGCCTTAGTCATTGTCATTCATCACTTACTTCAGTTTGTAAGATTTTACCTCAAAGTAATACAACTCAGTATTCACTTGTTCTTTTGCCATCTTTTTTTTTCGCGACAATTCTAATTGTTCTAATTTAGAGATTTTCCAGGTAACTTAGCCCAGTTTTCAGTCGAGAAAGCAACTAAGGTCGCATAGTTGTCTAGCAGAAGACTAGTCCCATGACAAGTGGTATTAGAGTGATGACATGTGTCGTTATCTGATTAGTTAATTAATTTTATTTAATTAAATTAAAATTAGGACCAAATTGATATAATAGGTAATTAACATGGACTAAAAGTGTAATTATATAAATTTTATTTTAACTGTCACGTCACCTTTTCGATAGATTTTAACGGTCGACAGTCAAAATAGGTCTATTTAAATAATTGGGTAGTCAAATTTTAAATTTTTTAGTTGGATGGTCAAAACAGGTCACAGCCAATAGTTAAGTGGTCATTGAGTTAATTTTTCTAAGTATTATTGAACGATATTTAAAAGTGTTTTTAGAGCTGGGTTTTCATCCCAACCTAAAGAGCCAAATATCTCTTCATTAAAGGCTCTTCTGCTGAAAAACCTATCTCCATTTCTGCTGGGCTGTTCGTACGGCAGAAGGAAAGTTTTGGTTAAAGGTATGCTATGATTTTTTACTTCTATGTTTCGGTTGTGAAATTTAAATTTATTTGTTTGTCTCCCAGCATTTTCCCCGGTTGTTGTCTGCATTAAAACAATAATTTCCTCGACTAGCTTGAGGTTTCGGGCTTATCAATAATTTTTATTTTTTTTATAAATAATGTTTCAGATTTGCTGGGGATAGAAATCATCTGTCCCCAAAGTATGCCTCCATTTGTACCCAACTTTAAAATAGTGGGTTTAGGGTTTGGGGTTTAGGATTTAAGGTTGGGGCTTAGGGTTAGGGTGTAGGGAATTAGGAGTAGGGTGTATTTTTTAGGGTTTAGGGTTTAGGGTTTAAGATATGAAAAATAAGGTTATGGGGCAAGATTTAATTTTATCTATTTTTTAGGCAGGGGCATAAAAGGAGGCATGGTTAGGGGGCAGAAGATTTTTACCCGATTTGCTGACCTTGCACTTGAATTTTTTTCCGCATTTGAAGATTTTCTTCAAAATGAATTTCGTCTGAGCTTCGAGGTTACATCACCAAAGATTGATGATAAAAGGTAAAACCAACAACAAACAACATGAAAATGCATATTACTATAAGATATATTGACAACTTGATCATTATCACAACTCAACCGTGAACAAGAAACAGTAATTGTGAGCGTGTATTCAAATTCACTTTGAGAGTCCATGTTGCATTTTATGTAGATGCACAAGTATGCAAGTATACACGCCACAAAAATAAACCAAATGTATGGTTGGGTTTACTGTCAAATGCTATGTTTAATTACTATCGAAACATGAAACGCTACCTACCTATTCGACAGAGTTTTCTTAAGAGCCTCTACACTATGTTTAGCAAGAGACCGACAACAGAATGCTAAAGCAATACATGTCCGCGTAAACCATAGCAAGCTATTATCTATTAAATCTTACTCTCTTTAGCGGTTTAAACTCTTCCTTACGTCTAAGGCGAGTTAGGACCTAAACTACCCAGTTCAAATCCCATTCTTCATCTAATTTAACCTAACTCTCCTATTATTAAATTACTAAAATAGATTGTACATGCTCTCGCAAGCTCTTACAAATCTAAACATGACGAACGATGAACAAAGCAAACAATAACAAAAATATTGTGATGTCTAGTTGCATATAAACATAAACATTCTAACAATAAATCCTACCAAAAGAGAAATCAACTCATAGATGAGTTAAATTCATCCATAAAAAATACTTAACAATTATCCAAAAGAAAACAAGAGCTATACGAAAAGAATACCAAAGTTCCTTAAGATCTCTAACGTGGAGGTGAGCTTTAGCTTCACAGCATTGTTGTAGCATTGCAATCCTTTGCTCTAGAATGCTTCAGCATAATTTCACCTCATCTTTGGGCAGCGGCGGATCCACGTTTATACTTGGATGAGCATGTGTCTACTCTAAAATTTTCAAACTTCTCACATTTGACTTCATTTATTAATTTTTATGAATTAATCTTTAAATTTTATAATTTGTGCTAACTTTGAAATTTTGAGATTTTTATGACTTGTGCTCATCCTAAAAATATTTTGACTTGTGCCCACCCTAAAAAACAATTATGGATCTGCCACTATCTTTGACCCTAGAACTTGCACATACACCATCAAAAACTACATTTTCTCATCACAACACCAATTGATAAATCTTTAATGCTTGTAAATAAACTCCAACATGCATGCTAAATGCAACTAAATGAACTCAAAAACAAGTAATACATCATATAAAAGAGCATGGAATATTCCTTTTTTACGGGTTAACAGTCTAAATTTCTAAAACAGGAGATAAGCGGGAATAAAAGTTTAGTTTGCTAACTTGACGGAAGTTTTTGTTTGCTATATGCTATTTGTTGTCTCTTGTCTCTATACTTGTTTACCGGTAAAAAATTTCTTATTCACTTGCTCCATAAGCGTATAGGAAACATGTCTTTAGAAGGGATGAAAATTTTTTGCCCCTTTTCGGTGCTCCTACTTATGCCCTTACGCTCAAAATTAAGTTTAGGGTTTTAGGTTAAAGTTTAATGGATTTAGGGTAAAGTGTATTTTTAGGGTTTAAGATTTAGAATTTAAGGTTTTGAAATTTAATTTTGTAGTATTTTTTAGTGTTGGCGCATAAGTAGGGGCACCGAAGAGGGACAGAGGATTTTTATCTCTATAGAAGTAGAGACCTTATTTGAAGGATGGAAATCCTCTACCCCTTTTCGGTGCCCCTACATATGCCCCCACGCTCAAAATTAACTTTAGGGTTTAGGGTTTTAGGTTAGGGGTTGTGGTTAGGGTTTAGGGAATTTAGGATATGGTGTATTTTTAGGGTATATAATTTAGGGTTTAGGATTTAGAATTTAATTTTGTAGTATTTTTTAGTGTTGGGGCATATGTAGGGGCACCGAAAAGGGGCAGACGAATTTTATCCTTATTTGAAAGCTTAAATTTTGGATTTTTGAATTGAGTGTCAATTGGTTATTACTTCTTACACTTTCATTAAATATTTGCGGCTTCATTGTCATTTTTATGCATCAATTCTGTCAACTTGGTAATATTTAGGTATATATACGATAGATGAAAAGTATTTTTCTTGTTGAAGCAAGTGGTTATAAAGGTAACATGAGATAGGAGTAATGTATTTTTTGTGCCATAGTTTGTAATTTAATGAAATCATTGTAAATTGCAAGCATTAATGTGTTTTTTGTTCCATAGCTTGTAGTTTAATCAAATCACTATAAATTGCAAGCAATAATATTTTTTTAATATTTATATTAGGTGTCGTAACTTGTAATTTAATGAATTCACCAGGTCTGTTTGTTTGGTGTAATTTCTGTTGCTTTAACTAGGTTTTCGTTGTCATTTTTGTGTGTGTCCTTGTACATTTTTCTCATGCATGTTAGTTTTGATGTTCTTGTTTCCTGAGATCCACACATGGCGGTTTGCTAATATGTTGTTTGTTTGATGTTGTTATGCATGATGTAGAGGTTTGTAAAAAGAAGATTTCATGGGAGTTAGCCAAGACGATAAAAGGGTCGTGCCAACTATGGAGAATGAAAGTTCTAGTGTCTCACGAGCCGAAGAAATCAAAATTCAAGCAAACAAAACATTTAAAGGTACCGACTTGACGACTGACGAGCATATAGTGCTTCGAGTGTTCAACTTTGCGTAGAGAATATGTTCATAGTTTAATTTATGCATGGTGTTTTTCGCAATCTCATCGTGTTCGATTGTGCTAAAGTTGTTGATTTGCCCTTTTCCAGCCCACAAGTATAGCCAGGCTATGGACTTGTACACACATACAATAGATAACAGACGCTACAAAGGCATACGGGATGCTACAAAGGCATGTTTTATCTAGTGCATAGTTTAGATAGCGGACTGTCACGACCCGCCACCATTCACCAAGGCAACCGAAAGAAAATAAACATCATTGGGCGTTTGAAGCAAGCTTGCACCAAGAAAACTTATGGAACGGCCTAAAATGGCCTACATCCATCTTTAGAATACCACAACGTTCTAGAATGTTCCAGGAGATTCTCCAAAGGTCTAGACATGTCCGAAAAGCCTTAAAAGATTTTATAAAACTCTAGAAGATTCTCAAAGGTTCTAGAACATTCTAGAAGGACCTGGAACATGCAGGAAGCATCTAGGACATTCTAAAATGTTCTAGAATATTATAGAAGATTCTGAAAGACTATGGAAGGATCAGGACTACTTTAGAGATCTCTGGAACTCTCTAAAATATTTTAGACAATTAGGGACATATATAGTACCTTGTAGAACTATCTAGAGTTCTCTAGGCTTGTACATATCTACTAGCTTCTAGGATAGTCTAGAATTATCCCTTAAGGAGGTGGATGCCTATAAATAGTACCATCCCATCATTTGTAAACAATCCCACAAATCCATCAAAGCATTCCAAGCCTTGTAAGTTCTCTAAGCTTAATACAAGCTTCATTTATTAAGTTCTTTCTAGCCATAGCGTTTGCGTGAAGTAAGGCTTGTTAGCATTGAGTTGGGAGTGCTAATGCTGTACGGATAACTCGAGAGAATAAGTCCGTGAAAGGACACATATCAAAATCGACAAGTTAGGGAAGAATATCCTCGCTGACGATGAAAAGTAACCAAGATGCAAGGGCATAGTCTTGCTTGACAAACTTCAAGTACTCCAAACTCTTAGGATTTGATCACATATATGTTGTTCATGTTATATTCATTAATATTGCTCATTAGGATTTAATTTGATGCATTTATTTCAAATGAACATATATACATGTCGCTAATAGTTTGATGGAAGACAAGCAACTTGACTTTAACCGACCACGAGAAACTGAAGATGATTGCTCTGTTCATAAGCACGAGGCTAAATCCTCATATTTGAGACCTTTTAGTGAAACTGAAGATGAGGTGGCTACTGGTGAAAATGGTTTGACAGGTTTTGCTCAGGTAGAAGAGGTTATTAAGGATAAGAATAATCTAGGTATTGCATTCGTATGAGTATATATCTCCACTCCTTAGATTATTTTTATCCCAGGAACAAAAGGAAAGCAATACCCGATCTCCAACAAATGTGTAATTAACTCTAGAAACAAAGCTAAATGAGTAGATGAACGTCCAACCATGCTGGAATGATCATATATCTTTCTCAAGTTCTCTCCTATGATTTCTCAAGAATACCAGCTTGACCTATACTGATTTTATTGTCATGACCGAGGGTGAAGATGATAGAAGAATTGGGGAATTAGGGTTTATGTCTGTGAAATTGAAATAGAAACGGATAAAGTTAGGGATTGCTCATGAAGAATTGGGGATTTCAGTACTGGATGAAGAAGAGAGAGCACGTAGGAAAATTGAAAATTGATGTTATTAAATGGAATGACACCGTTGAAGGAAGCAGATTACAGTCCACTCGAGATATGTATATTAAGCCCAATTCTGTGATATCCAACTCTGAAACCCAACACTGCCAGCTTGGAGTAATGGGCTTGAGTGAAGCCATCTAGCAAAACCACCTGTCGAAAAATAAGTTGATCAATATTGTTGTACATATTTCAATATATAGCTATGTAATTGCATTTTTAATCTTATGAATGAAAATATCATAAAGTTCTTTTCTCTCACCCTTATCTTCTTCAATCTCCTAAATCCTTTCTTCTTCTAATCTTTTAAAATCTGTTCTTCTTTCTAAACTAAATTTTATCTCGGGTCATTACATTTATTTCCTCGTTCACTCTTCTCCATTGGTCTTTCAGTCCTACACAGTTGTCATGAGAGGTCAACATGTTCTTGGCCTCTTCAATGAGAGGCTCCAAACAATTAACACTAAACCCCATTGCCTTAGCATCCTTGATGGACCGAACCATATGTACTAGATCATCTTGAGATAATGCACACCATGATGTATCAGACAATGCCAAAGCATCAGCTAATAGCCTCAGTGAGGAATAGATCCACTCTGGACTTTGGATGGCACAACTCTTCCAGAAAGGCAGAAAGCACCCTCAATGACATGAATCACTTCTAAATATGGCTTGTGGTTTGCTGACACCTGAAAACCATAAAAATCAACAATATAGCAATCGATATGTTGTGCACTAGAAGTTGTTGACAAATTGTGTACATTGTGACACGCATGAAGCGGAGACGCATTGTGCTCCTTTGGATAAGTTGGAGCAGTGGTGTTTATAGGGTCTATAGGGTCTTCCATGTCACTGCCACTTTCGATGGTAACTTCCTTCTCCATTATACAGGGTCACTGACAACTGCCTCAATCTAGACTTTGTTTCTTGATCACGAGCAACCACATCTTTCTCGTCATTGTTGGGTTTCTTAATTTGAAATCCGATGCTTTTCTTGATCGAGATTCGAGACATGAATTTCTTGCTTTTCATAACCATGTGCATTGGTATGTTCTAAATATTTGTCATATATGATCACTTGGTTGTTGTTAAGACTTAAAATTCCAGGTATTTATCATATTCATGATGTTGTTATGTATTCTTCTGCAGTGGCAAGTCTAGCAACAACAGAACTTCCATTGCTGATTATCATTGAAGTTGTCCCAATTATAACTATGTACTATGCTTTATTTGTTGCCGAGAAATTCGTGAGGGGCATTTGCAAGGGGAGAAGAGGAAGAAAATATTGAATACATTGAAAAGGGCCTGAGCTTACGCCCATGGTTTAGCTCTTCCAAAAGAGTGGACGCCTCTTGATTCATCTCTTGAATTGATTCTGAAGAGAATACTACTCTCTTGCAGCTAGATGAAAGGCAAATGAAAATGGTAGTATTTCTTGCCCCTAAAAGATTTGGGTGGTTGCGGTAATGGCCTTTTACTGTTGAAACAAATTAATACTTTTAAACCATTAAAAGAAAGTATCACCCTTTGATTATGGTTATTTATTAATATGCTAACATGTAGGAATTAAACCATGGACATTTGTTCAGAAACTTGGGGAGATTGTTCTTATACCTTATGGCTGTCCTTATCAAGTCAGAAACATTAAGCTATCCTAATTTTTTTTGTAATCCTTTTTCATTCTTTAGTTATACAAGTATTGATGGAGTTAAAATGATTTTCTATTTTGTATCAATCCTCTTAAGGAGTATGCCATCATATTTATTTATGTAACGGGGTCCATATAAAGGCATGGCATGTCATATTGTATAAGGTATTCAAGGTTGGTATATTATAAAGGCATGGTACTGCCATAGAGAATTTGGTTTCTTCCAGCGAACCAGTCAATATACTTAGGCTTATATTTTCTGACGTTATTGTCTCAATTTTCAACAATCTTGTATAAAGGTTTCACTTAATTTAATGCAATAGGAATTCTTCAGGAAGTATTACAGTTAGATTCACTTTCTTTAATGCAAAGCCAATGATCACGAACAACATACATATGAATCTTAGTCTATTGTTTGCCTTTTGTGCTAGGTTACATATGAATCTTAGTCTAGTGTTATGTGGTTGTGTAGTAATCATCGTATTCGTGAAAGCATTGTACTATTTTTGAGTTTGTCTGAGATCAGCTTTTCCAAAATCTAATCTAGCAATGCTCATCATATGAATCCTTGTTTGTTCCTACTTCTAAAACATTGATATAATTTTATGTGTTTGAACTAAGGCTATTCCCCCCCCCCCCCGAAATCCAGATCGAGAAAGATGTTGGGGACCCTAATGAAGGCACAATGGAGAAGTTAAAACTGAGGTAGATGCCATGGTGTCACAAAAGACGAGGAAGAAGAGGTTGCTCGTGATCAAGAAACAAAAGTTCAGATTGAGGCTGTTGTCAAGAACCCTGATGAAGGCAGAATAGAGAAGGAAGTTAAGATTGAAGAAGTTATCATCGAAAGTGAAAATGGCATGGAAGATCCTGTAGACCCATAAACACCACTGCTCCAACTTATCCATAGGAGCATGTTGCCTCTCAGCTTCACGCGTGTCACAATATACACAATTTATCAACAACGTCTAGTGCACAGTATATCGATTGTTATATTGTTGATTTCTATGGTTTCCAGGTGTAGGCAAACCACAACCATATTTAGAAGTGATCCATGGCATTGATGGTGCTTTTAGAAGAGTTGTGCCATCCAAAGTTCAGACTGGATCTCTTGCTTGTTGAGGCTATTTGGTGATGTTTTGACATTGTCTAATACACCATGGGGTACATTATCGCGAGACGATCTAGTACGCATGGTTCGATCCATCGATGTTACTAAGACAATATGATACATTGTTAATTGTTTGGAGCCTCTCATTGAAGAGGCCAGGAACATGATATCTTCTTATGACAACTGTGTGGGACTGAAGGACTAGTGACGAATAGTGAACAATAAATAAAATCAGTGAAGGACAAGCTGGCATCCTTGAGAAATCAGAGGAGAGAACTTAAAAAAGATATATGTTCATTCCAGCATTGTTGGGCGTTCATCTACTCTATTTAGTTTTGTTTCTAGAGTTAATTCCATATTTGTTGGAGATTGGGTATTGTTTTTCTTTTGTTTGTAGGATAAGAATAATCTAGGGAGTGTAGATATATGCTCATGCTGAGTAACCATACTTTTGTTTTTTTTTGATCAAACAGATAATTTTTCATTTCATAACCAATTACAGAAACTTCCGAAGAGAAGGGGGAACCGGAAAACCCCAAGACATCATACTTTGAGAACTCCTAGCCAATTTAGCAAGACAATTCGCTGCTTGATTACAAGTTCGAAGAATAAAAGAGAAAGAACAAGAAACAAAAAGCTTTGTTTGCAAACGAATGTCTTCCTCCACAGCCGAGGAAGCCCAGTCCGAAAAAACTCCCGAACAAAGTCTTTCGATCACGGCTTGACAATCGACTTCGATAATAATGTTGGAGAAGCCCTTATCAAGAGCAAGAGAGATGTCAAGTCTAATGGCCAGAGCTTCCGCCACCGCAACTGAAGGTGCTATTGCTGGTGCGGTTAAACCTTGGATAAAGGAGCCTGAGCAGTCGCGGGCAATAGCCGCCAAGGTGACTTTACCTGATTTGCTATCGAAAGTTGCATCGCAATTAATTTTGATCGAATTGGGAGGAGGAGGGGACCAGACCCTTGGTTCCTTGGGAGCTTGACTTTTCGTTGGGCAGCAAGCCACAATAGCAGTGGAAAACTCTTTGAAATCTCGTTCAGCTCTCAACCATAGTTCCCAAGAGAGGTCTTTCCTTCATTCGAAAACCCAGGCGTTCCTTGATTTTCAAATAGCCCACAAGAGGAACGAAATAAGTGCAATACTCTCTTTAGAATCCCCGGAATTGCAGACGTCTTGAATCTTAAGCCACCACTGAGGGAAACCTGGGAAACCAATGGCTGAAGGTGAGTAGCTAAAGTTGGAAGCCTTCCAAACCGCTTGGGCAAACGGGCAGAAGAAAATGAGGTGCTCCAATGATTCCTTTTGTTCTCCACACCTAGGACAGTAATCCGAGTCAAAAAACTTCCCATGAAAACGAGCCGCAAGGGTGCTCTTGGTGGGCACTATGTCATGACAGAGTTTCCAGAGAAAGGACCGTATTTTAGCCGGAACCTTCAGTTTCCAAGTGGAGGTCCGTACAACCTTATTGTCACTCGGGGCAATGCTAGAAAAAGGCTCCGAAGAAGATCTAGCATTCTCCTCGATGAATCGATACCTCGATTTTGCCGAATGCTCCCCATTTTTCGTGCCCGCCCAAATCAGGTTATCTCTAACCTTTGGTCCTCCTATTGGGATATACAAGATCGCTTTTATTTCGTCCGGAGAGAAGAGGCCCTCTAATTTGTTTAAATCCCAAGATCTTTGGTCCTGGGTCATGAGACTGGATACAGATGGATGGGGCAGCTGGATGGTGGCGGAGAAGCGATCCTAAAGTTATGAAGATTGGGAATCCAATTATCTTTCCATGTAAAGATGCTTCGACCATTTCCAACCCGCCAGAGAGAACCATCCCTAATCACTTCAATCCCCTCTCTAATACCTGCCCAAGCCCAGGAAGGGTTTTTGCTTTTGGGAGCATCGAAAATGTTCTCGTTCGGATAATAGATGCCTCGGAGGGTCTGAGCAAGGAGCGAGTCCGGCTGTTTGACCAGTTTCCACGCAACTTTAGTAATTAGAGCTTTGTTGAAAGTTCTTAGATTTCGGAAACCTAGGCCCCATTGGTCTTTCGAGCGACAGAGATTTTTCCAGTTAATCCAATGAATGCTTTTCTCCTTGTCTCCGTTATTGTTCCACCAGAATCTAGCCACTATCGAGCTAATCTCATCACAGAAGGTAACAAGAAGGAGGAAGCATTGCATGATATACGTAGGGATAGCCTGTGCAACAACCTTAATGAGTACTTCCTTTCCAGTTTGGTTCAACAGTTTAGCTTTCCATCCTTTGAGCCTAGCCTGGACTTTCTCCTTGATAAAAGTCAGTGCCTCTTTTTTACTTCTACCCTAGAAGGAAGGAAGCCCTATATATTTATTGTCTTTCTCCATTGGTTGAAGGCCCAGAGCGTTAGATAGAAGAGTCCTATGATTGTTGTTGATATTCAGAGAAAAAGTAACCGATGACTTCAGAAAGTTGACCGTTTGGCCTGTAGAGTTTTGGAAAAGATCGAGGACACGTAGGATAGCTTGGCAGTTCTTTTGGTTTGTCTCCGAGAACATAAGACAATTATCGGCGAATAGCATGTGACTCAAGACCGGGCACCGACGTTTAATCCGAAGACCTTCAAAGCTTTCCCTTTCAACCTCCTTGTTTAAAATCCACGTTAGAGTGTTTGATATAAAGGTAAACAGGAAAGGAGATAGCGGATCCCCTTGTCTTAAGCCTCTGTCAGTTGAGAAGTGTCCCATTTTCTCCTCGTTCAGAACCAGGGAGAAAGAAGTGGATGAGACGCATTTCATAACTTTGGCAACCCACCATTCACTGAAACCCAATCCTTCCATAACAAAGCGAAGTAAATCCCAGTCCACTTTATCATTAGCCTTTTCGAGGTCAATCTTCAGAGCCATAAACCCCTTATTTCCTTTATTTGCTCGTTTGATCGTGAAACACCTCATTTGCAAGGATGATGTTATCATGAATAGATCTGCCTTGAACAAATGCTGACTGAGAATGAGGAATAATATCCGAGAGGCATATCTTCAGTCTTGATGCCAGAATTTTAGTGATCACCTTTGTTGAGCTTGTAGCACGCTCGAATCGATCTTATAAAACCGTCAAGAGGGTTGAATTGAACTCCCGAAAGAATTGGCTAAAACCGATAAAAATGATAGACAATTTGCACGATGATTTTAGAGTGGTTCGACTTTCTAACCAAAGTCTACATCCACTACCTTAGCACACCACTAAGGATTTTCCAATTCACTACTATGAATTCTTCCTTTTGAGGCCAAAGGGATAACCTTACAACCCTATCTTTTCAATGGCTAAGATATAACCACTCTAGTTTTTACCTAGGCTAAACTAGAACCTCTCCCTTTTACAAGGTAGTTTGTGTAAACAATGAAAACCTCACAAGGTGGGTGTTTACAAGAATTAAGCTCACAAGAATGTAAAGGATTTACAATTAAGCACTCTCTTAAACACTATATACAAGAGAAATGAAGAAATAAGAATTGGACTCAAATTCTCTTGATCATATTGTTTGGATGTGTTCTCTAACCATCTTCAAGTGTCCCAAGGTTGCTTTTATAGTGTGGAATGATATTCTAGCCGTTTATGGCCGTTGGAGATGTTTTGGAGCCGTTGAAAAGTCATAAAGTCGAGCTTTAAATTCTCATCTGCACAGAGGTTTCGAAACCTTTACCAGAGGTTTCGAAACCTTAAGGAGGAATTTGTAAAAACTAGCCGTTACAAGGCCAAGGTTTCGAAACCTTCATAGAGGTTTCGAAACCTTTGTTAAGGTTTCCAAATCAGTAGCATTCTGCCAAGAAAGGTTTTGAAACCTTAATGAAGGTTTCGAAACTTTCACTTAAAAACCCAATTTTGGCTAATTTTTAACTTTTAAATGTATATTCGATATAGGTGCAAAGTCAAAATATTTTAAACATTTTTTTCAAGTTTTAAGGACTTTTGAATTATTTTTGAAATCTTTAAACAAGTCTAAAACATTTTTCACATAATTGTTATATCAAAATATTTCTCAACAATCTCCCCCTTTTTGATATAACAAAACTTCTTTGAAAAATTGTTTTTGACAAAAGCTCCCCCTTAATTTTTCACTTACTTCTCCCCCTTTTTGTTATATCAAAAATAATTCAAATCTTTATAGTACATAATAACAATGGAGAGTAAGTTAAAAAAAAAAGTTTAAGTACAAAAAATTTGAAAAATAAAACTCCCCCTTACTAAAGCATTCTATTAAATTTTTAGCACAAAACTTGACACTTAAGAGATTGAATTTCACCATTGAATCAAATCAATTTAAAACACATGAAATTCAATTTATCCAAGACTTTAAAACTTTATGCAAACATATGAATGAAACAATATGATTCATATGCATAAAGCATCATAAAATGTCATTCGCTTATAAATATAAATAAGCAATGATGCATGGACATTTATCATCAAAATAGGTAACCAAATGATTTATAATCCAATGCATTAAGATTAGAGGTTACCCATCTTCTTCACTTGTGTGACTAGAGCATTTTCATATCTTTGCTTTTCTTGCTATTGCTCCAACGCACCTACAAAAGACAATTACTTGGATTTTGGTATCCAAATTGCTTTGGATCCATTTACATTAGTCACAATGTCTTTAGTTCCCTTGGGAACCCATACTTGTCTAATCCTATAAGATTTTCTATTCCTAATAGGACAAGTATGTAAGGAATGACCATGATAATGGCAATGTGAGCATTTTGCCATTATGTGACAAGATGAATTATTGAAAATAATTTCCTTTTCTTTTGTTAAGCTTTCAAGCTTAACTTTTAAATCAAGATCTTCTTTTTCTAAAACATCTTTGCTTGTTTTTGAAAATTCTAAATCATTTTTCAAAATTTCATTTTGGTTTTCAAAATCCACTTTTGTTTTTAAAAGAAAATCATTTTCAATTTTGAGTTTTGAAATCATTTTCTTAAATTTGGAATTCATGGTCTCAAATTCCAAAAACAATTCATCGAAAGCATCTTGCAACTCATCAAATGTATAAGAATTTAATTCATTTGAGTTAGAAGATACCTCGGGCTCATCGAGAGCCAAAACACCATCTACCTTTGGATTGGAGAGAAGGTTTGCACATAATTGATCATCATTTTTCTTTTCTCCCTTCTTGTTGCCATAAAGCTTCTCAAGTTTCTCCCATAATTCTTTGGCACTTTTGCATGTGGAGATCTTCTTGGAAACTTCTTCGTTAAGGCCACAATAGAGAATGTGTATCGCCTTAGTGTTTAGCTTTGCCTTCGTGTCGTTGGCACTCCTTTGCTTTTTCTTCTTCTTTGGAGCTTCCAAATACCCATCTTTGATGATGCCCCAAACCTCATAGTCTTGAGACTTGATGAAGTATTTCATGATATTTGCCCATTGGAAGTATAATTCTCCTTCGAAGAGTGGAGGACACGAGATAGAGCGGCCTTCTTCAAATCTTGCCATTTTCTTGAACGGTGGACTTCGAGCGTTGGATCTTTACTCCCGGATGTTAGTCCTTCGATGGAGACGAGGCTCTGGTACCAATTGTTGAGCTTGTAGCACGCTCGAATCGATCTTCTAAAACCGTCAAGAGGGTTGAATTGAACTCCCGAAAGAATTGGCTAAAACCGATAAAAATGATAGACAATTTGCACGATGATTTTAGAGTGGTTCGACTTTCTAACCAAAGTCTACATCCACTACCTTAGCACACCACTAAGGATTTTCCAATTCACTACTATGAATTCTTCCTTTTGAGGCCAAAGGGATAACCTTACAACCCTATCTTTTCAATGGCTAAGATAGAACCACTCTAGTTTTTACCTAGGCTAAACTAGAACCTCTCCATTTTAGAAGGTAGTTTGTGTAAACAATGAAAACCTCACAAGGTGAGTGTTTACAAGAATTAAGCTCACAAGAATGTAAAGGATTTACAATTAAGCACTCTCTTAAACACTATATACAAGAGAAATGAAGAAATAAGAATTGGACTCAAATTCTCTTGATCATATTGTTTAGATGTGTTCTCTAACCATCTTCAAGTGTTCCAAGGTTGCTTTTATAGTGTGGAATGATATTCTAGCCGTTTATGGCCGTTGGAGATGTTTTGGAGCCGTTGAGAAGTCATAAAGTCGAGCTTTAAATTCTCATCTGCACAGAGGTTTCGAAACCTTTACCAGAGGTTTCGAAACCTTAAGGAGGAATTTGTAAAAACTAGCCGTTACAAGGCCAAGGTTTCGAAACCTTCATAGAGGTTTTGAAACCTTCATAGAGGTTTTGAAACCTTCATAGAGGTTTCGAAACCTTTGTTAAGGTTTCCAAATCAGTAGCATTCTGCCCAGAAAGGTTTCAAAACCTTAATGAAGGTTTCGAAACTTTCACTTAAAAACCCAATTTTGGCTAATTTTTAACTTTTAAATGTATATTCGATATAGGTGCAAAGTCAAAATATTTTAAACATATTTTTCAAGTTTTAAGGACTTTTGAATTATTTTTGAAATCTTTAAACAAGTCCAAAACATTTTTCACATAATTGTTATATCAAAATATTTCTCAACAACCTTCATCGAGAAGTTGCAGAGACTAATGGGTCTGAAGTGGGACACCTCCGATGGATTTGGTTTTTTAGGAATGAGAACAATATTGGTTTTGTTTAGCTCAGAATTCAGCACTCATTCATTGAAAAAGACCGAAACCATCCCAATTAGATCATCTTTAATAATTTCCCAAAATGAATGGTAAAAGCTCCCAGGAAAGCCATCCGGACCAGGTGCTTTAGACGCTCCCATAGCAAAGACAACCCTTCTTATCTTTTCCTCAGACACCGGTTTACCCAGCTCAGAGTTCATACGTTCGGTTACCAACTGGGGAATGAATTCCCTGAGACGTTGGAAATCTATAGAGTGATCTTTGGAGAACAATTTTTTATAGTGTTGCTGAAGATGGTCAGCAATGTCTGAAGGGTTTTCCAACCAAGCCCCATTCTCTCGCATAAGACGAACTATGGAATTAATCCTTCGATGTTGGATGGTGGTCGCATGGAAGAATTTTGTATTTTTGTCTCCCCACTTCAGCCAGTTGACTCTGGATCTCTGGTGTCAATACCTCTCTTATTTCTCCCTTTGGGAATCCAACTCATTCTTCATTTGTTTAAGCTCCTCCAGTTCTGAACCAGAGGTTTTCCTCCCCTAGAGATGTTTGATCTTATTCAATAGCACCCTCTTTCTTTCGTTTTTCATTTTTGTTTTCGTTTTACTCCATTTAATGAGAGCCCGTCTGGTGCTTCGAATCATCTTCCCAAAATTAAACATAATTCTCCCTCCTGTCGGTGTGGTCCATTCGCTAGAGACTGTTTGTGAGCAGTCCTCTTCCAAGAGCCACTTGTTCTCGAACTTAAACTCCCTCTTAAACCTCCTAGGGTACCCATCCACGAGTAAAATAATGGGAGCATGATTAGAGGCCATAGCGATGTCTAAGAGCCCCAAGGCTTTTGAGAACGTTAGACTCCACTCGACGGAACACAGAACACGGTCCAGTTTCTCGTAGATTGAGCCCTCTCCACTTCTCTGGTTAAACAATGTAAAGTTACCTCCCTTGATTAGAAGTTCAACAAGACCGGTAAGGTCGATAAAGTCGAGGAAGCATTTAACCTCATCAAGGTTAACAAGTTTACCTCCTTCCTTTACTTCTTGTCGGATTACCACATTGGAATCTCCCATAATCAGCCATTTATCACTCTGGGTTCTTCGTAACTGGCTTAACTCTTCCCAGAAAGATTGCCTATCTTCTCTGTATGGGGGGCCGTATATGAAAGTTCCGAACCATTCACCTCCATTCTGATAGACCACTTTCGTATCAATGAATTTTTTGTGTGTTTGAGGATAGTGATGTGTGCGTCCTCAGTCCACCAGAGAGCAAGACCCCCCGACAATTCCTCTTGGTTCGACATAAAAAGATGAGGTCATTTTCATCTTCATTTTAATTTTGTCTAAGTACCTCTTTTTCTGTTTTGTTTCGCTGAGAAATAATATCGTCGGCCTGTGCTTTGCCACCGTGCTATGTAGAGCTCTGACCGTTTCTCTATTTCCCAAACCGCGTACATTCCATGCCAGAATAGACATTCTAAGGAAGCGAGATATGCTCTTACAATACAGGTAGCTTACCCGAATACCAGGGACTCGGCGAGCAACTTACCTTCGCAAATCGACGGTCTTCGAAAACAGGCTTTATCGGCTAGAAGGCAGAGATGAGAGAAAACCCCTCCTTTTACAAATTGCCAGCTTAACAGACACCCCTTAACCGGCAGCAGAGAGCAAGCATATCCAATAGAAACCACACGAAAAAACGAGCGGCCCCAGGCCTGAGACGAGTTTAACCTTACCCAACCGAAGTGCAAGCGGAGGAGAGGAGAAAAGAGAGCGCCGCCGTCAAACGCGACCTTGACCCCCGAAAAACCTTGACCACCCGAAATCTTTGGGCCAAGATGCACACGAGAGTAACCATACTTTTGTTGTAATTATATATCTGGAGTAAATTAATATTTGGCAATAGTTACCCTGTGGTAACAAGGAGTACAACTAGTTAGCTAAAATCAAACAGTTTTTGTTCCATGTACTTTCAAACATTTGCTAAAATTGATGATAAAAGGTTTTACTGGAAAAAAAGATACTATGCAGCTTTTACAATAGAAATCATACTATGTATCAGTTAACACAAAAACCACTTATTTTACAATGTAGTAACATATCATAGTGCAGACAACAACATATGACGTACAGAACCTTGAAGGGGGTATGAATATTGATTTTGATTACAACAATCCATAACTAGGGATAGCAAAAAAAAACCCAAATTCGGCGTATTCTGATCTGGTAGAGTCTAATTTTTTTTTATAAAAAAATTGATTTTCGGGTCAGACTGGGTTTATGTTTAAGGTGGAAATTCCACGACCTGCATCGATTTATTTATAAATATATATATATATATATATATATATATTATATTTTTATATATTATATTTATTTTTTTAATTAATGTTCTTCAGGCCGAGTCAAATTTAATCGAGTTTTTTTATTAAAATTTAGGATCGGGTCGGAGTGAAATTATACTTTTATTATATCGAGTTAGATCGAGTCAGAGATAAAAGTATATTAAACTTGAGTAAGATAAATTAAAATTTTAAATTTTCAGATCTAGTTCGGGGCGGCAAAAAAATTCGCCCCGTTGCTATCCCTACCATAAACATGGGTACAAGAAATTGCATGCAATTAAGTTTGGGACTCGATTGAACCCTTATTGTGTATAAAATCTTATTGGCCCAGTAAACCCGCCTAAACCTATAGGCCAACGAAGCCATAAAGGCCAGTATTAGTAGTGTTCGAGCTAAATGACTTATTTTAATGGAGCAGATAAAATCGCGTCCGGAAAAACCAAGCGAGCGACGGCCTTCTTAGCTTTCTTGGTCTTCGTTTTCGCGGAGAATTCTCTCTTTTCACAGTGCAGTGTTCAGCTTGAACCTAAGAAAGAATGGACATAGCTCTGTTTTCCCCGTCTTCACTTTTTGCCGACGAAGAAGATGTCGCTGTTGGTATTCCTTTTCTTTTTGCATTTACTGCTATTTTCATTTTACTTTGATGACTTTACACAAAAATAACTCTTCACCCCTTCTTTTCCCCCTTTCAGATGAGAAAGCTTCAGATGTCCAACAGAGCTTTGTGGAGAGGAGACACCAGTTTCCTGGAATGGTAAGTTTCTTCTTTTTCTTACAATATATTTCTCACCCGTTTCGTATTTTTGCTTTAGCTAATGGATTTTTAGCTGTAAATTATTTTTCCAATATTACTTTGCATTCTTTTCATCTATTTGGAGATGCCCAATCTTAGAAAACAAAACAGTTCATGAAAAAGTAATGACCTTTTTGGGAAAAAATGGATAAAAATGGTTTTTTTTTTTTTGGGAAAATGGGATTTTTCTCATTTGATCTCATTAAATATGAAATTATATGACTGCTGACATATAGAAATCCCTAATGAGATGGTTAAGTTGTAGAGGTAGCTCGCATCATGCTGTTTGATAAGTGCTGGAGGAAAAATTATTGCTATGAACTTAATAGGAAGTAAATTTGATGATTATTTGATTGAGCTACATAAAGCTTAACTGTAATTGTTTCTTGAATCTCCTTGTGTCACATTGGGATTTATTCAACTTTACTACTTCCATGGCGGACTCATGCCTTATCGGAAGCTGTAGCTCTTAGAATTAGTGCAAACCATTTTGTCCATAGAAATATAGTGGAAACTTATGTTTGAGTACTTGTTTTTTAGAATTCACCCAAGTTCACCTTTTTTTTTACTTTATATCATTGTATGCATTTTTGGCTTGTGTGCAGGAGTTGCTTATTCGAGAATTTTCCTTTCACCAGTTGAATGCTAACCTACTCTGGCCAGGTACGTTTGCATTTGCAGAATGGCTAGTTCAACATCAATCATGGATAGAAGGTCGTCGTTGCCTTGAACTTGGAAGGTAATACCTTCAGCTGCTAGAGAGATAAAAGAACCTGTACAATTGTATGAGAGTGCACCCTTACTTTGTTTTAGTCCATCTATCTAGCCTGTAACTCGTTTACTTAATTATCGATGTTGTATACTCAAGAGGGATGTTTATCGTTAGTGGTTGTTGAATATTGAGCCAAGCCTATTGTTAGTTGTTAATTGTGTCTATACGTTGCTCTTCTGATGCATATTTTCTGAATAGTTTCCACCTTAAGGCATGGCCTTATCTTCAAATTCATTGACTTTAGAATTGTGACCACAAGTTGCTTTCTCTTGGAACTTTTCTAGTTATGTCCTTTATATATTTTCTTTATACTGCTTCAAGAGATCCCAAATCTCATTTTTAATTTGTTCTGTTTCTTGAATAAGAATCAATCGATGTGATTCTGCATTTGAATTTTTATGATGTTTTTCCTGATCTTGATTCTTTAATCATTGGCAGTGGGACTGGAGCTTTGGCTATTTTTCTCCAAAAGTCGTTTAATCTAGACATAACAACATCAGATTATGATGATCAGGAAATTGAAGAGAACATAGCTCATAATTGCCAGACAAATGGAATTACACCTGTTCTTCCTCACATAAGGCGTCAGTTCCCTTTAGTCACTGTGATTATCAGTTCTTAATTCTTACAACCTAACATTCATACATTCAAGTACTAAGGAGAAAAAATATGAATCATTAATTTCATGGACTATTGTTTAAATTAAAATGTCAATGTTTTTCAGATTCATGGGGAGACACCTTTCCAACAGCTGAACCTGACTGGGACCTCATCATAGCAAGTGATATCCTATTGTGTGAGCTTCTTCTTATTTAGCTTCTGCAATTTTTACTTTTTATGCTTGAAGAAAGGTAAATGCATAAAATAATGGTTTGATTTTTTAGTTAATTTTGTTGTACATAATTATATACATGCATTAGAATTTTGTAAAATTTTGGTAGAATTTTGAGCAACTATGATCTTTGAATGATGTGGACCCCAAGGAGTGATAAACCAGAAAATCAAGAACACGAGAACACATTTCTGGCTTGCTGATATTTTTATCTATCAATCATCTCGGAAATCCACTGGTACATGTAAATAGTTCTGAAAGCTGAAGCCTGAAGATGCTATTATTATTTTTGGCTAAAGGGGCTGATTTTTCACAATATGTTAGCAATAGGATCAAACTTTGGAGTGGATTAGAGTGATTTGTTGTTCTAGATTTAAATTTGCTTCCTTCTGAGTCTTACTGAATGCTCTGATTCGCAGTGGACTGAGTTCTACGTAATTATGAACTTTAGATTCAAAGTTCATATTATCTTCTGTGATTAAATGTCCATTTTTTTTTAAAACAAAGAATGCTTAACATGTTATATCCATTTCCCGCCCTCTTGCAGATGTCAAACAGTATCCCAACTTGATAAAGTCTCTCTCTTTTCTCCTGAAGTCTTACAAGCCAAAAGATGACAAAGCTGCTCCTGTGGGAAATTATCATAGTAGTGGTAATGTGCTAACGAAACAAATATGTATATGTGTATATATAGGAAAAAGAGTCGAGGACCTTATAAAACAGATAAATCTGTCTTTAGTCATTATTTGCTTATCGATCTCTCCTTCCTGCTGCCAGGAATGTGCACGGGGTTGCCTGCACCGGCATTTCTAATGAGCTGGAGACGCAGAATTGGTAAGGAGGATGAATCACTCTTCTTCACCGGTTGTGAGAATGCCGGTCTTCAAGTAGAGCATATTGGATCCCGGGTGTATTGCATCAAACCAAGAAAGTAGTCACTACCACCGACACCGAGTGTGCTGATGATTGAAGCCAGTATGCAATTTAAGAATGGTAGTTTCTTGTTTGCGGTCTAAACCAGGTCCAAGATCTTATTATTTTCAGGTCTGAGAGTTTGCAGCATTTGTAACAAAAACCATGTTGAGTGGATTAAAAATAAATTCTCCAAGGGTACTCTATTCTTGCTAGATAAAATGGAAATGAAAATCCATGTTTAAGTGGTTTACCTAGTTCTTTATTGTTTTTGAAAAGTTTTTTTTTTACTAACCAAGCTTTCAAGTTATCACCATTTTCTTTTTCTTTGCTCGAACCACCAGTTCCCTTCTCTTTATGTTTAGGTGATTCTGATTTGAGTATGCGACTTTGTGTGATGTGTGCGCTTTTTAAAAAAACCTAAAATTAACGGACATATACTATTTTGGTGGGACTCCAGTTAGTTTTAAAAAAATTAAATTGCCATATAATACTTCTTTTGCATCATGCTACGTGTAATTAAAAAAACATTAAAATTCTTTAGAAAAGAAAAGATTCTAATAAAATCCTAAAAATACCAAAAAAATACTTAAAAGATAAAGAAAAAATAAAATAAAAAATTATTTATAGAAGACTCGTTTTTACCTTTTATTTTTTATGATTTTATGGACTTTTATTTTTTAAATAAGTTAAACATAATTACAATTTGGGTAAAAATATAGATTAAATAACAAATTATGAAATTAGAGATTTTTTTATATATTTTTAGATTTTTTAAATTGTTTTTTTAATATAATAACAGTTGAGTCAAAATGATAGACATAATGATAATACATGAATAAATTAAGAAAAAATAATTCATGGGTAGTGACGGAGGTAAAGAGATAATATGAGTTAGGATTAACTTATACAACTTAAAAAATTTTAAGTTTGTTTTTTGGATCGTTGGATGGGGGAATGGATGGCTCAGATTAACTTTTTACTCTCTTTTTTTAACTTTTTACATTATGTAAACGGATCCTCTATATATATATATATATAAGAAAATTTAAATTAATTATAAATTTATCTTCCACCTTTCAATTTATGTTTTGTCTTTCACTCCAAATTTTAACTCTGTTCCTGTTTTTGGATCATACTAAAAATTAAACAAAAGTACATGTTGATTTAACCCTTATTGTTAGAACCAAAACATAATAGATATGAAACCTAAAACCCATGATCTATCATGTCAAATCATCAAGAATAATAAACCGAATAAACTGAATGCGGAAGCGTACCTGAATTCATTGATAGATTGAAAATCTTGAATCTTGATGTAGAAGTCTCAAAACTTTGGTATTGATCTTCCAAGAAGATAGGTTATCTCTTGAAGTAAAACTCTCTGACGGGAAGGAGAGAAAAACAAGTTAACCTATTTCTTGGGGACCACTACCTCTTTATATAGTTGATTTATTAAATCAACTATTAAATATTTATAACTCTGCCCCTCATTGAATTATAAATATATCTTACGGTATCTACACTTTTATTTCCATGACATTTTAATACCTATGACACGCTTAATTTAATTGGTCACTTTATTTTGTGTCATACTTTATAATAGCAACATACATTTTTACATATGTGCCCACAATTGAGGATTTTAATCCAACAATCTCCCACTTGGGCAACATATGTTTCCTGATAAATGTACAACCTTATGAGCTCAAAATTTTTGCTATTATATAATAGGTATTCTATAACAATCTCGTCCATCAATTATATCCATATAGGATCAAAGCGGTCTTCGCCATATCAATCATGACTGGACCCATCAATGGTCACGTATACAAACATAATCAAATGACATAGATCAATCATGGATGTGTAGCATGGAAAATTACATGAAATGTGAACCGAACATGTCTATTTCCAACTGGTCCTCCTAAACCTTAGTGAGATCAACTTTACTGAATTCAGAGTGTACATAAACCAAAAGAACTTTATTTCTGCAGAAAATAATCTTAAATAACTTTAAAATGAAGTAACTGAAATTGTGTCTAAACCGAATGAGCATTATTTCAAAATTACAAACTCCCACTAAAACCGAATATCCTTAAATAACATTACACCCACATGAGTAGTGTGCTCATGAAAGACCTAGGGTGACAGTTTCTTAATATGCGCGCAATTATGGAGTTTGTACCAACATGCTCTATAGACACACAACCACTCTGAATTTTCTTTAACAACTAAGAACTTAATATTTATGTGCTTTAAATTTGAAGTGTTCCTATTGTTTATAGAATAAATGAATGCATATTTATTGTCACAAAATAACTGAAGTGGTCTTTCTATTCAATCTATAAGTAGCAGTTCATGTGACAGAATTCTTTTGCATCAATATTCAAATAGAATCGAAGTCTGTAAACCTGATGATCTCTAACTTACCAGAACTCCGACATGTGAGCAAGTAATTTTTTGTTCTCTGAATATATCTCATAACCCCATTGGCTGCTATCCAATGGTCCATAATATGATTCCTCAAATATCTGTCTAACATTCCAACAATGTACACAATTTCCAAATGCATACATACTTAAGCATAAATTAGATTCTCAATAGCTTATGTATAGAGAATCTTTTGAATTTTCTAAATTTCAAGGTTACTTTTAGGGCATTGAGCAAGATAATACTTATCTTCTTTAGCAATATGAGTGTCATTTGGTTTACTCCCACTGAACTTGTAGTATATACAAGTGTCAACCAAATTTATCTCAAAACCGAATGAGATAATCAACATGAAATTTATAATTTTATTAATAAGAGTCTTACATAAGCTCATAGGTAGATGTCTTTAATTTACATATCATTGACATTGTATCATAAGACACAACTCTATGATTGTACCATATAAATAGTTTCTTCAATGTCGTCATTGAAAAAAAAAACAAGCTTAACATCTATCTAATGTAGCTTAAGACTAAAACAAGCAACAAGTGAAATAATTATCTTGAAAGAGTCTTTCAATAAAAACTTGAGAGAAAGACTCTACAAAATCAATGTCTTCTTTTAGAGTATATCCTTTAGATACAAGACGTGCTTTATACTTATCCACATTACCATTTCTATCCCTATTGGTTTTAAATATCCATTTACAACCAATTGGTTTGCACCTTAAGGTAATGAGACAAGTTCCTAAACTTTATTGTATTGCACAAAATTATACTCTTCTTGAATGACATCAATCCACTTTTGAGAGTTAGAACTTTTATGTTCTGATAAAAAATGATTAAACATTTTCTATCATTCCATTGTTACCTTATTTTCTTGAAGAAATACAATATAATAATCTGGAATAGTATTTCATCTTCCTCTCGTGGACCTCTTTAATGACACTTGTTTTTTTTAAGGTTGTTGAGTTTGTTCTTCTGAAACAATTACCTTATCTTGAATGGGAGTTGTTCAACATTGTTTTGTTGAGGTACTTGATTCACTTCTTGATTAATGATAGGTTGAAAACCTAAACATTGTCAAAAGTGATAGTAGGAATTAAATTATAATTCAATTCCTCCTCAATAACAATGTATCTAACCTTATTTCTCCCTCCAAACTCAATATCCTAAAAAAAATTATAAATCTCTCCTTAAAATAATCTTAATTGTGGGATCATAAAATTTACAGTCCATGGATCACTCAAAATAACTGAAGTAGTTGCTCGCTTTTAAAGTTTAATTTCTTTACATGTGTCCTAACTTATACAAAAGAATCAACACTAAAAAACTTATTGTCGTTTATTTTGGCTATAACCCTTAGCAACTTTATTTAAATATTTTCTTTATTGCCCTTATTTTTAAAGACACTAACTAAATGAGCACTAACAAAATAATTATTTTTACACTTATAATGCTTCAACCTTTCTTCCTCTTGAACACGATGAGAAATGAACCCAAATAGAGTATATTTCTCCCTTTGACAGTTGTAACTTGAATTGGTTAAATTGTATAGGAAGCGATATCGAAACCATAAGAACAAACAATTATTAGAAAGTTCGATCTTATGTGCCTTAAATTTTGAAGCAATATAAAGAATTTTTATAATCTACTCTCTCACATTTCCTTGACCCTTATACTTCATAGACATCAAAGAAAGCATAAGTGATGTCATCTTAACCTTAATGTTTTGGGTAAAACATTTCTTAATTTCGTCAAGGAAACCCTTAGTATGAATAATCTCTTTAGATTTGTGCTCCTAAAGACATCTAGAATGTTGTGTTTTATGATCATTAGACTCATGCGATTTGAACGATCTCACCTCTCAAAATATCTTTTATGGGTGCTTACCGCGGTGAGAGGTGCAAGTTGTTCATTCCTTAGTGCAAAGTCTATGTTCATACATCAAAATACTATATGTAAGTGTCTTTTCTATTCATTGAAATTAGTTTCACTAAACACGAGTGTAGAATGTATTTAACAGATATTGTGACAACAAAAATAAATTACCTAAATATAGAACAAAAATAAGTAAATAAAATAGAAACAAGCTCACATAAATATTCATAAGTAAACAAATAAATTCAAAATAATGACTAGTTCCCCTCAAGATACCAAGCACAACATTAATATCAAGTCTTTGGACAGTAATATTAATTGTAAGCGGTACTCTTGTTGTAGCAATCAAACATTGACAATAAACTATGTCAAACAATAGGCTAATCTTTGGACTAACGTATTGCTCACATAAAATACCTTATAATTGTCACACATTTATCGCCACAGTTGTCGTTGTAATTCTGCCAAATATTAACTTTCCTTTGGGCCAATTAATAAACGCATGAATTACAAAAACCCATAATCATCTTAATATTTTAAATAAACTAATCTACACAAAAGCGGTCACTTTGGTGACATTATGTTTCAATTAATCCATTAAAATATTAGACATCCGAAGCCAAAATATGAATTTAATTGTTTCAAAATGTTTGTCTTAATTTTATCTTTCAATCAAATTAAAAGATAACCAAAATAATAATAAATTTGAATAAAGGTAAACATCATATCAAGATATCGGACACTCCATTAATATTTCATCTTTGGACAAAACATTAACTTGCAAGTGATATCTTGGTACAGTAATCAAACATTGATAATAAGAACATGTCAAACAGAAATCTTCCTTTGGGCCGATTTATTGCTCACATATAAAACTGAATAATTATCACATGTTTATTACCATAGCTGCACATGTAATAATGTTAATTATTAACCTTCCTTTGGGTCGATTAATACTAACATAATCCGACTTACATGCACAAAACCTTCTATATTTTAAAATAAAATAATTTTCACAATAGAGGTCACTTTGGTGACTTAATGCTTCAATTAATTTATCTCAAAATATATACAATAAATATACCGATATCCAAATTTAAAATTTTGTAACAGTCAAAACTGAAATTTCTGATAACACTTAAGTTTCCGAAATAACCCAAAATAAGGTTGCCTAAATGGGGCTATCAGAAATTGAATACCGAAATCTTTGACTGTTTCTCAAAAAATTCCTTAAGCATGCATTTGCCAAAATTAAAGTAGAATTCCAAACAATCAAACTTTAACTAAAAGTCAAAATCAGAAGTATTATACACATAAGACCTTAAAATATTTATAATAACCTAATGATCAAACTGAATAGGATATGAATTTCATAAGATTAATAGCATGCTTTCCAAAACCAAAATCAAATGTATATTCCGTAGACAACATTAATGGCATAATTAAACATAATATCAAACAAATTTAAGCTAAAGTTTCTTTACAAAACTAAACAAGATTCAACAATTCAACCATGAATTATTAGAGATAACCTGAATATAAAGATTCGAGAACTAACCTGATTATAAAGTTTCCAAATCACGGTAAATTTACCACAACAAAACTCAAGTCAAAATTTGTATTCTTTCTAAATTACTAACGGTCAAAACTAAAATTTTGATCAAACCGAATTAAATATATATTTTAGAATTATATATATATAATAACTTTTGTTAAAGTGTGTGGCTACCGAAAGAAACAAAAGCAATAAAAAAATTAAACGGTGAATCAATATTCAACGTTCAAAATTATAATGTTGTTAAGAATTCTTAACCTATTACAAGGCACGAATATCCATGGTTATTAAACCCAATATTCAACAGTAGCAACATAAGGGTTATTGCACATAAAGTTTATCCAAAGAAGGGCAATCGGGAATTTTCAAATATTAAACCCTAATTTATGTGCATAAACAAAATTATAAGATCTCTATCCATAAGAATAATTTGATTATTCGAACAAAATATGCTCTTGCATTCCGAAAAGAATTAACAACATAAAAACCAAAACCCATATACATAATTGAAACAGTACTAAAGTATAAAAATTTTAACCACAACGATAGATGATTAAATTATCGTTGGATTTAGGGTTTTGATTTTAAAGATTCAAGAACAAATTAATCCAAAAATAAATATATAAATTAATTGATTCTTAACGATTCAACATGACGAGACTCTGATGCCACTTGTTAGAACCAAAACATAATAGATATGAAACCTAAAACCCATGATCTATCATGTCAAATCATCAAGAATAATAAATCGAATAAACTGAATGCAGAAGCGTACCTGAATTCATTGATAGATTGAAAATCTTGAATCTTGATGTAGAAGTCTCAAAACTTTGGTATTGATCTTCCAAGAAGATAGGTTATCTCTTGAAGTAAAACTCTCTGACGGGAAGGAGAGAAAAACAAGTTAACCTATTTCTTGGGGACCACTACCTCTTTATATAGTTGATTTATTAAATCAACTATTAAATATTTATAACTCTGCCCCTCATTGAATTATAAATATATCTTACGGTATCTACACTTTTATTTCCATGACATTTTAATACCTATGACACGCTTAATTTAATTGGTCACTTTATTTTGTGTCATACTTTATAATAGCAACATACATTTTTACATATGTGCCCACAATTGAGGATTTTAATCCAACACTTATATCTCATTTTCTCCAATTAATTTACTTCATAGAATAGAAAATATGATTATTGAATAGTGGGAAACAAAAAAAAAATCAAAATTCTTTGACCCGTTCTGTAGTCGAATGGGACATCTTGTTTTCCCCTATTAATTCTTTAGATTTCTAGAGACTTTGCTTTGGTAATGTCGTACTTAAAAGGTTTTCCTTCCAAGGCTCTTTCATCCCCATCAAATCAGGTCTTGCTTATACCAAGATGGCTGTTTGTTAGGATTCTTTCTTTCGATAATATGCATGTTCATTTTTATAGTTTATGTTCGGACTACGAGATTATCCTTCCCAATAATGTCATCTCTAAAGTTAGAACCAACGTCCTCACTTTAAAAATATATTGTGCCTTACCAATACACCCAACACTTGTTGGTTATTGGCTAGGATTCTTTCGAAACAATGAGCGCACAAGTGAATATTTAATTTCGAGTCAAAATCAAAATTGTATTAATAATTAATAATAACTATTCTTTAACATAATATAGTAATAATAATTTAACAATTTATTAAGTTTCAATATTCAATAAGTTCAAATATGTCATTTACGTAAGGAAATGTTACATACTTGTATAATTTGTAAATTGTAAGTTTGTAAACTTATTTTAACAATAAGTAATATTTTACTTTTAATAACAATGACACTGGTAACAAAAACAAATAAAAAATAAACAAAAACAAATTATATTTATTTTAAAATAATAAAAAATTAATAAGAACAGCATTTTAGTTTTAATAATGTTGATGATTCTAATAATTTTTAGAATATAGAATTTAGGGTTTAGGGTTTAGAGTTTAAGGATTAAGGTTATAGGATTTGAAAATTGGATTATAGAATTCAAGGTATATGAAAAAATGAATATTTTTTTGAAAAATTAAAATTTGAATCGGGTGGATAATTACCCTCCCAAACAATGAAGAGTTTTGGGTAAATGAAAAAAAATGATATTGGATTTGAGTGGATAATATATCTCTCAAATAATTAAGAGTTTTTAAGATTAAACTGAATACAAATGGTACCACCTACTTTACTCATTTATAGGTTGGGGCTACAATAAGTATGATAAAAACTAAGGATTAATATCCTATACACTGCGGTGGAAACTTTCAGTTTTCACAAGCGCCTTAGTTTTAGGGTATAGGGCTTAGGGGTTTAGAGGTAGGCGTTTAGAATTTAGGTGTAGGGGTTTCAATTTAAGGTTTAGGGTTATAATTTAGGGTTTATAGGTTAGTTTTTAGTTTTTAGGGTAATATGGTGCGGATTTAGGTTTTAACCTATAAACCTTAAATTTAAACATCAATCTCTAAATTCTAAATCACTATACCTAAACCCCTAAACTCTATACCCTAAACTAAATCACTATACCCTAAAACTAAGGCACTTGTGGAAACTTTCAGTTTCCACCGCCGTGTATAGAATATTTATCCAAAAATTAAATCTTGGATTGTTTCAAGTTGGGTTATATCAAATATTATCAAGTTAGTTTCGGGTTCAAGTCATCATCACCTCGAGTCACAACTAATTTAACTTGAGTTGATTTTAGTCGAGTTATTTTTTACGAACAAAAATCACATGCCTCTTTTTAGCTTCACTATGTATTCCCCAACACTAAAAAACTAAACCTTACGCTCTAACTCTAAATTTTAAATCCTAAATACTAAACCTCACTCTAACTTTAAACTCATTTTTTTAATATTGGAATATAATAAGTACACCAAAAGGAGGACACGGTTTCTATTCGTTTTTTACACCCCTACTCAACATAGAATTCTATGCCTTTTTGGTGTTTTTATGTATGTGCCAACACTAAAGAATTAAATTTAAAATTTATGATTTGAATTTGGGATTAGAGTTTAAGATTTATGGTATAACGTTTAATTTTTAAAGTTAAAAATTTAAAATTAGAGTGTAAAGTTTAATTTTTTTTAACAAAAAGTAGTAAAGAATTTTTATTCACTAACACATCCGAGCATCTTTTTCGCTCAGAATATTCAACTGTTGGCATGTCAACTTTAACTGGTCTTCCCTGCCTTCCGCCATAAGCTTTTTTTTTAATTAAAAGACTTAACCGTTAATAAGTACTTAAATTATACTTTTTTAAATAAGTGTTGGAACTATTTTTTGGACCAAATAGTTGGTTAACGTTTTATTATGTGACTTATTTAAAGTTTTTCTGTGAAGACGTTATTTTTTCCGTTATCTAATAAAATTCAAACATGTGGCATAAATTATCATTTTTAGAAATTAAAATCCAAAAAATAAAATAATAAAATATAATAATTAACCCAACAATCTTTTTTTCTCTAAAAAAACTCCAACCCTAACCTTAAATCCCTAAATTCTTCCACTCCGGCCACCGATTCAATCACCACCAGCCACTCTTGTCTTCATCGGACCCTCCCTACCGAAAACCCCATCATCTCATTGATGAATGAACCGTCGAAGAACACCCAACAATGAAGAGAAAAGAGGTCGATTTGGTTCCAATCGACAAATATATGGTAGGGAATGTCGAACTGTGAGGTACCTAACACTTGGGGCGGTGAACGGTAAACCACCGTCATGTGGGGATGCCGGACGGTGAGGGAGAAGTGATTTGGGGGTTTGATTGAAAAAAAATTAAAACTTAAGGATTTTTAAAAAAAAATAGATTTCTAAAAAATTCGAAAATTAAAAAATAGGCCACATGTCATGTTTTGATTGGATGACAATTTTTTTAACGATCGTTGACGGAAAAACCTTAAATAGATCACGAAATAAAACGTTAAGCACTTATCTAGCTCAAAATATAATTTAAACATCTATCTAAAAATATATAGTTTAAACATGTATTTGATGATTAAGCCTTATTAAAAATCTCCGTAGGCAAACTCAGAAGTCGAACCCACACAGTCATTTTAGCTATATTTTGACGAAATAATGAATTCCATTTTCTAACAATCAACTGACCTAGCACAATCCAAGGACCTCAAACAAGACATAGCAGTAATCATTGTGATTTTGAACCCTAATAAAAACCATTACTCAAATCTATTAATTCAAAGTTCTGTTAAAAATTCAGATACTACCATATAATCACGCTAAAATATTTAAAACTGTCGTGCCTATTTTAGTCTGTTGTTGAGAAAACCATAACCTACAGACTTCCCCAACACTTTCACAATAAGGTCTTTCTCCGGTGAATACATAAATCAATATGTTCATGTTCGATAATATCTTGTAGTTTTCCCGAAATCACAAGATATTTCAACTAAAACTGACCGACCTGTCCAAATAATAGATCAAATTATTTCCATTTCCATAATCTAAATCTAAACCAACGTGATAATCTAAAACGTCATTTTTCTAAACTTGAATTGTCAAATATATAGATTAAAATGTACACTGGAAACTAAGGTATTATCAAGAAATACGCATAGAGGAAACTTCCTGGAAACTGCACTTGCCGTATCACCCTTCCCTATCATTGATGTACACTGAAAACTAAGTTATTATCAAGAAATCACAAGCCACTAGTTTCGGAAATAAATTCACGACATTGATATCTTGTAAAGTACGAAAATCTCGGACGAACCTTGTTTTTTTAGTAACATTATTACGGACCAGCTGAGACCCTCCATTATTTGCATGAAACAACAATTTGGATGCGATTGGAGAGGAAACTTCCCGGAAGCTGTACCCTGCCTCTTACCACATGCTTGTGGGGGCAACATCTTTGGGATTATGTAAGAAACGGACAAGGAGCAGCTTCATGCTACGTGGCATTGCCAAATATTAATGAAGACAACAACATTTCAGTGCTGATTTCCTGCCCTAATTGGCTCCATACCTCTTGCCTACAACCAACGGGTATTTGCAGCAAAATCGACCCATATCGAATTGACAATGCAAATATTCAATGGATTAATATCTATACACTAGCGGTGGAAACTAAAAGTTTCCACAAGCGTCTTAGTTTTAGGATATAGAGAGTTTGTTTAGGGTATAGGGTTTAGAGGTTTAGGTGTAGGGGTTTAGAATTTAGAGATAGTTGTTTTAATTTAAGGTTTAGGGTTATAATTTAGGGTTTATGGGTTATGGTTTAGTTTTTAGGGTAATATGGTGAGGATTTAGGTTTTAACCTATAAAACTTAAATTATAACCCTAAATCTTAAATTGAAACAACTATCCCTAAATTCTAACCCCCTACACCTAAACCCCTAAACCTTATACCCTAAACTAACTCCCTATACCCTAAAACTAAGGCGCTTGTAGAAACTTTCAATTTTCACCGCCTGTGTATAGAATATTTATCCATATTCAATTTGATATGTTAAAGCAAAATCAATTAGGTTTACTTCAGGTTGATTGTAAAAAGTTAACAATCTAAACTTAAAATGACCCGAATCTGAAACAGTTAAAACTCGAAATGGTCCCATCTGAAATGACTTAAAATTTTGAGATACGAACTGTTACGATCTGAAATTTAACTCAGACTCGTAAAAAAAGGAACGGTAGCTATAAGTCAAACTGTTCTTCAGTGTTCCAAATGGAGATCAACCTGGTGGGTGAATCAATGTGCACAACATTTCCAAAACCTATATATGTATGAAAATAAAACCTTCTTGCTGCAAGTGTAGGGTTTTGAGTCGTTTTGCCAAATAATAAATTTCCTGCAAAATGCAAAGATAATATTTATTATTTAATGCATTATACCTACCCACGCCCACCAAACTTTATAAAAAAATGTAATATAAAACACTTTAAATAAACAAATAATGGTAATGCATTATGCATGATAAGATATTTTTTTAAACCTTTGCTTAAAAAAATGCTTGTAGAAGCAACCCTACCCGATTGAAAAGCATTCTCCAGGGAGTTTTGTTGAGGAGTAAAACATTGCATTTCAAAGACTTGATGGATAAGTGTTAGAATTGAAAGATTATTTCTTCATTTTTATAGGTGGTGGAAAGGATTTTTAGTTACTTTCTTTAACGTGGAAACTTCTTTCCACCTTCCATGTTTGACATTTAGTTGATATAAACAGCAGATATGTTTTACCGCATTAACAACTACGAGACACAGAAACAAAATTATTAATTAAAATAGTTAAAACACGACATACAATACACTATTATTGTAATTTTGTATAATTTGAATTACTAAAATACATGTTAGGATACCAACAACCAGGTGATCTATAAATGAAAAAAAACTGGGTTAGAGGGTCGTTCTCATATTACACCTTTATAAAACCCGATTCAAATTAGTTGGCCAATGAGTCAGATGCCGATAGTTAGATAAAAATACACGTTAAAATGGGAATTATGTCATTATGGTATTATCCATGTTTACGGGCGACACTTTGTAAAGTGCTTATTTCCCTTTACCTTCTCGTCAGAACTTAAAGTCAAAAGGAGTCTTATGTTATAATTATAGATAGATTAGTCTGTTAATAGATCGATTAGGGTGGTTATAAAAAAAATTACAATTTTTTTTTGGCAAAAAGAAATAGAATGTCTACTATATATATAATGACTGTAGGAAAGATTTAAAATACTATTATTTTTATATAATTTTAAAATAAAAGAACTAAAAAAACATTATATGAGAGTTGCACATGAGACTAAATAATTCTTATTTTCAATGTCGGATATATTTTTTTTTCAATGTATGTCGTAGTATAACTTAACATTAAAAAAATATAAAGATAATTTTACACCTTAACATTTATAAATTTCTCGCTTTATCCTTTTTTATGTTAAGTTTGACTCACAATCTTTCAACAATGACCTTGTTTGGCAATTAGCGGATAGTAAATAGCAGATAACGAATTACATTAGCTGATAGTTGATAGCTGATTGCATTAGCTGATTTGACTAGCAGATTGTATTAGCTGATTGTATAAAAGTGTTTGGTAAAATTAACTGATAACTGATAGCTGTTAGATTATTTAAACAAGTAAAATGATATATAAGGATATGATTATATTCAATACTTGTTTGAATAGTTTATTAATTATCAATATTTTGTATCTAATTAATATTAGTTAGATCTATAAAATTATTTTTAATATAATTTTTCTAAACATATTCGAATGATTTATATATTAATTTTATTATTTATATAATTATTTTAATATAATTTAATTAATAAATAAATTTAAATACACATATAAATATGTGATAATAAAAAGAAAAAAATTAAATAGGATTAGCTTATAAATAGGGTGAGAAAATATTTAATTTAGGTTATTTTGAGATTTTTGGTAACTGGTAAGGGTAAAAGAGTCTTTACAACTCTAATATCAAACTTCTAATCTCAAAAAGCTCATATTATGAGCTTTTTCAAAATTAGCGGTTTCACCCCAATCCGCTCTTTCAATCTATTGTTCACCAAACAACAATATTAACAAACTTAACTGGTCAAACCTCTAATTATCCCTCAAACCTTTAATTTTGACCCAAATTTTTCTTTACCAAACAGGTTGAACGTCATTCCACCTAACAATAAATACAAACTTCATGCAATATTTGTTTTTACATATTTATATATTTAATGATGACATATATAACTAGTGTCACATCATCATGAAGTATACATATACTACCATATGTTTTGCTAATATTTTCTTTAAAGAAAAATAAAATAACTTTTTAGAAAGATTAGGAATGGATTTTAGCTCTAAAAGTAAATAGGTATAAATTTGATGAAAAATATAAAGATTGATAACTAAATTCATTTGTATACCTTAGAAAAACCCAATACTTAGGGTTATTAATACATATGTAATCCAACATTAAAAATATAGTGATTCTGCCAAATAATTAAATCTAAGTGACTATTGTGCCACGATTAGGTATATGATTGATTCATAATATTATCTTAATCATAAAAATTTGAGCATAAATAGATATGGAATACAATACAGGCGGTGTGTCCTTACTAATAATTGGAATCAATCAGTTTGCACCGAGCTCACGCCAAGACGCAAACTAAACCATTATAACGTGATCATTACTCTTTGTCCCTTTTTAGGCTTCGTTTAGCATTACTTTTTAAATTAACTTTTAGGGTCAAAAACTGGTTTAAAAACAAAAGCAATGCTAAACAGTTAGTTTTTGAAGGATTTTTTTTTTTGAAAAAGTGCTTTTTAACTTAAACATAAAAGCTAATTTTTTTAACTTTTACGGCTATAAAAGTATTTTTGGGAGCTAAATTACAATTTTAACCTTCATTTGTTATTGTGTTTATTTATAATTTATAAATTTATAATTTTTTACAAAGATATAATTAATAATTATTTTTAGTTTAAAAATAATACATATTTATTCATGTCAAATTTTTTTTAAATAAAATATTTAAAAATTATTATATTTTCATGGAACACTTACAATTGTTAAAAAATTGATTTATTAATAAAAATAATTTTATATTTTATAATAGTTTAAGCTGATATATTATAACATTAAAGAATTTGAATATCATTATATATATATATATATATATAACTTACAATTCAGGTTTAAAATGGTTATTTATGTTCTTAAAAAGTACTTTTTGACCACAATACTAAATACTTAAATTTTAAACTCAAAAACCTAAAAACACTTTTAAAAATTTCTTTTTAAGCTAGCTTTTTAACTGCACTTTTCAAAAGCAATGCTAAACTGGTCCGTCTATATATGTCTGCACATTGAAAAAAATTAAAGTTTAGAGTTAAGGTTTAAAATTAAAATTTGAGTTTAAGGTATATGGCGTATTATGTAAAGTTTAATGTTTATAATTTAGAAATTAGGGTTAAGGTTTATGGTTTAACTTTTAGTGTTGAGACATGAATAGAAACACCAAAAGCGGGAAGATATTTTTTGTTCCCATAACGTAACCGTTATTTTTGTGACCAAAAATCCCATGTCCCTAAAATATTCTAAATTATAAACCTTAAACTCTAGAAAATAGACTATGCACCTTGAACTTTATACCCTAATTATATACTCTAATCCTAAATTCTAAGTTTAATTTTCTTTTTAGTGTTAAAGCATAAATAAAGACATTAAAAAAAGGCATACTATTTCTATTCGGTTTTTGTTATTCCCCCTACCCTCCCCCGAAGTTTCGAGGAAAGCTCGTCGGCCATAGTGAGTACGGAATCTGCACGACCTTCATCTTCCATAAACATTATTATCATGGTTGCCAAGTCTAGTTTCTCTTCTTCAAAATCCATGTGAAAAAGAAATACGTAAAAACTTCATATAGCTCGAAAGATCAACTCAACTCACAGTCGACGTTAACATATCTACTTGGACGGCAACTACAAGGCTACAATCCCATTTGTTTACAGTGAGGACAACGTTGAAGCCACAGAATATCATGGGGATCGTACCGTCGAATGTCTTTTCTGCTTCTGGAAAATCTATAAAGATTCTTCAAAATCTTTTACGTGCCTCCTTTTTTTCCTGCTTTAATAAAATGCTTAATTATAAAATAAGTGTCCAAATTTTGCCACTTTTTACTATAGGTGTCTAAACTATTTTTTTGGCTGAAATAAGTGTCTAACGTTTTATTTTTGTCCATTTTAAAGTCAATCTGTCAAAAAAACATTATCACCCAACTATAGCTTGACATGTGAATTTTATTTTTTTTATTTTCATTTTCAAAACCAAACTGAAAAAAAAAATAGATTAAATATATCCAGAATTTTAAAAAATTACAAAGCACTCTCAAATCCCTAAAACCTCAAACCCCAAATTTCAAAATTGATGGCATTGTCGCCATCAATAGCCTCGCCGGACCTCACCTCTTCCGTCGTCGGCGTCTCCCAACCACCCATCTTCGGTAATCGGTGGGAGACGTGTCAATCGGATGTCGAACGGTTGGAGCGTTTCGCGTTCGTCGTTCGTCGTCCGATTGACGCGCCTCCTGCTGGTTACCGGCAATGGGTGGTTCAAAATAATGGGTGGGGACTCCGGTGACGGCGGTGGGGAGGTTCGGCGACAATGACTACGATTTTGAATTTGGGTGTTTAAATTGGGGACTGTTTTTAAACTTTTGAAACTTTTCAGATTTTTAAAATTATTTCCTTTTTTTTCGGTTTTTTGGGAATAAATTAATAAAACAAAATAAAATAACACGTGTCAAATTCTGATTGGGTGTTAAAAAATTTAACGGCGTTACCTTAAAACAATAACAAAATGAAACTTTAGGCACTTATTTCAAACAAAAATGAAACGTTATGCATATATTCCAGCTAAATAATAGTTTAGACACCTATTTTAAAAAAAACAACAAAATTTGGACACCTATTTTATAGTTAAGCCTTAATAAAACCAAAAGTAAATGCATCAAGGCAAGTGCAATTCTGTTTGAATGTGATAAGAATGGGTTAAAATCATAACATCAGTTAATGATAATTATTTCATGCCCAAGTTGTAAACTTTCCCCAACAAGTATAGCTAATTTTATTTTAAAAATTAAAATTTTAAACTCTAACCCTAAATTTTAAATTATAACCATAATTTTTAAATCTTATAATTTCAATTCTTAAAATTTAAACTCTAAATTTAACATGTTTATAAAAAACAAAATTTTCAATGTAAAATGATCATTTCTTCAGGAAAATTTTCCATGGACTATTTTTTATGCACCGTTAGTGAAAATTAACTCTAAATATCAACTCAATCATTATATATATAATATTGATGTTTATTTAGAAATTTTACTCCACCACGTCCATACAAAATTATGAGTAGAAATTTTATGTCTCTTTTTAATGCTCTATTTATACTTCACATTAAAATTAAATTTATAATTTAGGGTTAAAGTTAAAGTTTAAGAAATTATAGGTATGATCTATTTTTAAGAATTTAAGGTTTAAAGTTTATAATTTAAAATTTTAGATTAAGTTATAGAATTATTTTTTTTTAAATTTTAAGACATAAAATAGATACCGAGAAGGGAATAAGATTTCCCCCCCCCCCCCCCCCACCCACAAAATCATATGCAATACAATAATGCAACGGTGAGAATATCTATAAACTCCAATTATGTAATTGAAACATTCCCCTTTTCATTATTTATTTTTTGAAGAAGCTTCCTGGAAGCTGCATCGATTGTCCTCTATTTATAACTGTGAGCATCTCAGACTTGAACTCATCGAACTAGAATTCGAGTCTTTAAGTGCTTTTCGTATTGTTATTGTCGTGAGTGAAATATTTGAGCGTGGCAAAGAAACATGGCTTCCCTTCACGAACCATGGCTATTGGAGAACGGCAACCTGAAGGGTTGCAGCAAGGAGATTCGCCATGCCAGAACTGCACATAACATGTCGTCTTCCTCGTTGAGGAAAAAGTCTGATCTCACCCTTGTTTCCAAGGTTCGATTTGTCATGCTTAGGCAGTTCCTCACCAATCTTCAAGAGGTCATTTTGGGGACTAAACTCTCCGTTCTCTTCCCTGCTATTCCATTCGCCATTGCTGCCGAGTCCTATGGCTTTGGAAGAGTGAGTTCCTTTCTTCCTCTTTTATTTGTTTTTGTTTTTTTCCATCGTTTTATGATATATGGTTGATTATGAATCTATGAATTTTCCTGTAAAAAAACAACAGCCATGGATTTTTGCACTGAGTTTACTCGGACTTACACCATTGGCTGAACGAGTCAGCTTCCTCACCGAGTAAGCCATATTCATATTCATTTCTGCTTCATCATCCTTAATCTCTAGGATTCAATTTTACTAACCATAATTCCTTTCTGTGTACTTGCAGGCAAATTGCTTATTACACTGGTCCAACAGGTAAATTATCAGTAATCCTACACATACATATACATATGCATATATATATATATATATCCATGATTGCCAACTTTGCTAAACATAATTCAAATTTGCAGTGGGAGGGCTGTTGAATGCAACCTGTGGCAATGCAACCGAGCTGATCATAGCAGTATTTGCGCTAAGCCAACATAAAATAGATGTTGTCAAGTATTCTTTGCTGGGTTCTGTCCTATCGAACTTGCTCTTGGTTCTTGGGACATCTCTCTTCTGTGGCGGTATTGCCAACCTCAGAAGGGAACAGAAATATGATAGAGTAAGTGTCAAACTTTAACATGCAATATCTTACCTAACAGATCTTAAAATGTTATGCTAATGCGGCTAATTTGGGTGTTAAACACTGATGAATTTCGACAGAGACAAGCCGATGTGAACTGTAACAATCTCAAATGGGGCTAGTAAAATTTTAAGAATTTTTGGGAGATTTAATCTTCTTTTTCCCTAAAATAATAAGTTTTGGGACTTAATTGAATGAATTCAGGTTTGGGAAGCTTGATTTATAAGGAATTGATGACCAATTTGAAAATGGAATAAAGTTTGAAGACAAAAGTGTGAACTCCCCAAAAATTAAATGGCTAAGAGTGTAATTTGACCTTTTTTTCTTTGAAGGATAATATATCTGCCAAGTTAACGTGTTGGCAGAGGGAAAAGAAAGAAAAATGAAGGTGAGAAAGAAAGAAATAGGTAGAGATTCAATTTCAGATCTACCGAGATCCGACCGTCCATTTTCGACACCTCCACCACCATTGCGTTCATCTTGTCGAGCTGAGTTCATCGGTACCAACGACATCATCATCGGAGTCACCGTTGGAGGGGGTGTTTGTTTATCGCCGGAAAACTTAAAAGGTTAGTATTCGAACTTTGAGTTTGAATTTTGAAAATCCGAGGCCACCACCGTGTTCAGAAGGTCGAAAACTATCGGCCTGTAAAATTTGGTGGCCAACGGCCGCCCACAGCCGCCGCACGCGCCCCACGCGCCGCCGGCCGCGAGTGGGTTTCGTCTGGGTTGACCGAGCCGGTTGACCGAGCCGCTAAGCCGGTTGACCGAGCCGCCGAGCCGTTTGACCGAGCCGCCGAGAAGTTTGACCGAGCCGGTTGACCGAGCCGCTGAGCCGTTTGACCGAGCCGGTTGACCGAGCCGCCGAGCCGGTTGACCGAGCCACCAAGCCGGTTGACCGAGCCGGTTGACCGAGCCACCAAGCCGGTTGACCGAGCCGCCGAGCCGTTTGACCGAGCCGGTTGACCGAGCCGCCGAGCCGTTTGACCGAGCCGGTTGACCGACCCGTTGGCCCGACCCGACCCGTTGACCCGACCCGGTCAACCAGTGATGTCAGCATGACGTCATCATTGACCGTTGACTTTGACTGTTGACCGTTGAACGTTGACTTTGACTGTTGACCGTTGACTTTGACCGTTGACTTTGACCAAAAAGTCAACTTTTTCTGAAAAGCCCTATTTTATGTTTTTCGACGTCCTGAGTCCGATTTTGAAGCCCGTTTTGTGAAATTCTAACCCGAAAGCCTCCGAATTGGACCTTGAACTCGAGTCTATTCATGTATTTTAATAATCAATTATGAGAAAGGTGATTAAAGACTGAAATTGGAATTTGTACGATTAAAGGTATTCAAGGTTCCTTGTATTCGGGATGTTGAGGACGTTGCATTCGGGTTCGGGAATGATCGAATGGAGTACCATGGTTGACCGATATAGCAAGGATTAAAGGTAATACACTACTACCTCTTGTATGCTTTATGAGCATGTTGGTATGTGTTAATGCATGCATAAAAATGATGATAAGTACTGTTAAATCTGCTCAAGTTAAATCGAATGTAGAAACGAGTATGATAAATTAAATAAGACCGAAATGCTCGAATGAGGCAGCTAATCTCCAATTCTGAGCATTTGTGTGAGATGTTTAAATGTGAAAGATACCTGGACAGGAAATTACGAATCACCCATAATTGTTAAAAGACCCAAAATGCCCTCGTTGACCAAAGTAATCAAAATAGCCCCGAATGTATCAGATATCGTGAAAAATCTTAATGTACAAATCTCTGAATGCCTGGTTGGATTAGACCTGGCAAACTTGACCCGAGAACCAAAACCCGAACCGAATTACCCGAACCCAGACCCGAACCGACACCGAAAATCAACCCGAAATTGACCCGAAATCTGATCCGAAATTTGATCTGAAACCCGAAATAAACCGAACCGAAACTGAACCGAATTTAGTTGAACCGAATGGACCCGAACCGAATAGACCCGAACCGAATAGACCCGAACCGAATGGACCCGATTAATAGAAATAAAGAAAGATAAAATATGAACAGCCGCACAAATCACAAAAATGCCAAATATATTGACTTTATAAAGTCATATATAGGGTGTAAAAATCTGACCAACCTAAGAATTTGATTAAAAACGACTGATCTCTCATTTAACCGAAAATAACCGAACCGAAATCAACCGAACCGAAATTAACCGAACCGAAAATAACCGAATCGAAATCAACCGACCCGAAATGACCTGAAACACAATAGACCCGAACAAAAACCGAACCGAAACCGAACCAAAACCGAAACCGAATCTGAACCGAAAATATCAGATCCGAAATAACCGAAACCGAAATGACCTGAACCGAACCCGAACCAATTGACCCGTTTGCCACCTCTAGGTTGGATACCCAATGAGCAAATAGAATTTCTGAGCTACCGTTTACGTCTTGTTGGTATAAATTACCAAAATGCCCGCATATGATAAAATGACCATAATGCCTTATAAGTAAATGGCTAAATCACTCATGAAATGCCTAAACTCTCAAGATTTTGATGTATCATCTCCTGACTATCCGGATTAAATTGTTAGTTCAAACCCCTCTTTTAATAGGGGTCTTGTTTCAAAGATCCGTTCAACCGTCAAAAGTTAATATGTTCTCTTCCGTAAATGTCAAGTATCTCCAAGGAAATAAACGATTCCACCTAGTGTGTTCCTTGTGTGCTATATAACCGTTTTAATATTGTTTTACATGACGAAAGCATGATTATATTATATGGGTGATACATCATAGTTTTGATTGAACAATATGCTTCTGAGTACCGTTATATGGAAAATACATGTCTATTTTATATCTACCGAAATTTCAGTTGTTATTGAGCACCGAACCGTTACATAGATTGATACTGGGATACTTGGGATAGAATATGAAGTGACCGTAGGTTCAGCTCTGATCTAGCTGGTAATACCGTTACCGTTACAGGTTCCTATGCTTCGGCTAGGGTAATTCCTTACCGTTACCGTTATAGGTTCTTATGCTTCGGCTAGGGTAATTCCTTACCGTTACCGTTACAGGTTCCTATGCTTCGGCTAGGGTAATACCTACCATACCGTACCGTACCGTTCCTAAGGTAATCCCTTAGGATGGCACCTATGCCCTATGGGCATTGGTTAACGCCTTTGACGCAGTTTTGGGGAAACTGCCTCTTGGAGTGTGGTTGGAGGGTTGATAAAAGATTAAACCGTACCGTATTGTTAACTGAACTATATGTTTTTGAACTGAAAATGTATATTATACTGTTGTTGTACATGTTTTACCTACACCGTTTGGAACACACTAGGAACCGAACTCTCTAATTCCACCTCCGTACATTAATAGCCTATAATTACCGTCTAATTCTCGATGATTGAATAAAGAACAAGTACCGTTATCCTCAAGTATAACGTTACCTGAAATATCGAAAAAGAAATGAAGACCGTTACTGCGTAAAGCATCATGAAAATGTTATGCCTACCATATATCTGCATGAGCTTATAGCATCTCTTGGTAGTCTTGTATTACTGAGCTTTTCCAAGCTCACGTTGTTTTTACCATCGCAGGTTAAAGGTATAACGTTTGACATCAGTGTTCGGAGTTCTCTCGGTGTTGCTTTTGGAGTACGGTACCGACATAGTTAGTGGGCATGCATATCATTATTGTTTCATGATAGTGTCTGTAAAATGTTTTCTGAAATCCTGTTATATGTTTAAATGCTTTCATGAAAGAGTATTTTCAACTAAGGTTACCGTTATAATCTAATATGTGTTTTTCAGAGAAAACGTTTTATGTGTATTTTTACCGTGGGTCGCTCCTGTGACCCTAATGTGGCTTCCTAGGATCCGTCATAACGCATAGGCGGGTCTAGGGGGTTACATTTAGTGGTATCAGAGCTCATAGTTGCGTCATTCTGGGTAGATCGGCCGATCGTCTGTCATAGGATGTCTGGTCTGTGCATGCCCCTAGATCATAACCGTACTCCATCAAGCCGAGACTCCGATGTCGAATCATTTCCTGTGATAAGTGCAATTAACCGTTCTGTCCATAATAGCTTGATCTGTACTGGAAAGGAATATTGGTAATGTCTGTCTACGAATTGGATTAAATTAATGGATTTGAATCTGGATAGAGAACCTGAGATGGTTTATGCATGTGAAATAGAAGATCTGAAACAGATTAAGAATAAATGTTTGATCGAACGAGGAAACCGATATAAGATTACAAGTAAAGTAGCTCGGTGATAATGAGTGTGATTGAGAATGTTCTGACAAAAATTTGATAAAAGTATTACGAATTTAAAAGAAAATTGTCTGTGAGATCGGTGGAAGTATAGATTATGTGGTGGCTCTGTTATGCACGAAGGAAACAATTATCGGAGTATTTTAATGAATGTAAGAGATATTCGTTTAAAACCTTTGTTATACTTGTCCGGTATGAAGAAAGACATTTTGGGGAAAAGTGACGCAATGTACCGTTATGTGTACCATACTTATGGAATTTTATTGTTTACATCTTGATTTTGGAAGACTCTCTTTGGGGCCTTGAATACTTGTCTAAGCTACAGTTACAGTCGTTCATCCGCAAACCGTTAGTTAATTCGTATGAGTTATGTCTATTACAGAAAATACGCAATGGGTCGTATGAGTGACCTCTGTAATAGTAGGAAAGGTTTTCTATCCCCGACCGAGTCTGTTTAAAATAAAAGTTATGAGACAAATATTTTCTTGGCACCGTACAAGATTCCGTATGGGTGCAATTACCGTATTCTGATAAACAGGTCTGAGATGAATTTGAATATAAAGTTGCTTCGCGTGATTAAGGATATAACCGACTGTGAGACACGAGGAATAACCATAATCTGATGGACAAGTTTCAGCGGGTAAATAAAAAAAAAAACGGAATTACAGTTTTACTTTGATCCAACTCTGGTAAATTTCGAGGACGAAATTTCTTTTAAGGGGGAGAGAATTGTAACAATCTCAAATGGGGCTAGTAAAATTTTAAGAATTTTTGGGAGATTTAATCTTCTTTTTCCCTAAAATAATAAGTTTTGGGACTTAATTGAATGAATTCAGGTTTGGGAAGCTTGATTTATAAGGAATTGATGACCAATTTGAAAATGGAATAAAGTTTGAAGACAAAAGTGTGAACTCCCCAAAAATTAAATGGCTAAGAGTGTAATTTGACCTTTTTTCTTTGAAGGATAATATATCTGCCAAGTTAACGTGTTGGCAGAGGGAAAAGAAAGAAAAATGAAGGTGAGAAAGAAAGAAATAGGTAGAGATTCAATTTCAGATCTACCGAGATCCGACCGTCCATTTTCGACACCTCCACCACCATTGCGTTCATCTTGTCGAGCTGAGTTCATCGGTACCAACGACATCATCATCGGAGTCACCGTTGGAGGGGGTGTTTGTTTATCGCCGGAAAACTTAAAAGGTTAGTATTCGAACTTTGAGTTTGAATTTTGAAAATCCGAGGCCACCACCGTGTTCAGAAGGTCGAAAACTATCGGCCTGTAAAATTTGGTGGCCAACGGCCGCCCACAGCCGCCGCACGCGCCCCACGCGCCGCCGGCCGCGAGTGGGTTTCGTCTGGGTTGACCGAGCCGGTTGACCGAGCCGCTAAGCCGGTTGACCGAGCCGCCGAGCCGTTTGACCGAGCCGCCGAGAAGTTTGACCGAGCCGGTTGACCGAGCCGCTGAGCCGTTTGACCGAGCCGGTTGACCGAGCCGCCGAGCCGGTTGACCGAGCCACCAAGCCGGTTGACCGAGCCGGTTGACCGAGCCACCAAGCCGGTTGACCGAGCCGCCGAGCCGTTTGACCGAGCCGGTTGACCGAGCCGCCGAGCCGTTTGACCGAGCCGGTTGACCGACCCGTTGGCCCGACCCGACCCGTTGACCCGACCCGGTCAACCAGTGATGTCAGCATGACGTCATCATTGACCGTTGACTTTGACTGTTGACCGTTGAACGTTGACTTTGACTGTTGACCGTTGACTTTGACCGTTGACTTTGACCAAAAAGTCAACTTTTTCTGAAAAGCCCTATTTTATGTTTTTCGACGTCCTGAGTCCGATTTTGAAGCCCGTTTTGTGAAATTCTAACCCGAAAGCCTCCGAATTGGACCTTGAACTCGAGTCTATTCATGTATTTTAATAATCAATTATGAGAAAGGTGATTAAAGACTGAAATTGGAATTTGTACGATTAAAGGTATTCAAGGTTCCTTGTATTCGGGATGTTGAGGACGTTGCATTCGGGTTCGGGAATGATCGAATGGAGTACCATGGTTGACCGATATAGCAAGGATTAAAGGTAATACACTACTACCTCTTGTATGCTTTATGAGCATGTTGGTATGTGTTAATGCATGCATAAAAATGATGATAAGTACTGTTAAATCTGCTCAAGTTAAATCGAATGTAGAAACGAGTATGATAAATTAAATAAGACCGAAATGCTCGAATGAGGCAGCTAATCTCCAATTCTGAGCATTTGTGTGAGATGTTTAAATGTGAAAGATACCTGGACAGGAAATTACGAATCACCCATAATTGTTAAAAGACCCAAAATGCCCTCGTTGACCAAAGTAATCAAAATAGCCCCGAATGTATCAGATATCGTGAAAAATCTTAATGTACAAATCTCTGAATGCCTGGTTGGATTAGACCTGGCAAACTTGACCCGAGAACCAAAACCCGAACCGAATTACCCGAACCCAGACCCGAACCGACACCGAAAATCAACCCGAAATTGACCCGAAATCTGATCCGAAATTTGATCTGAAACCCGAAATAAACCGAACCGAAACTGAACCGAATTTAGTTGAACCGAATGGACCCGAACCGAATAGACCCGAACCGAATAGACCCGAACCGAATGGACCCGATTAATAGAAATAAAGAAAGATAAAATATGAACAGCCGCACAAATCACAAAAATGCCAAATATATTGACTTTATAAAGTCATATATAGGGTGTAAAAATCTGACCAACCTAAGAATTTGATTAAAAACGACTGATCTCTCATTTAACCGAAAATAACCGAACCGAAATCAACCGAACCGAAATTAACCGAACCGAAAATAACCGAATCGAAATCAACCGACCCGAAATGACCTGAAACACAATAGACCCGAACAAAAACCGAACCGAAACCGAACCAAAACCGAAACCGAATCTGAACCGAAAATATCAGATCCGAAATAACCGAAACCGAAATGACCTGAACCGAACCCGAACCAATTGACCCGTTTGCCACCTCTAGGTTGGATACCCAATGAGCAAATAGAATTTCTGAGCTACCGTTTACGTCTTGTTGGTATAAATTACCAAAATGCCCGCATATGATAAAATGACCATAATGCCTTATAAGTAAATGGCTAAATCACTCATGAAATGCCTAAACTCTCAAGATTTTGATGTATCATCTCCTGACTATCCGGATTAAATTGTTAGTTCAAACCCCTCTTTTAATAGGGGTCTTGTTTCAAAGATCCGTTCAACCGTCAAAAGTTAATATGTTCTCTTCCGTAAATGTCAAGTATCTCCAAGGAAATAAACGATTCCACCTAGTGTGTTCCTTGTGTGCTATATAACCGTTTTAATATTATTTTACATGACGAAAGCATGATTATATTATATGGGTGATACATCATAGTTTTGATTGAACAATATGCTTCTGAGTACCGTTATATGGAAAATACATGTCTATTTTATATCTACCGAAATTTCAGTTGTTATTGAGCACCGAACCGTTACATAGATTGATACTGGGATACTTGGGATAGAATATGAAGTGACCGTAGGTTCAGCTCTGATCTAGCTGGTAATACCGTTACCGTTACAGGTTCCTATGCTTCGGCTAGGGTAATTCCTTACCGTTACCGTTATAGGTTCTTATGCTTCGGCTAGGGTAATTCCTTACCGTTACCGTTACAGGTTCCTATGCTTCGGCTAGGGTAATACCTACCATACCGTACCGTACCGTTCCTAAGGTAATCCCTTAGGATGGCACCTATGCCCTATGGGCATTGGTTAACGCCTTTGACGCAGTTTTGGGGAAACTGCCTCTTGGAGTGTGGTTGGAGGGTTGATAAAAGATTAAACCGTACCGTATTGTTAACTGAACTATATGTTTTTGAACTGAAAATGTATATTATACTGTTGTTGTACATGTTTTACCTACACCGTTTGGAACACACTAGGAACCGAACTCTCTAATTCCACCTCCGTACATTAATAGCCTATAATTACCGTCTAATTCTCGATGATTGAATAAAGAACAAGTACCGTTATCCTCAAGTATAACGTTACCTGAAATATCGAAAAAGAAATGAAGACCGTTACTGCGTAAAGCATCATGAAAATGTTATGCCTACCATATATCTGCATGAGCTTATAGCATCTCTTGGTAGTCTTGTATTACTGAGCTTTTCCAAGCTCACGTTGTTTTTACCATCGCAGGTTAAAGGTATAACGTTTGACATCAGTGTTCGGAGTTCTCTCGGTGTTGCTTTTGGAGTACGGTACCGACATAGTTAGTGGGCATGCATATCATTATTGTTTCATGATAGTGTCTGTAAAATGTTTTCTGAAATCCTGTTATATGTTTAAATGCTTTCATGAAAGAGTATTTTCAACTAAGGTTACCGTTATAATCTAATATGTGTTTTTCAGAGAAAACGTTTTATGTGTATTTTTACCGTGGGTCGCTCCTGTGACCCTAATGTGGCTTCCTAGGATCCGTCATAACGCATAGGCGGGTCTAGGGGGTTACATGAACTCTCTGCTTCTTCTGCTTGCATTGTTGTGCCATTCGTTGCCGTTGTTGTTCCGAATGAGTGGGGCATCTGCTGCTGTCACGGCCGACCCGACACTGCAATTGTCAAGGGCGAGCAGCATTGTGATGTTGATTGCATACATTTCGTACCTGGTGTTCCAACTCTTCACACACCGGCAATTGTTTGAAGCTCAAGAGGAAGCGGAAGACAACGACGACGGAGTATCGGAGGAAGAGCCGGTGATTGGATTTTGGAGTGGATTTGCATGGCTAGTTGGAATGACTGTTGTCATTTCTCTCCTCTCTGAATATGTTGTGGAAACAATTGAGGTAACCTTTTGGTTGATTATGAATTTATGACCATTTAACAAAGTCTGCTTATTGAAAATCAATAAACTAAACTATGGTATGACTAAATTCCAGGATGCCTCGGATTCTTGGGGGATTTCTGTTAGTTTCATCAGCATTATTCTGCTACCAATTGTTGGAAATGCAGCAGAACATGCAGGAGCCATCATTTTTGCTTTTAAAAACAAGCTGGTGAGTAATTATATATATATATATATCATTGTGATCGTCAGCATTCAGCAAGCAACTGTTTTATCAATAAAGCAAATATGCTGACACAAATTTTGAAACATTGCAGGATATTTCTTTAGGTGTTGCATTAGGGTCTGCAACGCAGATTTCCATGTTTGTGGTACGAAACTATAATAATTGAACCCTTCATTGTCGTTTACTAAGAAATTTTGGACCCTTCTGGTTTTAAAAACTTGACATTTCTGAACAACAGGTCCCACTCTGCATTATCGTGGCTTGGATTATGGGAATTGAGATGGATCTTAATTTCAATCTCCTCGAAACCGGCTCTCTCGCTCTATCAATCATTGCTGTTGCCTTCACTTTACAAGTAAACAACAGCAATTTCATTTTTCATTTCGACCATGCACATAACATCTTGAGCCTAACATCTTGTGTTATAACATTTGTAGGATGGCACTTCACATTACATGAAAGGATTGGTTCTTCTACTTCTCTACATTGTTATCGGGGCTTGCTTTTTCGTATCGAAAACGCCCCTGAGCAAGGGTGTCGACACAATCGTCGGAGCTTGATGATGTTTTGAAACATGATCAGCCGGAGATTTCATGCATTTGTTATTCTTTTCATATCCGGGGGCCTGCCTGAAAGCTGACAAATTCGCAGATTACTACACCGCATATAGTTGTTTGTCATGCCTTCAAAGTTGAGATGGATACCGTTGAAGCTTAATGAAGACAGGCTACAATTAGTACACAGCAGCACATGGTTGTGTCTGTGTATCTTTTGTTTGTTTTCTAAATTATGCCAGAATATATTAGTAGTGGCGAATGAGCTTATCTCATGGGGTATTGGGGTTGGTTTGTTTCCCTGTTGAAATGCATGCAGCTATCAAAATAAAATGAAAATCCTTGTTGTTTCTTATTTGGCCAAAGGGTTGATGATCTAGCGCGAGGGTTTGTGTGCGGAAGTAAACATTTGTAGCTACTTCCCTGCAAGTAATTAATTTGGGCAGCATATACCATAGAGAAATCCTCTATTCTTTTTAGGTGTCTCTATTCATGCCCCCACACTAAAAATTAAGTTTAGGGTTTAAGGTTAGGGTTTAGAGAATTTAGGATAGAGTGTATTTTTTAGAGAATTTAGATTTCAGAGCTTAAAATTTAATTTTTAAATATTTTTTAGTGTTGGGGCATAAAAAAGAGACCAAAAAGAGGCATAATTTTTATCCTATCAAAGGAAGACAACATACAAAGTACGTTGGCAGTCCTATTGCCAAGGGGTGAGTAAACAAATCTCGGATGGAAATCGTTTGCCCCTTATCATGCCTCCTTTTATGCACCTCACTTTAAAATAGTGAGTTTAAGATTTAAAGTTTATAGTTTAAGATTAAGGGTTGTGGTTAGGGTTTAACGAATTAGGGGCGGGTGTATTTTGTAGGGTGTAGGGTTTATAGTTTAGGATGTGCAAATTAGGATTAGGGTTTAGAATTTAACTTTTAAGTAATTTTTAGTGTGGGGCATAGAAAGATGCATGATTAGTGGGTCGAGGATTTTTACCCAACAAATCCCTCTATTTGAAAATGTACCAATGAAGTCCTTGTTTTCTGAAAAAAAAAACAAATTGGCAAAACCGACGAAGATAGTAAAAGAAAGGGTAAACTACTCAATTGACCATTTAATTATAAAATTAATGTCGATATGATCACTATATTTTTAATTTTGAGAATTTTACCACTTAACAATTTAAGTGGTTTCAATTAAGCCACCCACCGTTAAAACCTAATGGAGAGGCTTGCATGGCTGTTAAACAAAAACTGGTATAATTATATATTTTGTCCTCATTATTTATATATACTATCAATTTGACACTAAATTGAATTGAATTTAATAAATTCATCCTTAAGTCAAATAGTGACATGTGTCACCACCTGATTGGAGGAGGATTTTTCTTTAATTTTAATTTATTTAACTAATATTATCTCATCCAATCAGACGGTGGCACATTTCACCCATTGAATGAAAAAAAATTAAACTCAACTTGAGTCCAACATGATTCAAACTTGGGTTGTGTGCGAGGGGTGAAGCTGAAAAAACCGTTAAGCTACTGCTCTTATTTACTCAAAGTTTTACAACTTTTTGAATTTAGAGTTATCTTCTGGGTTTTGTACCAAAATCGCAGCTTCTTGCTCACCCCATTTTCCACCTCTGAGGACCTGTATAAATTATTCAAAAAAATAGAAAAGAAAACAGAGGATCATACTCCTCCATTGGCCATAATTGCAGCAATCTCCAGAACCCACGACAGAGAATTCCTAATGAATCCGAAGAACTTCAAGAACTAGCTTTCCTGTTTGAAATTTATTCAACACTAATCAGCTCCTCTCCACATTATATGCATATATTCGAGAATAAAACATGTGGGAAACGGTGGGAATTAGATTAGCAAAAATTACACTATTTTCTTCGAGTTTGTTGGGGTCAAAGATTTGCAGTCTCTTCAACCCTTCCTCGGTGGTCAAGCCTTCCTTGCTGTATTTCTACTGTTGAAACACTTCTTCAACAAGAATTCGGTCCTACAACCAGTAATGTCAGCCTCTCTGTTAAGTTTTAACGGCGGGTAGCTTGATTGAAACCACTTAAATAGTTTATTGGTAAAATTGTCAAAATTAAAAATATAATGGTCATATCTACACCAACCACATAACTAAGTAGTCATTTGAGTAATTTGCCCTAAAAGAAATCATCAAAATACTGACCAGGCCTTCATTCATGTAAGTGCAAACTAATGTGGCACTGACGAGTATTAAAAAATGATAATATTTTAAGGATTATTATCCTATACACTGACGGTGGAAATTAAAAAATTTCACAAGTGCCTTAGATTTATGATTTATGGGCTTAGTTTAGGGTGTATAGTTTAAGGATTTAGGTGTAAGGATTTAGAATTTAGGGTTAGAATTTAGGGTTTTGAGGTTAGGGTCTAGTTTTTAGGGTAATATAGGTTTTAATCTATAAACCCTAAATTGTAAATTTCAACCACTATCAATAAATTCAAAACTCATACACCTAAACCCCTAAACCATACTCCCTAAACTAAGTCCCTAAACTCTAAAACTAAGGCACTTGTGGAAACTTTTAATTTCCACCGCCAGTGTATCAAATAATTACCCATATTTTAATACGGTGAATTGTAACTAAAAATATACGGGATAAATTATAAAGTCATCGTTTAACTTTCTCTCTTATTTTAGTTATTAAATTTTAAAATTTTAATTTAATCACGTAAATTTGACATTGTTCATGTTTTTTTCATAATCGTTAAATTACAAACGGTATGGTGACAGGATAAATAATATGATAACACACTAAAATAATGTTGTTTTAGATCCTATAGTACTAAAAAAATAATTCTCCCATTCTCCCCTCTCTTCTTTTTATCTTATCGTTTTCTCTCTCTTTTTTTTTATCTTAACCAATTCAGATGTTAAGCCGTCAATTTAACCACCTTCGATCATCGTCTCTGACAACTAATGAATCGATAATATCAGTTTGATAGTTTTCATAGCTATGGCTATGGGTAAGCTGACGAGGCGAAACCTCGTATGCAATTGTTAATTTTCACAAATTCTTCTCCAAAAATATGAAATTGCTTTGCTAATACCCAAAATCTCCTTTACAGAGTACAACGTCTTTCCCTTTAATCATTACTTCAATGATTACTTAAGGGAATATAAGAAAAATAAAAATAAGCAGTTTGGTCAACCGACCAAATGTGCTTACTCAGGTTTTTATCTTTCTAAAAAAAAATTATGAATTAATACAAAATATGAGCTATGATTATTTATTTTTTTGACATAATGAGCTATGATTAGTTGTAATACCATGAATTAATACAAAAACAATGTTGTTAAAATGTAGTCGAATTGTATGCTTTCTAACACGTTAAAATGTAGTCGTTGGAAGCCTTTTTGCACTTCAAAATCGAGTCCAGCAATTTCCCATCCTTCTTTTTGCTAATGACATGATATTTTTTGTTGAGGCGTCTATCGAGCAGTTGTATGTGATCTGTGAGGTTATGAGTGAGTTTTGCATATTTTTTGGGCATCGAGTTAGTATTACTAAAACAACCATGTTTTTTCTCAAAGAATGTGTTGCCAGAGCTTCGTGAGTTCAATTGTTCTGAATTTGGATTTACAGAGGTCAGTGATTTGGGAAAATACCTTGGGGTGCCCTTGTTACATATCAGGGTGACACTGGCATCATACGATTATTTGTTTTAGATGATTCGGAAGAAGTTGAGCGGTTGGAAAGCGAAGTTTTTGTCCCTTGCAGGTCGGATTACATTGGCGGAATTAGTTTTGTTGGTGATCCCTTCCTACACGATGTAAACGGCTATTATTCCTAAAAAGATATGTGATGAGATTGAACGTTTGGTCCGTCGGTTTGTTTGGGGAATCACGGCAGGTGGAGGAGGCGTGCATTTGGTTAAATGGGATAGGGTTTGCTTCCCGATTCAAAATGGTGGTCTTGGATTTCGCAAGTTATCTACGCAAAATGAAGCTTTCTTGATGAAGTTAGTTTTTCATCTCATAACTAAGCAAGATGCACTTTGGGTATGTCTTCTCCGGGCGAAATATAAATGTGATGGTGTTGTCCCAGATTCCCTAAATACACGTAGTGGTTCTCTGCTTTGGAAGGGATTATGAATGGTTTGGAAGGATGTCCATCAGAATGTAGTTTGGCAATTGGGGAATGAGTATACTGTCAAATTTTGGTATGATAATTGGTTAGGTGATATTAGACCATTGATAGGGTATGTTCAGGTGGATATTGGGTTGGAATTCGCTCGAGCCTCTGTTGCGGATATGGCTGGTCACTTGGGGAATTAGAAATGGACTTTGTTCAAACACCTGCTTTCGCGCGTTTATACTGTTGCATGTACTGCTGTTAAAAGTCCATCACCGCAACTTTCTAGAGATATTGTGGGTTGGAAGGGAGGCACTAGTAAGGGTTTACAGTGAAGGATGCTTATGCTGTAAGGAAAGGCGTATTGGCTGAACCAAGTGATAGTTTACAGAGAGTGATACATTAATATTGGGGTTTACAGTGAATCAAAATTTTTATTTGGTTGGCATGTTGTAATCGGATCATGACTAATGAAGAAAGGGTCTGACGTTATTTCGATGTGACTGATCGATGTCCGTCGTGCATGTTGGAAGTTGAGACGGTGAGTCATGTCCTTCGCACGTGTTCTTCGGCTGGTCTGGTTTGGGTAGCTTTGGTTAAAAATGATAAACTTGAAGAATTATTTTTCATGGATTTTAGAGAGTGGGTTCGTGTCAACCTGTCCCGGCCGAATTATTTCACTCAGGATGCTACCGATTGGGATCTCCTCTTTGGTGTTGTAATTTGGAAGCTTTGGTTACACCGAAACTCGATTGTTTTCAATTCTGATGTTGATGATTGGGGCTCGATTATTGATCGAAGCAGGTGGCTGCTAGTGTGCATGCCTTAGCCAATCCCACTCGTCCAATGGTGCTTGTAACTTCTGGGACGCCGGTTGCGCATGGTTGGAGCCCCCCAACTGTAGGATGGTTCAAATTGAATGTCGATAGGTCGAGAAAGATGAATGATGGGTCCATGTCATGTGGGGGTGTGGTTAGGGACCACGAGGGGCGTTGGCAAATGAGTTATACGCAGTTTATTGGCATTGGTTATATATTGGAAGTGAGTTATGGGGTATTCATATTGGTTTGGAGTTGGTATGAGAAATTGGTTGCCGGAGATTGGTTGTTGAATCGGACAACCAAGATGTCATTCGTCTTCACATCGAGCAAATGGAGGTGGAAGCGTGCTCTTTACTGCTACAAATTCAAAAGGCGAGACAGTGGGCCTGGGAGGTTGTTTTTCAATATGTTCCTCGTGCCGACAATAGGGTGGCCTATAGTCTTGCGCGGTTGGCTCAAACTGTGAGCATGGATGAAGAGCAATATATTGCCCCGTCTATTGTGATTCGCCACCTCTTATCGGAGGATGGGCATACGTAGTTCATATGATTATGTAGTTTCTTGGGTTCTATGTTTGGTTATTTGTTCTTTTGTCGAGTTTGGTTCGTATGTTTTCAAGTGTCTACTTTTTATATTGTCATATGTACTCATTTCCTCCTTTTAGGTTTAAGAAATTTTTTAATGAAACACAGGGCAAAATTTCCCTTTTTTTCACAAAAAAAAATATATTCGACATTAAATCTAAATTATTACTCCATTTAATGCCTAAACTAATAGAAAAATAATGATTATATTAATAGAAAAACTTAATTAATATGATACTCAATACTTTGGAAGCTTTATAGGTTATAATTAGAGCAATAATATGATTGACATCGAGCATATAAAACAATACGATAGAGTTTCGCATGCCATTGATATTTGATGGGATAAAAGTCATCTACCTTTTTTGGTACCTCTTTTTATGCTCCAACATTAAAAAATATTAAAAAATTAAATTTCAAACTCAAGTTTAAATTCTAAATCTTAAACCCTATACACTACTCTAAATTCTCTAAACCCTAACCACAAACTACAACTTTAAACCTTAAACTCTAAACTTAATTTTTAGTATACGAACATAAATATAAGCACTATTTCTATTCGTCATTGGAGATACGGGTAGGATATATTAGCCACATAAGCCACAGTTCCGCATGCCATTGGAGAGAAACAGCAAAACGATCAAATCTTCGGACCCCACAAACGGATAAGGAGGAGATAAGGCCTCTGCTTTCTCATCCGTCAGATAGATCCGCCTTCTTCATCCAACGCTCCCCATCTTTCTTCACGGATAAAAAAATCTCAACCCACTTCCTTTATTATCAAAACACAAAACATAATTTCACAGACTCACAAATTCACTTCCATCGTTGCCTTCACTTAACGTTAGCTTCCTTCGAGTCGACCGATGGCTGCCTCCGCCGCCGCTATATCCTCCTTCGCCGGCACCCGCCTCCCCGATGTCTACTCAGGCTCGGGGAGAGTCGTTGCCAGGTTCGGTTTCGGAGGCAAAAAAGCTGCCAAGAAAGTCACAAAGTCAAAGGCGCCAACCTCCGATCGCCCTCTGTGGTTCCCGGGAGCCGTAGCACCCGAGTGGCTCGACGGAACCTTGGTCGGTGACTACGGGTTCGACCCTTTCGGGTTGGGGAAACCCGCAGAGTACTTGCAATATGATTTGGATTCTTTGGACCAGAACCTGGCTAAGAACACGGCCGGTGAGATCATCGGGACCAGAACAGAAATCGCCGACGTAAAGGCTACACCGTTCCAGCCCTACAGCGAGGTCTTTGGCCTCCAGAGGTTCCGCGAGTGCGAGCTGATCCATGGCAGATGGGCCATGCTGGCTACTCTCGGTGCCCTCACCGTCGAGTGGCTTACCGGAGTTACCTGGCAAGACGCTGGCAAGGTTCGTTTACTTGTAGTACTTATTTACTGCCCTGTTTTTTGTTGCATAATTAAGGCAGAGTCATCTCTTACAATTTTTTTTGGCAGAAAACTAAGAATACTGACTATGATACTATGATAGAACAATAAGCATATTTCATTACTTTGAACTATTAATATTTCGTTAACAAATAACAATTTACTTAAGACGATCTCGGATTAAGATTATTTTGAGTTCGAATCAGTTTCAAGTTAAAGCTTAAAAATGTGTTGATTATTTCAGGTTGAGCTAGTTGAGGGGTCATCTTACCTCGGACAACCCCTTCCATTCTCGATGACAACATTGATTTGGATCGAAGCGTTGGTGATCGGATACATCGAGTTCCAAAGGAACGCAGAGCTGGACCCCGAGAAGAGGCTGTACCCGGGAGGAAGTTTCTTTGACCCACTTGGGTTGGCGGCAGACCCCGAGAAGAAGGCCACTCTTCAATTGGCTGAGATCAAGCATGCTCGCCTTGCCATGGTTGCTTTCCTCGGCTTCGCAGTCCAAGCCGCCGCAACCGGCAAAGGTCCTCTCAACAACTGGGCTACCCACTTGAGTGACCCTCTTCACACTACCATTATCGACACCTTCACTTCTTAAAAACACATGGATCCGTTTGCTGCATGTAGTCCTTCTCCTTCTAGCTATGTTGTAAAAATCTATAACAATTTCGGCAAACAATGCTACTAAATTAGCTCACATTGTCTCCTTCTTGCTTAGATTTCAATTAAGATCATAATCAAATTACATGCTATGAAATATTGGTTGAAGTTTAATTCTAAACCATGTTATAATATTAGCAACAAATTGACTCGTTCATGTACGGTTCGGTGACCGGCTCTTGTTCCGGCTCGTTGGCTTCGATGTGCTTAGTTTAAGGGCTCGAGCAACATGTCCTTGGTTTAAGGGCTCGAGCAACATGTCCTTGGTTCGAAGGCAGGTGAGATTTAAGAATAGGAAAAAGAATGTACGGTTTGGTGGTGAGGAGATAGCTTGTAAGTAGGTGCCGATACCCCATAGTAATCATACTTAAATAAAATAATTGCATTTTTTGGCATTGTTATATAAAAAAAACCTTTATAAATAATTATTTATGTAAATGACCCTAAACCAATGTTATTTATAAAAATGACCCCAAATCGAGGAGTCAATCTCGTATTCTACAGAAAGCGAGTTCCATGTTAAAAAAACACGAGAAATTATTTTTTTTACCAACTTACTCAACACGAAACTCGCATTCTACAGAAAGTGAGTTCGCCCTACGTAGACAATTTGAGGGTCATTTTTTTTAACAAATTCATTTTTAGTAGATTTTTTTATCAATATGACTTTTTCTCTCTGGGCGCACGTTAGCGGGCCTAATGTGCCCTAGACAAAAAATCATCGATCTTGGTTCTTTTTTCTCAATTCTATCGGAATTTCGTTGATTCTTCTGTTTTTGTTCTAGATTCCATCTTCTTTTCATGTCAAAATCGAAAGTTGTGGACTAGAAGCAGCTTTTTGAGGGGCGGAGGAACACACTCTGGAGTTTTTCCCGTCAAAATTTTCTGAGGATACGTCGGAAGTTCAGCCTCCATCGGCAGTATTTGAGGAAGGGATACCAGACTGGAAGTATGCTTTGGTTGGGCAATTCCTTGGGAACGCGCCAAACTTCTCCTCGTTGCAGCGAATCGTCGAGCTTCTTTGGGGGAAAGATTCGACAGTCAAGGTTAGTATTGCGGGCTCTAACCTCTACGTTTTCTCTTTCACCAATGCTTCAGCTCGGGACTGGATACTAGAGAATGGGCTATGGCATATCCAGAATAAGCCTTTGTTGCTTAGAAAGTGGGAACCGAATCTGCAGAAATTAGAATTTGACCTATATAGAATGCCGATCTGGGTTCAGTTTTTCAATGTGCCATTAGAGCTGTACTCTAGGAAAGGTTTGAGTTACATTGCCAGCCCTCTTGGATTACCATTATATATGGATTCTGTCACTGCATCTAAGGAGAGACTAGAATACACTAAAGTGTGTGTTGAAGTTGAGGTGGGTAAGCAGATTCCTAAGACTATAAATGTGGTGATGCGAGATGGATCTAAAGTTACAGTAAGGGTGGTTATACCCTGGATGCCACCGAGTTGTCCCGCCTGCAAATCATTTGGGCACTCGAATAAAACTTGCCCTGCTACGATTGTTGCCAAACCTGAGAAGCCTGAAAAGACTATTCAAGTATGGAAGGTAAAAGAGCCCAAAGATGTTGGAATTGCTGACTCTTCTGTAGCTCCATATGTTGATGTAATTTAAGATACTGCGAACAATGATCTAAGGGTGATATCAGTGAAAGTAGGGGACTCTGCTGATCAAGATATAATGCGTACAAATGACCTTGAATTCCCTTCCCTGCAAGATTCTATTAAGAGGAAAGGGAAGGGTCGTGGCAAAAGGGGAAAGGAGAAGAAGAGTACTAGCTCTTCTGCTAAATTAGATGAATTAGTTGAGGTTTCTGATGCTGGTGAAGTAGGTAGGCAACCTAGGGTGGCATCCCAGGGGGTTGCTCGTCTACTTCAAGAGATGAGGGGCAAAAAGAAAGACTGTTTAGACAAAGCTAAAGGCAGCAGCAGTGAGGCGTGTGCTTCTAGTTCAGATGTTGGGGGGAAGGCTTCTTCCTCAGCATGACAGTTTGTTTTTGGAACATTAGGGGGTTTAACAATCCCCTGAAGCAAAAAAGAACACTGGTCAGACTTGATAAGTTAAATGTTGAGGTTCTTTGTTTGCTGGAAACTAGAATCAGGGGCAACAATGTTGATCATATAGCTTCAGTGTTCTCTCAAGATTGGAATGTTTTCTTCAATTATGATGTTATACCAATGGTCGAATGTGGATTTTTTGGAGGAGGAACTTACAGTTTGCAGTTACTGATGTGGTTGATCAAATCATCACTTTAAGGGGCAGATTGCAGAATCATGATCTTGTTATTAGTGTTGTGTATGGAAGTAATGATGGGCTTCATAGAAGGCGCTTGTAGACGCAGTTGAAGACTATTAGTGATATTGTTGGATCCCTCCCTTGGATCATTGGAGGAGACTTCAACATTTTCCTAGATGCTTCTGAGAGCTCAGATGTTGATGAGATTGGGCCTTATATGTTGCCTGAGATGGAGGAGTTGAAAGCATGTATGGATGAATTGAATGTAATGGATCATCCTTACTTAGGCCCTCTGTTTACATGGGCTAATAACTAGGGAGAGGGATTTCTTGCTAGGAAGCTCGATAGGATTCTGGTTAAAGGAGCTTGGTTGCATCGTTTAACAGGATCTATGTTGAATTCTTAGCTAAGGGAGAATCTGACCATTGTCCAGGGCTTGTTTGGCTTGAGAAGGATCTGCCTGCCTCTAATCCAAAGTCATTCAAATTCTTTAACTTCTGGACTTTGAACCCAGCTTACAGAGCAATTGTTGAGGAATTTTGGCAAGCAAATTGTAACACCCCAATTTTGGGCTTAGAAGTTTAGGGTCTGAACCAGACCAGTCTGATAGTCGGTTTGAATTCAAAAGGAGGTTTTGGGGAAAGCCTAGTTCGGGATGCCTTAAAAATATAGAAAATATCTAAAAATCCTCTTTTAATATATATAAGAGAGTGGTGAAATCAATTTTACAAAATAAGGTTTGGAAATACTACATTTCGGTGTAGTGACTAAAATGCGATTTTTGAAAAGTTTAGTGGTGACTGTTTTGTAAGGATCGAAACTTTGAATCTTTAAGGAGCTAATTTACCCAAAAATGTTTTCTCCAGATTTTTCCTTAATTTGGGTGATTTTCATAACTACCTTTTCCTAAATTTCTCTCATTCCTTTTTCTCTCAAAATCCCATCATCCAAACACTTTTTCTCCAGCAACTTTTGCATTGATCTTAACTTCAATTGATGAGATTTCTATCATCAATTAATTCCTAATCAATCTTGCATCAAATCCTTTTGATTTCCTCATTGATTTTTCAAGGAAATTGGCTCAAATCAAGGAGAAATCACCATTTAGAGGTAAGATTGTTCTTCTCCTATAAAGACTCAGTTCTTTACTGAAATTCCCAAGTTGTCAATCCTTAATTCAAGTTTTTTAAATGATTTTAATATTGGAAACATGATTTTGGCTTAAAACTCAAGATTTTGGAAGAAATCTTGAAGAATTTCGTTGTGATTGTTTGAGCTCTGTTTTGAGATGATTCTTTAATGTATTTTGGATGTCTAATGATGTTGAAATGAGGTTTTATCAATGCAATCCCGAATAGGTTGTATTTCCTAAGTTTTGCTTATGAAAATGGTGGTTTTTGAGGTGTTTTTGGTGTTCTGTTATAGCTGGAGGTATAAGAACGAGTTTAGGTTTATTTTGGATATTATTTGATGTTTAGAAATGGTTAGAAGTGATAGATCTTGGCTGAGTTAAGTTTTGGAAGAGTTTGGAGGTGTTTTCAATTGTGTTTGGTAGCCGAAATGTTGGTTTTGGGTGGGGCAACGAGTTTAGGTGTGTTGGCTGAAGATTTCAATGCATGATGATGCATTAATCCTCTGCTTTGATGTGTCTAAAACATGGGAGACATCTTCGGACACCTTTGGAGTTGATCCGGAGGCTTGATTGGCGTTTCGGCAAGCGTGCGAAACGTAATTGGTGAGTGGAGTTGGGTTTCCAGCTTTGAAACAATTATTTGAAGGTTTTGGGAGCTTAGTTTAAGTCTAAACAACTTAGCTAAGCTCAAGAGTAAGTTTTCGGAAAAACTCCCCCGGATGTGCGAGGAAGTGGCTTGATGCATTGGTTATAAATTACATGTTTAAATTCTGTTTTGAAAGCATGTTTTAGCATGGTTAATGCTGGTTTTGAAAGCCATGTGTTGAAGGATGCTCAAGGTAAGAGATCCTTGGTTTGACATGTTATATTTTGGTAATTATGCATGGAGATGCATGATGTTTAATGGCTTTGATTAATGCTTTAAAACAGTGAAATGATGATGATGTTTGATGTATATTGACAAGTGATGAATTGGTTTTAAAGTACTTGAATCGGATATAGTTAGCCGGCTATAGGATTGGGTGCACCGTAAGTAAAGTCGCCTTGGATGTGGAGGGGTTGTGATTGTACCGTAAACTCCATCCAAGTATCCTAACGAGTGAGGTAAGATCACAACGGTGGTTAAAAGTCTGTGTATGGATCTTGTGTTATGTGTCATGTACTCTCGTTAGTGAATTATACAACTACCGATGAGTGATGTTGAGGGGTTGTGATTGTACCGTTAAACTCCATCACGGGTGTTGAGGGGTTGTGATTGTACCGATAAACTCCACCTTGTTAAGCCGGTAGTGTGTATGAAGCGTGTGGGACAACGCTTGTAATCCGTGTATCCGATTGTGTTTTATGTTGTAAATGGTTATGAATTATCACTTGAAAGCCAATATGATGTGTTGATTATAATGAAGCATGAGATGCTTGTAAAGTATGCAAGGTTGCATGAAAAGAGATGAATATGAGCTTTTAAAGCCTTGATGAAAGTGTTTTCTAAAAATGCATTATTGTGTTGTTTTCTTTAGAGCATGCCTCACTAAGCATTTGTACTTACGCTCTCTCTCTTGTGCCAATAATGCAGATAATTGAAGTGTTAAAGGGCAACAAGGAAGCTAAGAGTGTCCAAGGAGAACCAAGCTCATGTATGGTGATGTTTTCATGCACTATTAGTTTTGGTAATTTGGCAATGGGAACCTAAGATGTGTATTGGGAGATGTGTTGAACTCCCTAGGTTGTGGCATGTTGCTTTTGATGGTTTGAATTTGTAAATGACCTATTAGTGCTTGTTTTGAAGTTTGGTTGGTTGCTTGGTTTTGGATAATAGGAAGCATGCCTATAGATATGTGAAATTTTATGTTTGATGCTATGAATGTGTTTAGGAGTTATAATCATGTGCCATTTATGTATGATGACTTGTTGGTTTGACTAGGAAGTCATTAGGTAGTGTTTGGATGGATTCTTGTGTGATAAACCAGCAAAACCTGCAGCTTCTGGGCAAACCGTATCGGAACACTCACTGGCGTTTCGAAACGGGGGCCTATAATGGCCTTCGTGTTTCGAAACGGCTGGAGGCTGTTCCAAAACGTTTTGGCTACTAGAATGCCCTGTTTCGGAACCAGTCTCGGAACCAACCCGCGTTTCGGAACGGTCAATGCCGTTTCGAAACAGGTGACCGTTGGGCACTGATTTGAATGGTGCTGATGTTTGTAACCTTTACATTTTAGTCCCAAATGTTTAAGTTGCAATTGCTTGAGTTTGAGATGTCCAAATAAGTTGAATTTTGGCAGAGAAGCATGTAATGTGACTAATTTCATATTGGTAACTTTAAAATCAGTAAAGACCTCCTAATTTTTAGAAATTATGTTTTGATCCCTAAATTTGTATATTGTGCAATTGAGTCCCTTTTTGAATACCGATCGATGTGACTTTTTCTCATATGCTTCGTGAGTACTCACTTAGGGTTAACATGTATCTAGACAAGATTAAAAAGAAAAAAAAGGGTCGTTAATCAAGGTTGACTTTCGGATTGACTTTAGTTTTCCCCGTGTAATCTTCGTAGTTTGGGTCAACCGTCTAGGCCGGGCTAAGGGGGTTACACAAATGTTAGGGGTGATCCTATGATGGTCTTATTCCTCAAACTCAAACGGTTGAAACCCAAGCTGAAAGCTCTAAATAGGGAGCAATATGCCAATATTTCAGGGAAAGTAATTGCCAAAAGAGCGCAGTTGGAAGAGAAGCAGCTCCAAAACCTCAGTGTGGCTGGAGTAAGGGACCTAGAGGGAGAGAGGGCTCTCAGTTCTGAACTTCATGAGCTTGAGCAGGCTGAAACTCTTTTCTACAGGCAGAAAGCGAAGATACAATGGCTAGAAGATGGTGACCAAGGTACTAAGTTCTTCCACTCCACTGTTGCTGCCAAGAAGAAGAAGAGTACTATTCGATTGCTTTTAGATGAGGAAGGTAACAGGTTGAGAACGTTTGAACAAATGTCTGAAGAGATGGTGGCTTTTTTCCAGAACCTCATTGGGACTGAAGATCATGTTGTTCAAGGTTGTTCTGTGGAATTGTTGAAGGAGATGTTAAGTACATCATTGCCTGCTGGTGCTAATGGAATGTTGAGCAAGGATGTCACTGACTTGAAAATTAAGGAACTCTTTGGGCAAGGCAATGAGAAGAGTCCTGGTCCAGATGGGTACATTGCCTGGTTCTTTAAAGATGCCTGGAACATTGTTAGAGAGGACTTTGTGAATGCAGTGAAGTATTTTTTCCACACCTCTTCCTTATTGTCAGCTTTCAATGCCACAAGCATAACCCTGGTTCCTAAGCTACCTAACTCCTGTAGGGCTAAGGAATTCAGACCCATCTCATGCTGCACTGTGGTTTACAAGACCATCACTAGGATTTTGGTTAACATGATTGCCCATTTCTTCCCTGAGATGATCTTGCCTAACCAATCTGCATTTGTCAAAGGGAGAAGTATTGTTGATAATACCCTTTTAGCGCAGGAGTTGGTGAAAGGTTACTTACAAAAGTCATTGTCTGCTAGATGTGCTCTGAAGGTTGATCACCAAAAAGCTTTCGATTCTATCAGTTAGAATTTTTTGTTGAAAGTACTTGAGGCAATGGGCTTATCTCAAACGTTTGTTGGTTGGGTTAGGCCTGCATCACTGCATCTCATTTTTCAATATGCTTTAATGGCAGTTTGGTGGGGTATTTCAATGGGAGGAGAGGGTGAGGCAAGGGGATCCCCTCTCCCCTTACCTCTTTGTGTTAGTGATGAATGTGCTTTCTAGTCTCTTGAATCTGGCTGTAGGAAGTAGATTGTTTCGGTATCATCCAAAATGCAAGAAAATTCAGCTAACTCATTTAAGTTTTACTGATGACTTGCTTATATTTTGCAGAGGGGACAAGGGCTCTGTGGTGGGAGTGATGACTGTTTTGGAGCAATTATATAGTTTATCTGGCCTGAAGCTCAATGCAGGTAAAATTGAGTTCTTTGCCTGTGGTGTCAGTGATGGAGAGCTGCTGGAGATACATGAGTTAACTGGGTTTAAACTTGGGAAATTATCTGTTCAATATCTTGGTGTGCCACTGGTTTCGAGAAAGCTTAGTGAAAGGGACTGCCAAACTCTTTTAGTAAAGCTTAAGGATAGACTGAGTTGCTGGGCTAACAGGAAATTCAGTTATGGAGGGAGATTACAGCTTATCAGAGCTGTCTTGTTCAGCATAACCAATTATTGGTGTCGGCAGTTAGTCTTACCCAAGAATGTCATCACTAAGATCGAGCAACTGTGCATGAGATTTTTCTGGAAGGGAGAGAATGTTTCAGCTCAAGGAGCACGAGTTAGCTGGCAACAAGTGTGTCAACTTAAAGCTGAGGGTGGCTTGAGTTTAAAGAGTATTCACTGTTGGAACAAGACTTGTCTTCTCCTCTTGATCAAGGCCATTCTTGCTGGGGAAGGGTCTTTGTGGGTGGCATGACTTTATGCCTATGTGTTTAAGGGTGAAAACTACTGGACAGTGAGCTGCAAATCTCATTTCAGCTGGGTAGTTAAGAAGCTTCTTAAATTTCGAGATGAGGCAGTGGACATTTTTGAAGGGATGCATAACTTGTCTGAAGTGAATACACAGTGAATTTGGGATAAGATAAAAAGACGAAGGGAGAGGATGCAATGGCAAAAACTTGTTTGGTTCCCTCTTCATGTCCCTAAGCACTCTATTATAACTTGGATGGCTATTTTGGATAGGCTCCCTACAAGGGACAGGCTAGCTCGAATGGGGATAACCCAGGAGACTTCTTGTTTGTTCTGTGACGAGTTGAAAAGCAGGGATCATATTTTCTTCGGTTGCTCGTTTGCAATTGGTATTTGGGAAGCCATTTTGCGCGCTTGTAGTGTGCAGAGATCAGTTATGTGTTGGGAGGAGGAACTCCATTGATTAGTTACTCGACTTAAGGGCAAATCACTAGTGGTTCATATTTTGAAGTTAGCATGGAATGCGTATATTTACAGCATTTGGGAGGAGCGTAACTGTAGATATTTTAGAAAATTTTCAAGGTGCCAAGGGGATATTATACAACAAATCAGGGACATTGTTAGTATTAAACTGAGGAAAAAGAGTATAGATATAGATGATAGTGTTAATGTGCAGTTGTGTGGAAATTGAGGTATACAGATTGATGTATAGGTGTGAGTTTCTGTAATCATGTAACAGTGATTTGCTGTTTTTGTGCAATAAAATGATAACATTTATCTAAAAAAATATTGGTTAGAAATCATTTACATAAATAACTATTTATAAGGGTTTTTTATAGGGAAAACTACACCGGTGGTCCCCAAACTATTATCGTTTTTCTATTTTGGTCCCTAAACTATGTTTTTCGGCAAAATCGTCCCTTCTGTTACATAGTTCTCCTGTTTTGGTCCCCCTACGTTAAATAGCTAACGGTTTTGCTGACGTGGCATTTTTAAATATTTTTTAATCATTTCTCTCTCCTCTTAAAAAAATACCACGTCAGCAAAACCGTTAGCTATTTAACGCCGGGGACTAAAACAGGAGAACTATGTAATAGAAGGAACGATTTTGCCGAAAAACATAGTTTGGGGACCAAAATAGAAAAATGGTAATAGTTTGGGGACCACTGGTGTAGTTTTCCCTTTTTATATAATAATGTCTTTTTTCTTGTCAAGTAAAATAATTATCATACAAAAATGATGCAATTTCAACCAGAGTGATATATTAATATAGCAATTCGCTTCGGTGGATTAATGATAACATAATATTTTACTCTTAGTTTATAATATTCTTTTAATATTTGAACGTTTTACGGAACTATTATACCATTCTTATTTTTAATTTAGAGGATACTTTTTGGCTTAATATTTTATTATTTTTTAACTTCATGTATTATCTTTTTATCTTATCGATTATTTTATTAATATTTTTTATTAAAAAAATAATTTGATCCGATCAAACGTGTCATGTGTCATAAAATAAAATTTTTAAAAATCTAAAAATAGAGTTATAAAAAATCCTTAAAATATCAACAATTTTCTTTAAAAATATCTCTGATTTTAAAATTTTATGTTTTATATTTATATATTCCAAAATTTTAATTATGCTTAATTATCTAAAAATAAAATAAAACCCATAAAACTTTCATAATATAAAAAAAACATAAAATAAAGAAAATTGTAAAAACAAAAAGTTTTTTAACATAAATTTCAGGATTTTTTTTAATTTTTGTTCTTTTAAAGAAATTATAAAATTAAAAATATATAAAAAATCAAAATATAAAATATCTATACTTTGTACAGGACTTTGTATAGATTTTTTGTGTTGCAATACAAATTACACATACACCTAAAAATTAAGACATGGGCCTAAACATACAAGTTAAAATTTTATAATTTATTCAGATTTATGCATAACCGTGTGAATATCTCAGTGGGACATATATTGTACATTTTTATTTCATGATTGACAAAAATTATAATTATGATAAATTATTTTAATGCCCGCCTTTTATTTTAAAAATAAATTTAATGTAATAGTGTACTCTTTTCATTTGACTAACTTTAGAGTTTTTAACGAGACACACGATAGTATTGTTTTTTATTAAAAAAAGAAACGCCCTATCGGCCGGGGACTATTAGCGTAATTTATCCTATAATATATAGTATATATGATACACACGTCCGCCATTACTTCTCCTTCATTTGTTTCTTTCTCGATCCTGTTGCTGTTTTCTCCCCCTTTTATTTTGTTTTTGTTTTTCATAATTTATTTGGTTTTTTTTTATGAAAGTTTAGTGGAAAGAATGGGAAGGGTGTTCATGATTACTCTTGAAGGAAGTGTTTATAGCTGCAAGCACTGCCATACCCATCTGGCTCTCTTCGAAGACATCATTTCAAAGGTTCTTTCTTTTTAATAATTCCTTATGAAATCCTTTGATCTTTCCCCATGTTTCTTTTCATCTTTCACGTGTGTTAGTTTTCTACATTGTTGTTTTTCTCTATGAGGGGTTACATTTGATCCCAGATTCCTTTTCTGAAGTTTTGTTTGGGTTCTGGGAAATTGATAAATCTTGTGATAGATGAACCAAATGATTGAACCATCATCTGAATAATATTAGGGATTTAACTCTAATGGGTTGATTCCTCTTCAGTTTTGGTTGTTGAAAGTTGAAGCTTTTTTCCCTAGGGATGAAAATGTTGCACCATAACATTCAATGTGATTCCTTTTTGTTTTGCAATTCTGGATATTAGTGTGGAACAAATATTTGCCTCTTTTGATCATATTGAGCTCTTTTGGTTGTGGATAAATTCTTAAACATCCAGCTGAGTAGTTGAATTGGAGGCTTTTACGGGCAAATTCTATATTCGAACATAAACAAATCGATACGAAAGGAAGCTGTAGAATAAGCAGGTTGTGCATCAGGCTATCATGTTAAATTTTGGATACATTTAGAGTTACCTCATCCTTTAATGTAGATAGAAAGATATGACTTGCACCAATTTTCATCAATAGATGTGTTCTCGTTGTTCCCTGCATTATATCAGGTGTCTTTCGATACAGACGCATGCTAACCTCATCCTTTACTTGTGTTTCAGTCTTTCCATTGCAGGCACGGAAAGGCGTATCTCTTTGATAAGGTGTAAGTGTTTCTATGGTGCATGCTCTATATAGCCAATTTTTGTTTCTGTAGAGTTTTGTGTACAAATATTCTCTTCTCATATATACAACTATGCTTGATCATGTTTTTGTTAAGCCAATTACTCTCTTTGGTGCAATCTGTGAAAGCTATGTATTTATAAGGAATTTGCACGAAAAGGAAAATGCCAACACTCTAAACATGTTTATAACAAGTCAGCTACCTGGTATTCTAGACAATGTATTGACATACAGACAGCCAATTATCAATACATTGGTCATTCCTTGTCTATCATGGCCCTTCATCCTGCTTATTGTTTGTCTAACCTCTAGACCATTAGCGAAGTATGCAAATTGTTGCGAGAAAAACCATGGAATACGCAAATGCCAAAAGCTTATGAGGGAATTAGGAGTCTTGGGGCATGCTTCATTACTCATGTCATATGCATTCTGTAGATATGAATGGCTCAATTCACTTATTTTCTTTTTAATGCATAACAGTGTGAATATCTCAGTGGGAGAGAAAGAAGACCGCATGATGATGACTGGAATGCACACTGTTGTTGATATATTCTGTGTCGGGTGTGGCTCAATTGTGGGATGGAAATACGTAAGAAATAGTATTGTAATTTTTGGAGTTTTTCCTGGTTTGATTTCTTTCGAGGCTTAGTTCCATGAGTTAATCCCGTAGAGCATCTTATCGTTTTTCTAATGTTGTGAATTGTGAGTGATTGATTCTAGGAGTCTGCACATGAAAAGACTCAGAAGTACAAAGAAGGAAAATTCATTCTTGAGAGGTGTCATATTCACTATTTCTTCTGGTTGCATATAATAATAGTTAAATGTTGTCAATAGTATTTTTTTAAACTGTGGAGCAGGTTTAAGGTGTTGGGTCCTGATGGAAGCAACTACATGGTGAGCCATGAAGCTCTGGTTAGTGGCAGTGATGCCGATAATGCTTGATTGCTTTGCCGTTCGGTTTTGCAGATTGCCATATAACCAAATGTTTTAATTGTACATTCTCTTCATCTCATGTGATCTTTGGCCTTATAATGGCCTCTTAATGTGGGAAAGTTCTGTTAGAGAACCTTGTTTGCAAATGATGCTAAAATGATACCATTTGTTGAGTTAAATTTGATAAATGTTTTGATATAACAAATATAATGTTTTTGAATAAAACTTAGAAGTGACAAACTTTCAAAACACTTAGAATTATTTTAAACTTGAACAAAAAGTGAAACAAAATTTTTCAAACATTTTATCAAGTGAAAAACTGCTCTCAGGGATCAAAGTATCAATATCCTCTCTATGATATTGATACCATGACCCAGGTATCGATGCTTGGAAACTTCGAAGTTCAGAAAAGTATCGATATCCTCTCTATCTTTGTATTGATATGTTTTCAAGTTCGATGTTTTGAAAATTAAAGAAAAGTTGCCTGATTGTTGATATCCTCTCCAAGGTACCGATATCTCATAGCAAGTATCGATACGTTCTCTATTGTATCGGTACCTTAGGCTTTAACGTAAATGTCTAAAGTACCGATACCCTTCAAAAGTATCGATACCTTTTGTTGTAGGAGTTCATTAATGCTCTGGTTTTCATGTCTCCAACATCAATTAGACACTATAAATACCAGCTTTCAAAGCTCCTACAACATCAAGAGAGAGATTAAGTGATATCAAGAAACATCAAGAAATCAACTACTATTAACTACCAAGAGTCAGATTTGTGCTTAAATTCTTCATATTTTTCTTGTCAACACTTGTGAGCATTCATTGTATTCTTTTGTTTTAAGTGTTTTCTTTTTATTGGGTGAAGGTTTCTCAAGCCAACCACCATGATGATGATGATGAAGAAGAAGATATCGAGGAAGGTGATCCTGTTCAACCTCCTCGGCAAGCTCCTCAATATCCGACCGAGACTTTAGCAATCCTTGGAGCGATTGGTTCATTACGAGACGAAGTTCACGTTATTAGTAATCGAATGCATACGTTGGAGGAACATATGGCTCATCTTTTGTCTCAGTTCCCTCAACCGCAATTACCTCAAGATGACTAGGATTGTCTTCATGTTTAGATTATATATTCTTATGCATTTTCAAATTCACATTGGTTACTTTGTTTTGTTTGGTTTATTTTCGTGTTATAGCTCCTTTTGAACTTCAATGTTTACATACGTTGGAGGAACATATGGCTCATCTTTCATGTTTATTTTTGGTGTATTCTCGGTTAAATAAAACTTGTTAAATCTAAAATAATAATTAGGCTTCGTTCACCAACGAGTTGTGAACGCTCGTTGAGAGCTAAAAGCTCGATTGCAGAAAAGCTAGAAAATCTAGTTGTGGCGGAACGCCCGTTTGAGTACTTTCTTCCTGGATTGGTTGTTAACTCCAGGTATTATTAACAAAACACTCACCATAAACGAATAGTGCAAAATTATGGTTACTTCACTTGGTAGAATACACAAGAACCTAACAGAATACAAGGAAACAATGTTTGTATGTACATACTAACAGCACTAATGCAGTACCAGTAACCTAACCCTCTCATTTAACAGAAATGAAGCACGGCAATGAGCATTCATACTATATAAGATCTAGTTTAGTCTCAATGAGCTATAGAAATCTTAAACCGTTGAGAAGCTTCTGCAATGCGTTACGACCCCATTGGACATCACTTTGCAACGTGTTGTTTCGAAAAGACTCCGGATCATGCTGTTCTTCTTCGGGTACTAGGGGCTCTTGGATATGCTGGTTGAGCTGCTCCTCATCTTCTTCGGCTACTGGAGGCTCCTGAATATGTTGGTTGAGTTGCTCCTTGTCGTCCTTGACTACTGCCGTTGTTTCTTCTTCCTGCGGTGTACCTTCGGGTTCTTGCTTCTCTTCTGACTGAATATTATTCAGTTGGCATTAAAATACAATAGAAAAGGATGGCAACATATCAAGGTAGCACACAGATTGTCAAATGGGCAAGTGATTGCTGCTGATAGCAAATGTTGATCAATGTGCAATACTTCATTGATGAGGAGTTAAAAGAGCAGCATTGCTGATTACACATAATCTCAAGAAATACAAGCTTTAACCAGATACTAATATTGAGGTAGCATGAAATTCCGCAACCGGAATAGAAGAGAGGACAAAGAAAAAAAAGAAAGGACAGAGCAATACACTCATCAGGCAATTACCTCGGACAATTTGTGATTTAAAGCTTCATTAACTCCAACCGATGCATTAGTTGTGCTATTCTTCTCATCTCCACTCGCCGTTGGTTCTTCAGCTGGCATTGTTTCTAATGGACTCAAGCCAGGCACTAGGACAGGGTTACCTTCATATGCAACCAAAATTCCCGTGGCATCGGCAGTTTCTACTCTGTCATTATCTCCAAGGTCTTGTGCTACCAAACCATTCATATTCGAAACATCCAATGCCTCATCATTGGGGTAGTTGGTTTTATTAGAACCGAGCACTCCATTATCTGCAGTTGCTATCAAGTCTTCTGTTGGGTAACTAATATTCTCTGCAACGATCGCCAAGGGCTTCTCTAGTGAAGTGCCACCATCGCCGGTGGCTGATTCCTCGGATAATGCTTGTAATTGCTCCTCTCCAGGAGAAGTGAGATTTGTCTCGGGGACTAGTTCTTCCTTTGGAGGTGTCAAGTTTTCTGCAACAATTGCCATCTCAGAATCAAGAAGAGGTCCATCTTCATTAGCTATTGGCTCTTCCTCTATGACTTTCTGATTTTCAGCTTTGTCCCAGTCTTCCCAAACAATAATGGTATTCTCCGTTTCACTGGATTCGAAAATCCGATCAGGGTCCGGTTGCCATAAAAGGTCCCCGGTGGGTGTTTTGAGAATGAATTTGAACTGGATAGGTACTCCAACAGGTATGTCCTGAGCAATATCAAAACAACAAATCTCATCAATACATAGCCTTTCCGTGTCTCAGCAAAAACATAATTCACATTCTGCATAAAATTCCTCCTTACCAGCTCTGCTGTCCAAACATGTCCTTCCGACCAAGTCAGTGGTAGAGCACTTTCAGGATTCCATGACCCTAACATAGGATGATCCCCTACTAAGAAAAAATGCTCCCCAAAAGAGCATTCTTTCTGCAACTGGAATTTGACAGTAATAGTCTTTGATGGAACTGTGCATCAGAGAATTTGAGATGAGACTCAGAATTTCAGAAAAAAAAAGGACAAATAGTTAAAAGGGCTAAAAGATCTTACTTTCTTGTTCAAGTTGAGTTTCAATATTCTCCAATTCCACCTACATAAAAGGAAATTTACTATTTGAAACTGAACTTGGAGCACAAGTTTATCTTTTAAACCTCATGTTGTAAATTATGCAACTCTGTGAATTACATTAATATAATTATGAACCCAAACCATTCAAGAATCAGACAAAGAACAAACATATAAAAACCGTGTGAATTTCAAGAAATTACAAGGAAGAAGAACAGAAAAGGGAGAAAGGGTACATGCCTGTGAGTCCTGTGACGGAGGAGGAGAAGAAGATGAAAGAACAGGCTGAAGGCGCCTGTGTTGCAGAGAAAGCAAATGCAAGAACCGGATTCTAACAACATCTTTTGAAGGGAATAAGCACAGTTGAACTCTATTACAAGAAAGATCCTTGAAAAAACAAGAAAAGCCTACATCTTTATGCTTGTCAATGATGGCCTTGGAACAAGAACTTGGTAAAGTTTTCATCTTTTCCAGTTTCCCAACAGTAAAACTCTCTCTATCTCTTGCATTAAAAAGATATCAGCTGTGGTTCATAGAAATCAGTACCTCGAATAGTACTATACTAATAGCATCATCTTCCACGTGGCGTTTAGAAACGTAATCAGCGTTGGAGTAGAGTTGAATCAAAATCTCAAGGCTCAAGACCGTTGGATTGGATGATGGGCGGTGACATATGTCTCGTTATTATTAATAACTAGTAACTTTGGATCTTCAAACTTGGAATGTGCAGCTCCATTTATGGCCACGAGTTTTGGAAAGTTTTTTGTTTCAGCCTTTAGGGTCCAGCTGATAAAGCTTTCGTCTTTAACATTGTCCACAATCCATACATATTCTGGCATCACTTGATGGACCCTATAAAACATGAACTACTATTTTTTTTCTGATACAATATTATTTGGGTAATTATTCTATGCACAAGCTTTTGTGTAAACAAAGGTTTAAAGTTTGTGATTTAGGGGTTTAAGTGTAGTTGTTTCAAATTTAGGGAATGTTGATAGAATTTTGAGTTTATGGTTAAAATTTAAGTTTTATAGGTTAAAATCTAAATCCCTAACCATATTACCTTAAACCCTAAACCTTAACCTTAAACTATAAATTCTAACCATTAGCCCTATCAACCCTAAACCAAAACCATAAACACTAAAATTAAAGCGTTTGTGGAAAAAAAAAGTTTTCACCGTATGTGGAGTCTTCATCACTCCAAATTACCACATATGCTTGCTTTGAAGATGATCCATTTTTGTTGCTTTTGTGGGAATCCTTCATCTTCTTCTTCGATTCATGTTTGAATTTAGTCATCTCGTTTTTTATGAACCGGGTGAACTTCTTGAAGAGGTGAACCATCTCTTTATATTCACTTGATTCTTCGTGGTTACAAGTGGAGGATGGAAGAGCAATGACATTGACATCAATGTCTTGCTTCTTGATTTTCTTAACCTTCTCCCTCTTCAAGGGTTGAGATATCATCTCATGGGTGAGCAAAGATCCAACGAGCTCGTCAAGCTTGAGCTCCTTCAAGTTCTTTGCTTCTACAATTGTCGTCTTTTTGGACTCCTGTGAATCGAAAAGTGAGTAGATCAACTTCCGAACGAGTTTGCCTTCTAGAATATTCTCTCCAAGACCTTTGAGTTGGTTGACAATTGTGGAGAAACGGTCGAACATCCTCTTGATGTCTTCATCCGGGTCCATCTTGAAGTTCTCATACTCTAAGTTAAGAAGACCGATCTTGGTCTTCTTTACTTCGTTTGTTCCCTCGTGTGTGACCTCAAGCTTGTCTCATACCTCCTTGGCATATTCTCATAGATGTTGGGGCTAAATGCACATAAGAAAATGTGCAAAGCCTTTCAATTTAGCTCTATCTTCTTGCGATCATCCGCACTCCATTTTGCCTTGCTTCGTTGTGGCACCTACGGACAATCCTCAACTATGTCTCAAAGTTTGTAATCTTTGGGCTTGATGAAGAACATTATTCTTGTCTTTCAATGGGCATAGTTGGTCCCGTCAAAGAAATGTGGCTTGTCGATGGATTGCGCCATTTAGCCGGTTGATTGAATCGATGTATCGAGCTTCTCAGGTCGTCTCAATAGGATGTTAATTCTCTTCAAATGAGCCTCGCTCTGATATCAATTTTTAGGCTCAATGATCACTCAACCGTTGCTTGCCAAGTTGTGGAGAAGATGTAGTTTTGGGTGTTAGTGGTGGAAGCTAAAGATAGACAAAATTGACACACGATTTAGAGTGTTTCGGCTTTCTAACCAAAGCCTACATCCACTACCTTAGCTACCCACCAAGGATTTCACCAATTCACTAATAATCTTTCCCCTTTTCTAGGCTAAGGAGGCAATCATTTACAACCTAGACTCACTCACCAAGTATGACAACCAAAGCTCACAACCCGAGCTTTGGGCACACTCTTTAAACAATAAAATTCAAAGCAAACGAAATCCCTCTACAAGGTTGATGTTTGCACACTTAAGCTCTCACCCAAATCTTAAAATACTTGAGCTTACATTGACAATTTGAGTTCACAAGTGTTGTTTATACAAAGAATAACACAATTAGGCTCTAAGACATTTCTTTGATCATAATATTGTTGCTAATTGAAACATTAGTCTTCCATGGACGCTTGGAGGTCCCTTTTATACTCTCAATTGAGCTTCTAGCCGCTGTAGATCATTGGGATTGAATTGGAGTCGTTGGGGTCTTTATTTTCCTCCATAAATGCAGTTCTGGGCAGTAGGGTATCGATACTCGTGTCACTATATCGATACAGCCTTCTTAGAAACTAGCCGTTGAGCCTGCTTCAGCTTATACATATCTATACACTTACGAGCGTATCAGTACGGCCTGCATTTCAAATAGCCATTGAGAAAATGACTGTTGGGAGCGGTTAATGCGTATTGGTAAGCGATACAACCGTATCGGTATGGTGACTTTGAAAATGTAGGTTTGGCTACTTAAAACACATTTTAAACTATTCTAAAGCCTTATAAAAACTCTTAAATATATTTTGAAGTTGCTTTAGACTTAAAGACATTTTTAAAAAAATTTAATTTATTTCAAAACTATTTTTTAATTATCTGTTTAATATTATTTATAATTTCAAAAATATTTGGTCTCAAAAACATCTTTCAAAAGTAATGTTAAACGAGCCTTAAATCCATAAACACTTAGTGGAAAGCGTTCTCCGGAGCCAGTCCAATTTGGATCGTTTACAGTGGGTTGCTAAAAGAGACTGGTTAGGCCTTAAATCCATCTTCTGCTACCGGTTGCCCTTTTACTCCTAGATGCCATATTCCGTTTTTTTTAATATAAAATTATTTTTTTAATATATATTCCGTTTATTTTTGTAACTAATAGAATTGTGACGTAAAAGAAAAAGAAAAAGGACACGATAAAAAAATTATTTTTGTAGACATTTAAACATGGTGATGGTGTAGAGTTTGAGAGATTTGTTCGGTATATTTAATTACATACAATATAAATTACATAATATATAAATAAAATATTACTACAAAATAGGAAAATGATTAGGCTACGGACTTGAAAATTAGAGCCTAAGTCCGGTTTATAAATTGAACGAGCCTAATTTTTTGTGCAATTTTTTTTAATATTTGTTAGAATTTGTTATTTGAATTTCGTCTTGATCATATTTAATTGTTGAAAATATAAAATTGAGAATATAATCTTTAGACATTATAGTAGGTTTTTATTTTTTTTATTTATAGTTTTCCTGTTAATTTTTCTCCTAAAATTTTGGTATCTCTTCTATTATACGATCATTAATCCTCGTTATCTCATAACAAAATTTTTGTTCCGACATTACAAAAAAAAATCGTGCGGGGGATTCAAGCTTAGGCAAGTAGCCTGATTTTTAGAAGATTTAATTTCAAATAAGTTGACATCATATCTAAGTTTGGAAGTCTATATATAAAGTCTTTCCCATTCGAATTTTATCTTCTTACAAAAATCTCCTCAAAAACCTATCTTCTCATTTGCCTTAAATTTCTCTTTTTTCTTAATGTTTACTAGAGATGACAATGAGGCGGGACGAGACTTTAATCATACAACCCGAAATTTAGTGATTATAATTCGATTACGACCTAATTTTAATATATTTTATTCTCAATTCGACACAATAAAAGTATAACCAGATTTTGATCTGACTTTAAAATTTCAACAAAGTGCGGACAACATGGATGCGAATAGTGCTTGCGAACCGAAATATTAGTGCGTGCGAACATAAGTAAGACTACAAACAAAAACTAAAATTACGCATGCAACACATTTCATGGTCGATCATCCGTAAATCGTTCGTTCGGATCATTGGAAGAATTAATAGCTTCCCACACTAGATAACAATGGCGAGTCACGGCTTCTTGTAACTTTTTAGCCTTCCTTCTGGTAATTGGGCCACTCGACAATTCTTCTAGTTCGTTCGTGCTTCGGCATTTACGTCTGCAGGCTTAATCTCATCATAATGTGTCATTATTTAATTAGAAGATTTTTATCTAAATTTTAATTTTATGAATTTAATAAATTTATTTATTTAATTAAATGGTGACACATGTCAATATAGGATCAGAAATATGATATGAAGAGAATAAATTTCACAAATATGGCAGCAAAGAGAGTTAAACCTAGGTGGCTTAAGAAGTGAATCACACTCAGCTAGCGAACAAAGACCTTTAATTGGTGTATATTTGACATCATCTAATTATATCTTAAATTATAACTTATTGTTGAAAATTAAAGAAAACAAGGGTGAGAGAGAGACTCAAACCTCAAACCTATAGGTGATGAAAAACACACCACTGAACTAAATTTAGCATTTAACTTAAAGTTGATAACATTATTTTTTTTTGTATATGTTAATTTAAAAATTCATCTTTACTTAAGAAATATATTTTATACTTATCTTAACTTAAAAATACATTTTATTCCTATCTTAACTTAAAAAATATATTTTATTCTTATCTTAACTTAAACATATGTATTTTATTCTTATCTTAACTTTAAAATATATTTATTATTGTCTTAACTTAAAAATATATATTATTCTTATCTTTACTTAAAAAAATATATAATTTACGAGATCCATTAACTAGCCAAGTGGTTAAGAATGTTCATATAAAATTAAGTATTGAATTTAGATTAATATATATATAATGCTATTATAATTCAAATATTAAATTTGATTTAGTGGTTAGGTGTATACCACTTATAAGTTTTAGGTTAAGTATTCCTTTTCACCCGGGTTAGACTATCAAGAACTAATGTTTTAATATAATAATAGAAAAATAATTTTGGACTAAATTGAAAAGATTTTAAAAGTGCCTTTAAGTCTAAACAACTTGAAAATAAGCTTGTGGATGTTTTAAATGTCTTTGGCAATGTTTGAAACATTTTTAAGTAGCCAAACCAGTTTTTTCAAGGTACCTGTTTCGAAACAGGTGGACCTGTATTGAAGCATTTTGGAACTGCCAAAACTCGTACCGAAACAAGGCTTGCCCGTTTCGACACGGAGGGTTTGTGTTTCGAAACACCCCTTTGGTGTTTCGATACGCCCAACGGTCAAAACCTAAAAACTTAAAACATAAACCCTAAACTCTAAAATATAAATCCTAAATTCTAAACCCAACAACCTAAACTTTTAAACCCTAAAATTAACAAGCTTGTGTATCAAAGTTTTTTTTTCTTCTAATAGGGCTTTAAATGAGACGAGACATATTGCGAGCTACTCGAGTCTGACTCGGTCAAATCTAGGTCAACACTCGACTCGATTGAACTCAATTCAAGCTCGAACTCGGCTCGAATACTTAACGATTCGAGTGGAGCTCAAGTCGAGTTCAGATTATTCAGGCTCGTTAAAAACTACTCAAGCTCGAACTCGACTCGAATTCTAAACGAACTAAGTCGAATTCAGTACTACTTGAGCTCGACTCAGCTCGTTTATACTCCTAGTGATTATTTAGGGATGTATATGGTTAACCAAAATACTACAACGGTTAACCATATGTCCTATCCTTAGTGTAATTAGAACACGTTATCTTTAAATATTATCATTTAATTTCACTAAAAACATAACTTACGATTAACCGTTGTAGTATTTTAGTTAACCATATACGCCCACTTATTCTCCTTTGATGGGTTGCCTCAAGTTTGCTGACAACAACAAAACTTAGCTGTGGTCCCCCCCCCCCCCCCCCCCCCCACGATGTTTTTCTTCTTTTATCCAACTATATTATGCTTTCAACTTTCAATTTTGACGCGCACAATTAATCCAGCCACGTAATAACATGTTAAAAGTAACACAAATAGGTCAACAAAGGTTTTAAATATAACATTTTAAAAATAACATGTTATTAGCTCTTATATTTATAACTTATGGACAAGAACAGACACATAATTTCATATTAAAGGGTGTAAATTTTTATACTTAATTAGACTATATGGGGATTTGAAAATCTAGGCGTGTGAGATTATATTATCAATATAAAATACAAAAAAATCTAAAATAAATAAAAATTTAAAATTTTTAAAGGGAGTAGCTGCCCATTAGCACTCCTCGGTCCATCTCTGATACAAACATATAAAGAGACAATATGAATAAATGACATGAATTTAAAAATGATTAAACTGGAGAACATATTTTAAATCTTGAATCGTTAGTAGAACTTGACTTAACAAGTTTAACTATTATTGTTTGGATTATGATTGAAATGTAGAAATTTAAAAAAAAATATATAAAGATTAAAAATGACTAAATTTAAATACAAAAACTAAATTCGTAACACACATAATACAATTAACAAATCTAAATCGGAACTTATATTAATGTGGACGAAACGTGCTTAAACAAGTGGGAAGGGATGGGTGCTTAAAGTCCATCTTAAGTATGGAGAAACTTGATAATCAATTAACAACTTGATATTATATAATTGTCTACAATTAATGAAGCCAATTCAGATATTTGAAATTGATCATTATTAAGACATATAATATAATATAATTAGACCATCATCTTGGCATGATCCATGTCCAATTTTTATAATAATCGACGGGATTCATTTCTTAAAAAAAATCTGGATATTTCTTGTAAATAATTTTTAGTAATTAATAATTTGTATTTTGTATTACGTAATCCTTAATAGTGACTTCTCATCTTCCAAATATACGATTAAGGACCAAAGTTCGTCTTCAAGAGCTCCAATACGGTACTATATAAATTATTTATTTACATAGTGTCAACTTTAAAACAATGAAATTTTAATTTTCTAACTACTATATCAAATTAGTTAATAAAATTTAATTTTCTAACTATTATATCAAATTTTAATTTTCTCATCTTTTTCTTTTTTTAGCTTTTCTTTTTCGTTTGTCTAAGAGTATGACACTATTGACTTTTGTCTCTCATGTTATTATCCTTGCACTTAATGTTTTCAGGTGAGATGACATGTTTTGATTAGTCTACTCTAATTTTTTAGATATTTTTTTATAATTTTATTCTATTTTCTCTCTATTTAATAAAACTGATGACTATTATTAATTCAAGAAAAATACTCTAATTAATAAAAAGACAAATGAAAATGCCAAATTTTTAAGGTAACTAATCGATAAGATGTGTAAAATAAATTTTATACACACTTTCTTATTTTAATCTTAAACTCGAAACTCTAAATACTAAACCATAAACATTAGACATAAATCTTAAATTTTAAGGATAAAATCTTGAATACTAAATTCCAAATAAAACAGACGACGTTGAAATAAACAAAGTTGAATTGTCTAAATTTTAGATCGCTTGTATATCAAATAACTTTCTATAAAGGATGAGTCTACCACGTGCGACGAACAACGATGAACACCACTAATGATGAACACCGATGAACACCATTAAATTAATTAATAAAGATGTAAAATTTTAAGGACCCATCATACAATTAATAATTATTTTAAAAAATTCAATTAAATTATTTTTTATATATATTAAAATTTTATTTTTTTAATAATGGTAAACTATATATTTAGTACCTCACCTATTTCTGTATTTCTATTGAACCCTCATTATTTAAATATTATTTTAATTTGACCCTATTTTTTATAAAAATAATTTAACCCTTAACCCTCAACCTAAAACCCTAAACTATTAAACTCTTAAACCTATACCCTAAACCATATACCATTAAAAATAATTTCACCATCATCGATTCAATTCAATTCAATAAATTGTTGAATTCTCCTAAAAATTCAATAATCAACAATCAACAATTTGAAGAAAAAAAGAAGTATAAATCCCACTATAGGTTTATATGTTACTCGGGGTCAGGGTGTCCAGGGGTGCCGGCAGGGCAAGTTGATGTATGAGTGGCGGTTTCTGTAGAGAAAATCCTCGACAGCCCGAAATCAACTATATTTGCTCGCGTGTTTTCAGTCAATAAGATGTTGGCAGTGTTCAAATCTCTGTGGACTATGGGTGGCTTACGGTTATTATGCAGATAGTCCAACCCTGCAACATAAGTCATGAGTAAAGAGTAAGCTATTTTAAAGGGGAAAGATCAAAAGTGAGCCAAAAGAATCGAAAGCATTCGAGTATGTTAAAGAGATCGATCCTAGACCTTGTGTTTTGTTTCCGGTTTAGAACAGTTTCATTTGTCACTGCAAGCAAAATCATCTTCATTTTAATTAGAACTCATGGAAGTGAATGTAGGAGTAAAATCATCAGAATCACTACAACGAAGCACATATTCGTGAAAGCAACTCAAAGCAAAATTTAGTCTAAGCAGCAAAGATCACGCCACTGTAGCTAAGATGACGGTGAAATTATTTTTAATGGCATATGGTTTAGCGTATAAGTTTAAGAGTTTAAGGGTTTAAGGTTTAATGAATTGTTGATTATTGAATTTTTTAGGAGAATTCAACAATTCATTGAATTGAATCGATGATGGTGAAATTATTTTTAATGGTATATGATTTAGGGTATATGTTTAATAGTTTAAGAGTTTAAGGTTTAATAGTTTAAGAGTTTAAGGTTTAATAGTTTAGGGTTTTAGGTTGAGGGTTAAGGGTTAAATTATTTTTATAAAAAATAGGGTCAAATTAAAATAATATTTAAATAATGAGGATTCAATAGAAATACAGAAATAGGCGAGGTACTAAATATATAGTTTACCTTTATTAAAAAATAAAATTTTAATATATATAAAAAATAATTTAATTGAATTTTTTAAAATAATTATTAATTGTATGATGAGTCCTTGAAATTTTACATCTTTATTAATTAATTTAATGGTGTTCATCGGTGTTCATCATTAGTGGTGTTCATCGATGTTCGTCGCACGTTGTAGAATTTTCCTTCTATAAAATGGTATTATCTCTAAAAGAAGTAATATGATTTCGATAAATAAAATAAAAATGTCTTAAATATATAATATCTTATTTTAAATGTTAGTTTAAATAATCTAGATTTCAAAGTTTAAAAACAAAAAACCGATCTAGGAAAATCAAGTTATCAAATATAATTAATTATAACTATAATCATAGATGGATGCAAGAACTTATGTTATATAAGAATTTAAAATTTTTATAGGATGCGAAATTAGATCATCAATATAAAACACAAAAAAATTTAAAACTAATAAAAAATTAAAATTTCTAAAAGTGTAACTATCCTTAATATCTCTCTGTCTATTCTGGACTGTTGTAAAAATGAATAGAGACGTAATTAATTTATAAAGCCTTGAAATAGGGTTTTGCTTGGCTGCTGTAAGATATGGTAATAAATATAGTGATTTTTTTACCTCTCACATGGACCATTGAATAGGAAATCTTATTATTCACAAGAAGCAATTTGCAGAAATTTAGCACTTGGATGCTGGACAATGACATAAACATCACTAGAAAGAAAAAAACAGAAATTAGGCCAGACTTAATTAAATATTTAAGTATATACTCCATTAGAGTTAGTCCTGTATTTTAGATATAACCTATTCTAAGTATATTAATTCAATCCTAAACTCGAAAAATATCCACTATAGCTTTGTTTGACAATTAGCAGATAGCTGATAGCGGATAACGGATTACATTAGCTGATAACTGATTGCATTAGTTGATTTGACTAGCGGATTGTATTAGCTGATTGTATAAAACTGTTTGGTAAAATTAACTGATAGCTGTTAGATTATTTAAACAAATAAAATGACATATAAGGACATGATTATATTCAATACTTGTTTGAATAGTTTATTAGTTATCAATATTTTGTATCTAATTAATATTAATTAGATCTATACGATTATTTTTAATATAACTTTTCTAAACATATTCGAATGATTTATATATTAATTTATATAATTATTTTACTATAATTTAATTAATTAATAAATTTAAATACACATATAAATATGTGATAATAAAAAGAAAAAATAAATAGGATTAGCTTATAAATAGGGTGATAAAATATTTAATTTAGGTTATTTTGAGATTTTTGGTAACTGGTAAGGGTAAAATAGTATTTACAATTCTAATATCAAAACTCTAATCTCAAAAGGCTCATATTATGAGTTTTTTCAAAATTAGCGATTTTACCCCAATCCGCTCTTTTAATACGTTGTTCACCAAACAAAAATATTAACGGATTTGACTGGTCAAACCTTTAATTATGCCTCAAACCTCTCTTTACCAAACATGTCCGATATATTTTCAATGGCATACGTAACTTTATATTTGCATGGTTATTGCAAGTAATAGATCCTTAATAAATTGTAAAAATAATTTGCTTATCTATATAATGCGTATTTATTTTTTTGGAAAAAGAAATCATTTATTTATTTATTTATTCATATAACGTCTAGACTATTAAAAATTTTCACTCTTAAACCGAAGGATATTGAGTAGGGGTGAGCAAAACTCGACACAAAATAATCAAAATTTTCGACTTGACTCAATAAAAAAACTTGAATTGAATTGTAATTTTATAAATTCGACTCGAATCGTAATTTTATAAATTCGAATCGAATCGTAATTTTATAAACTCAACTCGACTCGAAAAAATTTCAAATATAATTTGAGTTATAAAATGAAATAGCTCAAAATTTTTAGTAATTAGTGGATTGACTTTCAAGTTCAAGTCGTGCCCTCAACTCTTCTTGATATATTTATATCACATGAAAAAAAACAAAAAAATATATATATCATATATGGTTATAGAAAGTTGTTAAATTGAAATTAATTAGTACCGCAATATTATAAATGCTTACAAATAGATTTGAACATAAACTCGAACAACTCAACTCGAAAAAGTTTCAAATAAACTTTGAGTTATAAAATAAGACTCGTCAACTTGACTAACTCGAATCGATCAAATGTTCATCCATAATATTAAGCTCTTAAGCATACTTAATCTTACAACTTCTTATATGTTACACAGATAACAATTTGAAGCGAACTAAATCCAACCGATAAAAAACATTTTTTATTAAAACATTTAAAATAAAAATAATGAGAATTTAACTGTTACATTTGTGTAGTAAACGATTAGTTTTTTTAAAATAATACAGTAACACTCGAAACTTCAAAAGATTGTTTTTTAATAGAAAATTTTACAACGTTAGACGAGCACCGCTGAACACCACTAACAATGAGCACTATTAATTTAATTTATAAAAATTAAAAAACTAAAGGACTCGCCGTATAATTATAAATTATTTAAAAACTAAAAGGTAAATTAATTAAAATATATTATTTTATTTTTAATATTTTTAAAACATAATTAGATCAAAATACATATTCTAAATTATAAAATCTTATTTTTTTTTCTTTAAAATCAAGCCGCCGCCGTCATAAATTCTAGAGATGATCGACGAAGCCGGTATCAAGTCCTACAACAACCTTAGCAATGGGTAGTTCTGCGGTACGGCAGCCTAATATAAGGCTAATATACGGCGTTACCGGAAACATCATTAAGAAATACCGGAAACATCATAAGATATACCGGAAACATGGATTTCAAAAGTATGGATACTTTCGAAATCAACATATCCAAAAGTATGGATACTTTCGAAAGTATGGATACTTTCGAAATCAACATATCCAAAAGTATCGATACTTTCGAAATCCATGTTTCCGGTATATCTTATCATGTTTCCGGTATATCTTATGATGTTTTTGGTATTTCTTAATGATGTTTCCGGTAACGCCGTATATTAGCCTTATATTAGGCGGCCGCATGCTAGAAAAGTCGCTTAGCAATGCTTTCCTAATCTAAGGTTTAGTTTCCTTCCATGGATGACTGTTATTAGGCTTTTTAGGGAAATGTCATATCTTGACGGTCACCGTTGCTCAGTCCCGATACGTTCTGCAGTTATTTAACCATTCGTGACATTGATCCACTTTAATTTCTCTCAAGAACTCGAAGACCGATATGGAAGTTGACTGATTATGTGGCCGGCGACAGGGCGGTGATTATGTGATTGCCGCCGGTAGCTTGATTTTCAAAGGAAAAAATTAAGGTTTTACAATTTAGGGGTAGGTGTTTTGATCTAATTATGTTTAAAAAATTAAAAATAAAATAATGTATTTTAATTAATTTATCTTTTGATTTTAAATTTTTTTATAATTATACAGTGAGTTCTTTAAATTTTTAATCTTTATAAATTAAATTAATGGTGCTCATCGTTAGTAGCGCTCAGCAGTACTTGTCAAGCGTAGTAGACTCATCATTTTTTAATAGTTTCAATGTGATTGATTACAAAGTAATACGTATATGATCATATTTCAAAGGATTGTTACTTAGAATCCAACAAGTTATCCAAAATATTCAAGCCTAAGTCGTGGTAAAAAATCATCATTATTCAAGTGATTATCATTAATAATAACAACCAAAATACTATGAGATTTAACTTTTTAATTAAAGCAATCCACTTGTGATATGACTACTCTAGCAAAACAATGAGTCGTTTTATTAGTATATTTTTTCATATACAAGAAAAAATTAAACATTTATCAAATTGAGAGACGACGATAAATTTAATATTAAAAAAGAAAAAATTGCTAAAACTTATAAAAGACAATACAAAAACTTCAAAACAAAAAATATTGTAAAAATAAGATAAAAACAAAAGGAAAATACTTTGATGCACAAGATGTGTAAACTTTAGTTTACACAAGCCCTTTAATTTTAGGGTTTAGGGTTTAGGGTTTTATGTTAGGGTTTAGGGGTTTAGTATGTAGGGTATATAATTTAAGGTTTATGGTTAGAATTTAGAGTTTAGAGTTTAGGGCTTAGGGTTTAGGGTTTAGGTTGCTAGGGTTTGTGATTTAGATTTTAAATTTTATAAAAGGATTGTGTAAAAAAAAATTACACAGCTTGTGCATCAAAATAAAACCCAAAACAAAAAAGAGAGAAGATAAAACTTTTATTGTTTCCGTAAAAAAGAAGAAGATTTATTCAACAAAGAAAAACAAAATTCTTAGATCTATAAAAGTATGTTGGGTGTCCGATCGCCAACGTCAATAAAATCAACACGGGAGTTGGGAAGTAGTTAAGCGTAAGGGAAAAATAAATAAATAATGGGTCAAATAAATTAAAGATATAACATCTGTCCTTTAATAATATATGAGCTATACTTAACAGTTTTTTTATTTCATAAATTAAGAATATTTTTAAATTATTTTGTGAACTAGGGATGTTTTTTAGAAATCGTCGAGATGTTCATGCCACTTTAGGCAAAGAGAAGAACTAAAAATACACTAAAGTTATTGGAAAGTATAGGCGACTTCTAAACCATCTTTACTTTATGAAATAAAAGTAAACTCGTATTAAATTTTAAAATATTTATTCTAACATCATTATCTGAATAAAATACCCAAACCAATATACACTAAACATATAAAAATAATTACATGAAATATTTTGAATAGAAGGGATAACAAATATGTATAAATTTGCCACTAAAAAGCAATGTTGTTATTTCATGGTGATGGGTTAGTTAAAAACCACAAATTCAACATACTAAATATGTTTAGGTAAATAGTATTTAAGAGCTATGGCCTATGTCTATATATGTGGGTCAAATTAAAGACTTTTATAAAGTAAACATATACGTGAAGGAAGGAACATGTAACCGAGTAAAATTTCCATTGGCTTGGTAATTAGCAAGAAATGTTCAAATTTATGACTTTTACTTTTTTAATGCGTCACATATTCATTTTTTTATAATACGACGTTAGAGATTTGAAACTAATGTTGAGCTTAATACCATCACGATTATTTTATTACATTCGAAAGCATCAAGAAAATTGTGGAATAAAATTAACAATCGGAGTTCTGTTTTATAAAATAAAACTTATTTGATTACGATACGATTAAATATTATATTCAAGTTTGGGTTTGGATTTGGATTGTTTTATAAAATTAACAATCGGAGTTCTGTTCCAAGGGAGGCACTTAATAGGGATCGATAGTTATCATCACGACCTTTAAAATTTTCAAAAATTAATAAAATTTTAAGTTAGAATAATGGTAAAATGATATTTTAGTCCCTAAAAATATATAATTTATATTGGTGGCCCCTACTAAATTTAAATATTTTAAATGGTCCCTTAATTAATAACATTGAATTCTGTCATTGGGTTGGTCTTTCGAATTTTTTGTCTAATAACAGTTCTAATTCCTACTAGTTTAAATATTTGTCAAATTACATTTTGTTCATCTTAAATTTTAGATTAATTATTTATAAGGTCTTTGCTAATTTTAAAATTACTCCATTTTATCTCTTCTATTCAACTCGTCACTATTTGCAGCCGCTGACATTGAAAAAAAATTATGTCACAAATAAGTACTTAAAGTATATTAATTTTTTCATTTAAGTATTTAAAGTATATTTTTGGTCAAAAATAAGTGCTTAATGTTGGTAATGCTTCTAGCATTACTAGAGCTATATCCCACATTGGTTGGGAAAATAGCTAGTGAAGAGTATTTATACCCATACTTCCTCCCTCCATTGTTGAGTGGGAAAGAATAAGGGAAGTCCTCGCGCGACGCCGTCGGCCGGATGGCCGGCTCAGTTCGGGTTTGGGTAACATGTGTCTTCGACACGTACGCGCGCGGTTCTATTCTTTTTGGAGAAAATTCGTATGGAATTTTCTTAAGAACAAAAGATTATATGTGAAAGAATTTTTCTTCTTATTTATAGGCTTTGAGGAAAAAACTGTTCGGATTCATAATTTATTTTTTAATTAAATTCGAATCTGAACGTTTGATTCAGTACAATTTTATTTTTGATCCAGTGCAGTTTAATTCGAATTTATTCGAATATAAACAGCCTGTTCCAGTGTTGAATTTAGACTGTTTTCTCAGTCAGATTCATGTGTTCATAGAGCTGTTACTGAGCTTAAATTACAGAATTAAAATGGTGTTATTGTAAAGCTGTTACAGCATGTTAAATACTGCTGTTATACAGATTTAATTTTGTAATTATTTGGACAGTGAAATGTCAATTATAGACATGATGTCCAGCCTATAAATAGAGGTGCTGCATGCACCATTTCAGATATAAAACACATTAGCAACACTACAAAAATTCTCTCTATTTCCTCCATTGTTCGAGTACCATTCGAGTAGTACCACCGTTGTTCACTCCGGAGTCGAGTGTACGGTTCCTGGAGCGTCCGTGTGCACCTCGGGGACAGCCTGCCTGTGAAGCGACTACACTGTTCGGGGCAGTTTTCTTTCTAAGGCAGTGGCCAGTGGCCACCATACCACGATACGGTTCACATATTTACATACTGTTTTTTTTTATACTTTCCAGTCAGTGCTAACAGCCGGTTTTGCAGTTATATTTTACCAACAATTAAAATATATTTTTTTTGGATAAAACAAGTACCTAAAGTATTCTTTTTCAAAATAGGTACCCGGGGTATATTTTTTCATCTAAGTTCCTAAAAGCCGACAATTGACATTGATTAGAAAATACATTTCGTACATATTTTGACAAAATAATACTTTAGATGCCTGTTTCGATCCAAAAATATTTTAGGTACCTATTTTGATTAAAAAAATATACTTTAGATACTTATTTTGACCAAAAAACACTTTAAATACTTAAATGAAAAAAATCAATATACTTTAGACATTAATCCCACATCAGAAAAGAAAATAGAAGTCTTGGGATATATAAGTGGTGACGCTGCACATACTATCAAACATGTCTTTTGAAGGAGGGTAATGCCACTGACGCCCCGTGATTAGTGGTATAAAGCGACCCTTTAATTACTCGATTTTACGTCGAACACCCGTGAGCAGGGTAGACAATCGTGATAATAGGGAGAATGTCATGCTTGCAAAGAGGCGGGAACATTAACCCTATATAAAAAAACAAAAATTTTAGAATATATAAACAATGTCACTGTCATATTTTATCAAATATATTTTATCGGAAGAGAATAATAGCCTCGTGACACTTAAAAAACCTCGAAAAAGAAGCGAATACTTGTATTGGACGGAATCAAAATCTTTGGTCCCAAAATTTCGTTAAAACTAAACGTTGACATGACTTGATTATTGGCTTTTTTGTAGGATAATCCACAGCCTCATCCATTCCTTTAAAACCTCATCCAAATTTTCCATTAAGATTCCAAATCAGAGGCCTGATCGCTTTATGTTCCGTTTTGCTTTACAATCAAACCAATATTCAAAATTCTGTGCATCGATCCATTTCCCGGTAAAGCTTAACCCACGTTTTCTCTCCCTCAACCGATTCAGCGGAACTCTGGCTGCCAAGGACGGACTTAGGACTTTAGGTTAGGGGGCGAACCTATAAATTTTTAAGGGGAGGCGAACTTATAAAAGTTTAGGAGGGCGAAAATAGATTTTTAATAGAAAATATATTAAAAAATTTTAAAAATTTTCTAAATCATATATGATTTTCAAAATTTTAGGATGGCGGTTGCCCCCACCAGCACCGCTTGGTACATCCCTGCTGGCTGGCGGCGTCTCAAACACTCACCAATTACGACTACAAAAAGATATCAACTTAGAATTATTCAACCAAACACGGATAACCACGGCAGGCGTAGACCAATAATAAATCATTTTAAAGAAAATAAGAGGTCAAATTCTTCTATAGGTCCCTATACTATAAAAAAATATTATAGATTTAGTCATTTACTTTTTATAATTGAAAATATCAGTCATCATTCAAACAGTAAAATTGAAATTTGTTAAATCAAATTTCTGTTATCAGTCCTTTTGTTATGCGTAAGTTTGAGTTATATATAATCACAATATTGTTTTAGTCAATACTAAGATTTCAAATTTTAAAATATATAGACTAAAACTAATCAAATCAAAATATAAAGGTTATATTCACAATATTTTGCATAGTACAAGCGGGACAATCACAGGGGTGCTGGAGCAGCCGCACCCCTTAAAAATTTTAAGTTCTATATTTTGTTGTATTTTTTCTTAATAATCTAATTTTGCACTCTTAAAAATTTGTAATTTTGCACCCTTATATTTTTAATATAATTTCTTAATAATTTGTACTTCTTATATGAAATTCTGCATCCGTCCCTAAGTACGAGTACTAATGATAAAATTTGACAAAATAAAAAATAAAAAACAAACCATCACCAACCAAGGGAAAAATCGTAGTTTTCCATATTTATATATGACTGGATAGAAGTTTCCTTGGAACGTGCTTCTGGCCCTGCTTTATTACTTGAAAACCATTTCTTTGCTCTGCCCTCTGGCCGCCATGAAAGCTTCATTTCTTCAGCTCTAAATTCCATTAGCTTCTGAAAACTCAACCCTTCAAGCTTCAACAGTTCAACCCCGTATTTTACCATGTCATTTAGAAGAATAGTTTATCATGAAATCTCTGGTTACAGGCTAGTTAGCCGAGCCAAATCGTCTGTAATCTCTATCATCTTGTTCTCCCTTCTTGTTTTCTTCATGTTTGCGTACAGTATGGTTTCTAACGTGTCGCTGCAATCGGCTGTTTTCACTGGAAAAGAAGACTCTGAACTGATGCAGACTAAGAAGTTTGTGAGAAAAATGAATTCGGGTGTTCTTCCTATATCGTTGACTATTTCCAGACAAAGGAATATGATTGTTGAAGCTGATTGTGAAGATCAGTTTCACGGGAGAATCCGGAGAAAACTCCCGGAGTCCGATGTTTTCCGGTCGGACGAGTTGACGAAGAAGTTCCACGGTCGGGTCCTGCAGTTCTTCAACCGCGAGTGCGAGCTGCAATTCTTCATGACATGGATTTCAACTGCGGAGTCTTTTGGTAGAAGAGAAATCTTAGCCGTGGAAAGTGTTTTCAAATCACATCCTAATGGCTGCTTGATGATTCTATCAAGAACTATGGACTCTCCCCAGGGTTACATGGTCCTTCAGCCGCTGCTTGATCGTGGCTTCAAGGTTCAAGCGGTGGCACCGGACTTCCCGTTTCTGCTCAAGAACACACCGGCCGAAGCTTGGTTCGATGATATCCGGAGTGGGAAAAAGGATCCCGGTGTGATCCCACTGGCTCAGAATCTATCCAATTTAATGAGACTAGCGGTTTTGTACAAGTACGGAGGCGTTTACTTGGATACGGATTTCATAGTGGTGAACAGTTTCAAAGAGTTGAAGAATACGATCGGAGCTCAAAGCGTGGATTCGTCGTCGAAGAACTGGACGAGATTGAACAATGCGGTGCTCGTGTTCGATATGAACCATCCCCTCCTATTCAAGTTCATTGAGGAATTCGCTTCAACATTTGATGGTAACAAATGGGGACATAATGGACCCTATATGGTTTCCAGGGTGGTTCATAGAGTTGAAGGAAGACCTGGTTACAATTTCACCATCTTGCCACCTATGGCTTTTTATCCTGTTGATTGGATTAAGATAGGGAAACTGTTTAAGATGCCGGAAAACCAGGCCGAGTCGAAATGGGTCGAAGCTAAGCTGCACCAGTTAAATGTGAAGAGTTATGGAGTTCACCTATGGAACAAGCAAAGTAGCACATTAATGGTTGAAGAGGCAAGTGTTTTGGGAAGATTAATATCAGAACACTGTGTTTTATGTAAAGCTTATTCAAAACATATACTGTAAATGTAATTTACCTGTAAAATTAGAACAATCTCCCACAAATCATAATCCTAAGTCTTCTGATTCTCAATCTGAATCTGAATCCCGGCAGCTTCCTATATGACTTTTTCCTGGTCAATCTATGTTTACTATTACTTATGTTCCTATCATCCGATGCCGCGAAACCGCTTAGGCTACTGGTTTCGAAGCGATTTAACGATCCGATCTGCTTAATCGATGCCCATGGATCTTCTGCTTCACCATCCGTATCACTTCCCCATAAGGGTATAGATTTTAGAACAGGTGAGCCACTGTAGTCCTGGAAATGTGTTAATAAACTAGTGTGTTCCATTTCGAATAATCTCTCCAAAGACGTGCTTCCACTTTTCATCAATTCTAGTAAACTTCTGCTCCGTCGAGAAGAGGAAACCGAGGAACTCGAAGCCGCTGCCGAAGCGGAAGTTAACGAAGACGATGAAGACCAATACAGGGATTTCTGGTGCTGGATTATCCTTCTGATGCTTTGTTTTTGAGCTGCTGAGTTGATAGGACAAGGGCTCTCTTCATCTTGCTCCTCGGTTATCTCGGACGAGATCATAATCTAAAATGTTGTGAACCTCTAAATGAAAGAATTAGAAACAGAGTTGTGTGTTATGGAGAAGTTGAATATGGACATGAGAAGAAATAAAACAAAAAACAGGAACACAGATGGGAGATGGCTACAAGTGCCCGAAAACAAAAGCAAAAGCCGGCCATAGGGACAAAAGGAAAAGTCTTTGTTTAGTGTTACCACTGCCACATATGTTCCAAGCTATATTGCTAGATGACAGTTTCGGAATTGGAGATTATCAAAAGGATTGACCTGGTAATTTGTTTTAATTGATATGGCATATATCAAGAATTGAACCTGGAACTTGACTTAAGGATTTGACATTTAGGTAACGGGTGAAGCTTGCTTTATAAACAAGCTAAATAAAGAATTCATTTCATTATATACTACAAATAAATCTCCTAAAATTGACATGAAAAGATAATATAATTTATGGATTATAGCGGTGGAAACTAAAAGTTTAAGATTAATGAGATTGAGTCTAGGGGTTTAAAATTTACGGATATTGGTTAAGATTTAGGATTAGTATTTATACTTTAGATGTTATAGTAATATAATGAAAATTTTAAGTTTTAACTTATAAACCCTAAATTTTAACCACATAAATCTAAACAATACCCTTTAAATTGAATCCCTCTTAGGAGCCATAAATCTTAAATTTTAAACTCTAATGTTTAAACCATAAAATCTATTCACAAACCTTAAACCCTAACTATAAAACACTAAAACTCTAGTATAAAGATACAATTTTTTGGATAAATAGAGATATGATATCTTGTACACGAGTGAAGTTTAAAAAATCATTAAATTATCTAAAAATATTTATTTTAATCGTTAAACTTTTAAATATTATAAAATGAAATAAAATTTTAAATTTTGTTATACGATGAACACCGGTTATACGGTACCATTAATTATCGTTAAAAGAATAATGTGATATGTTAAAATTATTGAGAAATATCCCATTACCCGCGGTAAATTACTAAAACGTAGTCTTACAGTCTTACTGTTCTCTTTTAGCTTGTTTTTAGTTTTCACTACGTTAAAAACATAGTCTTGATCAATATTCCCGAACTGTAGTTAGTATTACGTCATGCATTGCTAGCATGTATTGTCCAGAATTGTAACATTTTATAATCTGAGTAACATTTAGAATGAGATTTTGTTATCATTCCATTGCTTGGGTATATTTACCCTAAAATGTTTTAATGTTTGGTTGTTTTAGGATTTAGTCCAGGCTTTTCAGAGCAAAATGAGTTCGTTTTAAATAGACCTTGCAAACTTGACCCGAGACCCGAACCGAGACCCGATTTTGACCCGAACATAATGATCCGAAGTTGACCTGAAACCCGAAATAAACCGAACCAAAATCGACCCGAAATTTTTTGTTGAACCGAAATGGACCCGAACCGAATGCTACCCGAACCGAAAGTTGAACTGAATATCGACCTGATTTTACCCGAAAATTAAAGTAAAATAAATGAATAATTTATTTTTAATATTATCTATTTTTAACAATATAATAAATAATGAAATGAAGTATGTTTTATTATCTTTTTGTACTATACAATGGAAGAGACCATTGCTCTTGTCAAAGTTGTGGTATAATAACATTTTATGTCATTTTGACTAAAAATTAAATCTTAGAAATTAAAATGAACAAAAATATCATTATATTAAATTAATAGACTAAATTACAAAGATTAGTTAATTTCGACTAAAAGTAAATTTTTAGAGACTAAATATCACTACGGGGAGGGGATTTCTATATCCGAAGTCTAAACTATGGGGATACTTGTGACTAAATTAAATTAAACTAAAATTTAAAGTTGAATATTAGTACTAAAATATAACATTTTAAATGCAACATGACCTAAAAAGTAATTAATCTCTAGCTTAAAAGTTGGTGGCTTATTTCCCTCCAAAATTTTGTATTTTCCCTCTCTATTTTTACCAATTATCTTTTTCTTTTTTTTATCAATCTAGCTTAAAAAATTGGTGGCTTATTTCCTTCCAAAATTTTGTCTTTTCCCTCTTTATTTTTACCAATTGTCTTTCTCTTTTTCTTAATTTAATTGAAATTTCACATTTAGTTTTAGAATTATTTTAATTATGTTCGTGATTTTTGCTTCTAGATTTTAGTTAGCTCAATTAGATCCAAAGTTTAATAAATTAATTCATTTCAGACATTATTATTATTATTATTATTATTGTTATTATTATATATATAATAAACTTTGATTTAATATAAGTATACACAAAATTTTTATATGAATAGATGAAGCTTTAATTTAAATATTTAATCAAATTTAAATGCATAGATTAACAAGTTGAATCAGAATTAATCTCATACACCAATAACTCTAAACTAAACCATAAATACTAAACCTCAAACCCTAAACCCAACTCAAACCGAATTGACCCGAAAATTCAAATGTTGACTCGACCCGATTTTGACTCGAACCGAAAGCGACCCGAATGACCAAATTTTGACCTGAATCGAAAGCGACCGATCCGATATTGACCCGACCCGAAAACAATCGATCCGATTTTGAACTGATCCAATACTCGAACCGAATCTGACTCATCACAGTCCCGAACCCAAACCAAATCGACCCAAACCGAATCTAAACCGATTCTAGATAAACCCGAAATAACCCGAACCAAACCGAACCAGAACCGAACGACCCGATTGCCACCTCTAGTTTTAAATGTCCTTTAATTATTTTCAAATGGAGGAGATTCGTCTCATAAGAATGGTTCGAGTAAGAGGCGGACTCTAATTGAATTTTGTGGGGGGTTTATGGCAAATTAACTTTTAGTCCTTTAAAAAATTCAAAGTTTTTAATTTAACCCATTCAAAAATTTTATAAATGTTATTATATTTCAAAAATTTCGAATATTTTTACTTAAGTTCCCTCCTAAATATTTTAAAATTTCTCATCAAGTCTCGAAAATTTTGAAAAATTTAAGTTAGATGTCTAAAATTTTAGAAAATTTTGAATAGTCCTCTCAACATGAGTTGCTAAGATCTGCTCCAGTTTCGAGTAATTGAGTTGATTGGATATGAAGAAGTGTTTTTCATTGTTAATTTTATTTTAAAAAGTTTCAGGAAATTATAATTTTAATAAATATTTTATAGTTTTAAAAACAAATTATGAATTTGCATATATTTTGAAGAAGAAAAAATATTTTGAAACTATTACTTAAAAATATCAACATATAATTTTTGTGATAACAAAAATCTAAAACTTAATACTCGTTATAAATAGTTTAATAACATTTTAAAACTTTACCCAATTAACAATTCCCCTGGACAGTAATAAAATCAACTAGAACATTAATATCTAGAGTAAACTACATAAATGGTCCCTTGACTATGCTCTAAGCGTCCCCCGACTATTAGAAGTTACAAACTGGTCCTTTGACTTAAAAAAAGTAAAAAATTGGTCCAACGCTGTTAAAAATATAACGGCTGATTATGTGGCAGTTAATATAAATTGATATAATTACATAATTAGCCCTCAAGTTCTATACTTATTTTAATTTGACCCTAATTCCAAAAAATTAACCCATATAATTTTAATAATCTATCAATTTAGTCTATTTTTTTTATTTCTCCTCCCATTTTCTATTTCTCGAGCCTCTGCAGCAGCCCTTTCCACGACAGCTTTTTCTGCTCTATAGTGAGCCAAACATCATCAAACGCATCAAAGTTCTCTTCAGATCTTTGAGTTTTATGTACCTGGGAACTAGTCTCATTAGAACCAACATTCGAGTATGGAGGAAGGCTAGTAGTTTGACCAACAAAGCTATGAAAATAAGTTGACATAATGGGTATGTAATAGACATGTTGATTAGAGTCAAGAAAATCGTCCATAGAAAGCATCATCTTTTTCGTACCATTCTCATGATCCCTGTCATTTTGCTCTTTAGTAGCAGGAGTTTGTGGTCCACTTGCAGTTCTTAAAGAGCTTCTATCCTTCCCACTCTTATTGATCTCAGATAACACATGAGGAACATATTTTCCAAGACCATCAAGAGGATCAATATCATTAAATATTTCCCTAGTACCAGATGAATTCTGCACTTTTGACTTCCCAAATCTGTTAAATTTACTCATTATTTTCGAGGGGTTAGTAAACAAGTCTGTGGATGAATCTGTTTGGTCATGTGTTGGTTCGAAGACACCAAAAGGATGAGGACAATTCAACTAATATTTAAGAAGAAGAGTTAACTAAAATTACATGGGACATATATTGAACTGAAAAGAAAGATACATCATCTGAAGCTTCATTTCAAAGAACTTAGGGTCCAAATATATCATAACATATTTCTTCACACTTAAGCTAGCATTGTTTCCAATTAAACATAATCAAAATTGTAACAAAAATAACTTATATTTCTTCTATTTATTTACCTCTGCCATGTATGGCGACAACTAAAATACTGTGAAAGATAACAATCAATTCAAGTGGTTTCCAAACTCATAAGAAAATCTCAAAAGTTTCTGGCAGTTCCTAATGTCTCATCTTAACTCCGACAACAATGGATAACCAACAGAATGATAACTAGCAAATAAATTTAATTTAAGAAATTTGTCACCTTAATGAAAACAGAGGATGACAACCATTGTTCAAATATGTGTAGAGGTAGGGAAGGGGAGATGAGAACAATGTGTCCAATTCAGTTTACATGTGCACTGTATTGTGATTAAAAAAACAAAACACAATCATACACAAGCCGTTTGGATCGTAAACATAGGGCTGCTGCATAGGCTCGAGTAATAGAAAATGGGAGGAGAAATATAAAAAAAGATTGACTAAATTGATAGATTATTAAAATTATGTGGGTTAATTTTTTAGAATTAGAGTCAAATTAAAATAAGTGTAGAACTTGAGGGCTAATTATGTAATTATATCAATTTATATTAACTGCCATGTAATCAGCCGTTATATTTTTAACGGCGTTGGACCAATTTGTTACTTTTTTAAGTCGAGGAATCAATTTGTAACTTTTGATAGTCGGAGAACACAAAAGATAATTGAAGCATAGTCGGGGACCATATATTGTAGTTTACCCTAATATCTATTGTTCCGCCATTTATACGCAGGAACAAATTATGGCGCGGAGTCCATGAGATCCCTGCCCATCTCCAAATATGTACCCAAGAAAATTTTGGCCTAATTACATTTTTTATATTCAAAATAACCTTTATGTTTTTATTTGACTCTCGAACTTTTATATTCTTTTGAATTAAATTAATTGATGAAAAATAATAATGAATATGTAAATCATACGTCGATTATTTTATCCTTTTATTAATATCAAAGTCGGTTATTTTTATTAATATAAAAATTTGTAAAAAATATAAAAATTATTAAAAATATGTTACATTTTCGTCAGTTGGTTTAATTTGATAAAAGAATTAGTTTGAGAGCAAAAACTATAAACAATTGGCTAAATTATTTTTGTATAACCACATGTATCCAACTCATTAGTTTATTAATCTAAATCAAATTTTGTAGAGGCCTAGTACGCGGGCGATACTCTCAACTTAATTTTCTACATATATAATGTCAGGATTCAAACCTCTGACCTTGCTTAAGGGACATAGTGCCCCATTTTACTAGATCAACTAGTTGTTTGCGGCTAAAATGCTTTTTTGCAAAAGTTTGGTGTTCAAAAATATTATCAAACTATTTATTTATTCCACCAACACCTTAGTTTTAGGATCTAAGGTCTTAGTTTAGAGTGTAGGGTTTAGAGATTTAGATGTAGGGGTTTAGAATTAGGGATGGTAGTTAGAATTTAGGGTTTATGGTTATAATTTAGGGTTTATAAGTTAAAACCTAAATCATAACCATATTACCCTAAAAACAAAACCTCAACCTTTAAACCTAAATTCTAACCATCATCCCTAAATTCTAAAGTCATAGACCTAAACCCTAATCCAAAACTAAGACCCTAAACCCTAAAACTAAGTCGCTTGTAGAAACTTTCAGTTTCCAGTACCGTGTATAGGGTATAAAACCTTTATTTTTATCTGGTTTTCCGTTTGTTTCAATAATTTACATTGTACCCTAAAGACGGGGGAAAGTGTTTTATATGCTTCGAGTTTTAGCCCAATTCCAATAACTCCTTTTCCTGTGGAAACCCGGTTTAAATCTTGGGCCAGTTTAAGCTTTCAAACACTAATTTGATCTTGGAATTTAAAATCATATGTCCAAAGGAGTAGAAACCGTGAGATAAAAAAAATATCATCACAGTCCTTATACTACACACTCTATTAAGAAAATGGATAAATTGATCCATATATTTTTTAAAAGAAGCAAATTGGTCCATCTGTTAAAATTTCATTCAATTCATGTCAAATGTTGTTGCGACTTTCATAAAAATGAAAAGAAAAATCATAAAAATATATATAAAAAATAAATTTATGAAACGAAATTTCAAAAATAACTTTTCTTTGTGAACAGATAATTGATTTGTCCGATTTTTTTTTTTTTTTACTTTCTAACGTGGCTAGCAGTAACTTTTCTTCGTAATTACAGAGTTTTGATCTTGTAATATAAATGGAATTAAATTCCTTTTCTTTCTCATGCAATTGAATTTTATGTTAAAGATTGTTTGCTGACTATTTCTTTTTACTTCTAGATTTTTATTTATTTAATATAGTTCTAATGTGGGTTCGATTTAATTTTCTTAAATATTCATTTCTTTAGTTATGATTTTGTTGCAAGGGTGAACTTTGGTCTTGAACAAGAAAAGACATTTCTTTTCGACTTTTTTTTTCCTATTTATACACATATTTAAAATTTTATAAATTTTATTGAATTTATACATTTTTTGAAATTTATGTTTATTATTTTTATATATTGCAAATTACACTTGAAAGTTCTTTTCATAATTTTTTTAATAATTTTTCAAATATATATAGTTTGCAATTACCTATTTTCAAATGAAAATCTTAAAATCTTTTGATCTTGTACAAATAGTCAAAGTCTTTGCAATTTAGCAAAACTGAAATTCCAACTTTAATAGTAACATAACTTGGATCGGTTAGAAGTTTAATATTTGAGTTTGAACTTTTTTGATGAAAAAAAAGGTTTTAACTCAAATCAACTCTAGACTAATCGCTTCAAACTTAATCGAAATTCTTTTGACTATCGAACACAGAATATTTCAAACTAAAAATAAATAAAAAAATAGCCGCTTTCACTTGCAAGCAGTGTGTGAAATCTAAGCAAAGTACTTGCTTATAGGGGTAATCTGCCCTAATCGAATCCCGTAAAGGATGCTTATATCAGAGGCATTTAATTCTGGGCTCATTTAGCAGATTTGTTGCTGCAACAGATGATGGCTCTGAATCTCTCACGTTACTTCCTTTTAACGAAGGCCACAACTCCAGATAGGGATTCGGACAACAAACAAGCTTATTATATTTGCCATATACATGCTTTGAATATGGTTAGGTAGGGCAAAAAATATTGTTTTGAGGTATCTTATGATTCTCGACCCATTACAAGATAATATTTATTTATACATATTCTCAACCCTTTGATAATGCACGCACAGAACGATTGAACCCGAAATTTTTAAGATAAACATCATCCGATTTTCTACTCGAACCACTTGTTGGGTTGTTTTATGCATTTATGTTGAGCATAAAGATAGGAAGTTGGTAAATGGTAAAGATAGAGAGATATATGAAGATAGAATCCTAAAGTTTTTGTTTTTTGAAACGAAGATGGCAATAATTGCATCAAACAGAGAGTTGAGGAAGTGAGCATGTGCTAATTTGGTCAGTACCAACATTATCCTATTGGAAACCACCTCTCCCACATGGATAGCAAATTGGGTCAGTCCCCTCAATCAATGAATAAAAAGTAATTTATTTTTAAATAAATCTATTTTGTTCGATGTATTATATCAAACCGAATAAAAAAGTTATGTATTTTTTTGATGTCTTTATGTATGTACCAATACTAAAAATTGAACAATACACTCTGACCCTAGATCCTAAACACTAAAAATTAAACTTTACACCTTGTGTATAACTTAAATATAAAGGGTTGTGTAATATTTTTACATAGCTTGTGTATCAAAATATAACCATTAAATTATTTAGATGACACAATAAATGATGTCTTAATTTTAGATACACGATGATTTAACACAGGGACGAAGCTCCCTTAGGTTCCAAGGGCACCGACCCCTGTTATAAAATTAAAATATTCACTGGATTTTGGTCTAATTATAATTTGGCCCCTATAAAAATAAATGTTCAAATTAAAAAATACAAGAGTTTATTAAATGTATGATCAAGTAGGGATTGAACTAAAAAATAATGAGCCCACATTATCAATTTTTTGGTCTAATATCAATTTAAGTCTTTATAAATTTAAATATTAGAAAAATTAGGCATTGCCCTATGAATTTTGAGTTTTAAATACTTAATAAATCCTTGTATTTTTTTAAATTCAATATTTTAGGCCCTATAAATATTCAATCCTGACTCTTTCCATGATTTAACATGCGATACATTTTAATTGTTCTCCAAAATTAATTCATCTACAAGTATATTTGTTTGTGGATATGATATATATGAACAACATTTAAAAAACAATAGAACTAAATCGAATAAATATTTTTTTAAATAGTCTTGAGCAGTTACAATTATAATGTAATATTTGTTCATACGTTTTCCATTCCTTTAATAAGGCATATATACTTTGCAGACAATACTGCTCGAATCCAATTTCCTTAATATAAATATTATCCTCTTTTTATTAAGACTATTCGTTGAATTCAAATATTTAAATAAATAAATATCAATTAAACTAATATAAGAGAAAAAATAATTTTCCATCGGTTGGATGTTGACTACCTGTCAAATTATTTTGTTCGACCAACAAATCCTTATCAGGTCATGGACTTGGACCATTTCAATTAAACATCAACCAAAGCTGGCCCAATCCTGTCCTCTGGGAATTACAGATTAACAAAATTATTAGTTGGTTTGGTACGATTATTTGAGTGTTGATTAGGCATTAAACCACTTGAGATTGAGGTAACATGAATTTGGTGTTCATATGCGAAATTCGGGAGGGAATATTTAGGAGTGAAGAGTGGCACGTGATTAACATATGAGTCAACGTGCAGCCCATGTGACTGTGGGGGCGGATCCATGCCCCACTCTCTACAGAATTTAATGTCAAAACATGTCCATATACAAACACAACCGAACCTAAGTGTCAATTTTAAAACAACACTATTGCAATTTAGGACCAAACTGAAAATGACATCCAGAATTTTAAATTCAAGATATCTGCTCAAACAACTCAATTATATGTATAATTAAACACACTATTTTAATTTAGCGAAATATACATTAAAATCTAGCACACATCACATGTAGGGGGGATTTTGCAATTCCCCCTTTGTATGATACAACAGATGGAATTAAAATGCTCAGTGGTGCTGTGCCGTTGCTGGAGCCTTGCACTGATAGCACTTTGCGAATAACCCGAAAGTGTCGATTTGCCTGATGAAATTGGTCATGCTAGCCCATCCACCGAACCCGAATCCGACCACCAGAACCCACACCACGATCACGGCGTTTACCGCGTACATCGCGGTCCAGCTCGGCAAGAAGAATGGAGGCTTCTCGGCAGCATTCTGCAAGTTTACAAAGTTAGGCAAAGGAATCAGTCGAAATTTGGCATTTGTTGATAAAATGTGTGACCAAAGTGGTTGAGAAGACCAAACTGGAAGGAAAAGAGTCAAGTCAGCCAGCTAATACAAGATAGGTAATGTTTTTTTCCCCAAATTTGAAGCCTTAAATGCTTTTGTACATTTGCTGCAGATTCCCCACATCCATGCAGGTGGGACAACAAGATAATGGCCTATGTGAAAAAATAAATTTACCTGACGAGCAGAGGCGGTTCTGAAGGTGAGCATATGGGCTAAAGCTGGGATGATGTAGACGGTGAAACTAACCAAAAGAGCACCGACGGCGGAGTTTATCGGGCCGAAGAAAGGGAAGATTATGGCCAAGAACCAGATCGGAATCACCACAGGCAGCCTAGCCAATGCCCTGAGACAAATGCTCTTTGTGTCATGCATTCCTATAACTTTCTCCCAAACGAAGTACAACGGTGTACAAGCAAAGCCAAATGTTATAAACTGGTGAATAAGCATTAGGATGACGGCGGCGTCACGGAAGCCGGTCTTGGGGAGGAGAGCGAAGGCATTGGAATGGTTGAGAAGCTGGTCCCCGAATGCCCAGTAAACGGCAGAAGCCGATGGAATGGTTAGGGTAAAAACGTATAACGTAGCTAACAAGTAAATGTACTTGAATTTTTGAGGCTTCCACATTGCATGCATGATTTCCCTGAAAAGAATCAAAATTTGTTTTAGTAATTTCCTAAAAGGACAGTAAACTAGATTAATGTTGAGCATATAACTATTTTAACTGTTCAATTTTCCTAGAGAAATGGATAAAGGAGAGAGAAGGGTGGGATTATAATGTTTGTTTCCGAGCAAACAAAAGTAGTTTGCATGATTTTTTTGTCTGGAACTCGGACCCCAAGATGGCCGGCAAAAGCTGCAAACAGAAGCCGAGTAGAAACAAGAGAAAGAAAAAACAAAACCAAGGAAAAGTGAAATCAATAATCTATTAGTTCTTCTAAGTTTTTCAAGGCAAAACTGAAAAGCTTACACAGTCACGGCGTGTCCGCCGAAGGTGTAGAGAATGTTGGTAGCTCCGGTGAAGTAGAGTACTAGCTTTGCTGGACCACTGTGCGTGACGCCCACGTCCTGGCCGTGAATAAGTGCAGCTATGGCCATGTACCAGGCCGTATAGGTGGTCATCCCAAGACCTATAAAAGACCAAATCCGGTAGTTGTGAAAGGACGGTATGAAAACTGTGGTGGCGCAGCATGCTCCAAAAATATAGGTCCATGTCCTCTTGTCCAGTTTATCGTTGATGTAGTAAATATTACTGTCATCATACAAAAAATAATTACATAAATAAGGAAACCCAGTTTCAGTTTCAGATTCTAGTTTGAGTTTGATGTGTTAAATCGAGAAGAAAGATCTGTCTGAACCTTGCACAAGCTATGAGTTGTATGACTGATCCGAATAAGAGGAAAGTGCAGTTGAAAGCAAGCCCAGCTGCCTTCCAGTATGGTCCTAGCAACCCATCAAGCACTTCAAACCACTGCAATCAATGAAAACATTTTAGTATTGTAGAACTGGCGGTGATTGTGGCGGCGGGCGGTGGCGGTGGCTGTACAAACCTGGATGACATGGTTTTTGAATCTGACATTCTCTTTCTCCTTCCTGCTTCTATACTCTACATAGAGCACACTGATGAGATATGCAGTCCAACTTCCCATGAGACCGTAAAATATCTGAAGTATAATCCCTGAGAGCATGCCCATCTGCGAGAAGGAAGTGGGCAGTGTCAGCAGCACTTGCGCAACTTGATTGGAGGCGCAGCTGAACCAGGCGTCCCAGGCGGAGCCGCCGTGCCATAGGATGCTCTTCATGCTGAAGATTGAATGTTGTGGTTCATCGTCTTGATCGTTTTCTTCTTCTCTGGTTTCATGTCCTGTCTCGTTGGAGACTATTGCTTCTTCTGCTTGCTTCTGAGGCAACATTGTTTTGGTTTCTTCTTCTTCTTCGCTGAAACATGTAAAAAGACAAACCCATGAAAACGAAAGTCAAACAATACTCCAGAATCCAGATCCGAACACCCAGAATTCCTTTTACAAAAAGATAAACTGAAACTTCCATTTCCATAGAAACAACAAAAGAAGAAAGAACTGAAGCTCAACCTTTACCGGAGACTTGTCTCTTTCGTGCAAAAGATTGAAGAGAAAAACCAGCTACAAATCTCTCTGCTGCCTCCTCTTCTTCGTCTGTAGTAAAAGCTTGTTACTTTAATGCAGCCACCATTGTTTTCTCTGCTAAAACCATAAAAAATAAGAACAACTCTGTCGCACACCCAATGAATGGGAAACCTTTAAAGCAGGAAAGAAAGAAAAAGAAGTCTCACCTCAAACGCCTACCCAGATTCAATGCTCTTTGAAGTAGTTGAATTAAAGGCCCTTTTCTCTCGTACTCAGCTACTATATATATATAGTTGTAGGAGTATAAATTAATATACTTTTACTGTAATGCTACAGTTTCTGTGTTTGAAAAAGTTTTCACTAGCCCCAGAGGCCAGAAGTAAGCAGCTGTTTTTTTTTCTTCCATTAATTATGAGGGGCATTTTGAAAGGAAAAGTTTGAGAGTGACTAAACCCAAAATTCCCTGTGCATTTATTTCACTTTTGATTCGGTTCTTACTGTTTTGGTTTGGTGGGTGAAAAGAGAATGATTAAAGATCTAAACGAATGAGACGTTGTTCTCATCACAAATGGAAGAGTTTCAACCTAACCAAACAGCACCTTTGCTTCTTTATACAAATAACCCATTTTCCAAAATATTCGGTATGAAAATATAATGCATCTTTATATAATAAAAAAATATAACAGTTGCTCACCCCTTGTTGTCTCAGTGATAAAAGATGCTGTAATTTATTTAATTAACTCAAATTTAAACACTAATTTTATACAATGTGTGTGCATTATTAAAAAAGACTAAAAAAAATTTAAACGTTGCTATCATAAGTTTTTACTTTTACATTGTGCCCTACCCTGTTTTAGCTGATGCTGTAAAGTTTTTTCTTGTATTTATGTAATGGTGGCTGGGTGTCAGAGCTTGGTTACGAGGCTGTATTAAGTTATGAGATTCTGGGGATTCATTTTCCATTCCCAATTAATGGTGGCTCAGCTGCTGCCAAGATCAGATCCGAATAAAATCAGAGTCATTAATTTAGGGGTGTTCATTTCATTTTCCCAATTAAGTTTATTTTGTTTTTCTTATTTGGGATTTATTCTCTGCCTCCAGTTTTAATCGGAAGGAATCCATTTCTCCTCGAACCAATCAGCACGTGGATTTCACTGCCAAGGAATTTTCCAACAGTTCAATGAATCGTAATCAAACCTTTAATCCAAATCTTATAAACAAAGTTAAATGTTTATAATTTCTAGTAATTAGAGTTCATTTCCAATTAATTATTTAAATTTAATAATATAGAGGACTTTTATAAAAACAATCATCTTAAACTGATTTATTCTGTTTAAAGGATTTAAATTAGATGGGGTATGGGGTTAGGCAAGATTCCAAGAATTTTGCCATGTGAGTAAGGATGGGCACGGGTCGGGTAGAGTTGGGTTTTTGGCCTATTCAGACTCGACTTGAAAATAAACATCATAAACTCACACCCGACCCAATCTGAACATATTTTTTAAAAAAATTTGATCCGACCCAAAAATAAATATATATATATATAAATAAATTTTAAAAAACTAATTTTAGGGATCTAATTGTGAAAAAAATAATGTTAAGAGACTTAATTGTAAAAAATTATAATTTAAAGGACTAAATTGTAAATAAAAATTCAATTTTAAGGACTTAATTATAATATATATATATAAAGAGAGGTATTATTATAAATATCCCTAAAATTTTAGGAGAAAATTACATTACTAGTCCCGGGTCGGGTCGAGTCGGATATTTTCCACCCTAAATTCGAACCCGACCCGAGTTCACCCTTAACAAAAACTCGACACAATCCGAACTCAAATTTTTCATTAAAAAATCCGACCCGATTATGTTGGATCGGTCGAAATCCGTCGGATCCAAGTAAAATGTCGTCCCTAGTTGTGAGAGGAGTGTGGTGGCTGCTAGACTTCAGAAAGTCCCACATGAAAGATGCTTGATATTCAGCCATGTTTTTTCAACAAACGTTAAACTTTCAAATAAAAAAGTAATATCCAACGGCCATCTAAAATTTGATTTTTAGATATTCTCACTTGATTCATGTTTCAAAGAAACGTTTCGCAAAAATTAAAAGAACCAATTTTTCTCTAAATAAACTTTTTAATCAAACGAGCGTTTAACAATCATTGCCGAACGAAGTTCGTTCAACATTGAGTTTTAAATCAGCTTTTAAAACGCCAATAGAAAAATTATGTCGAACAACTTAATATCACGCGATTTCAACTAATTTTTGCGCTTGATTTAGTCTCTAAACTAAACTTTTAAAAACGCTAAAATTTTTAACATCTCTCCAAGTCATCGTTTTTATTTTACCTAAAATCTCGTTCTAAAATTATCCGTGAATAAAAGTATACACAAGGAAAGGAAGGTTAAAGGCTTAAAGGCTTAAATCGGAGGAGAGATGGACCCGCCACGATGCGCCACGCTTTTAAAGAAACAACACGCGGGCAATGAAGGCTTTTATAAAACCCCCACTTTCGGCTTAGAGTTCTAATCCCACGGTTTCTTCTTCTGCCCCATTATCTATGCATGGACCCGCCCGCTCGCCCTTCTATTTTTCTTTACAATTTCAACTCTTTACTTTTCTCCATGCCTCCGAATTTTGGATTTTATTCTCTTTTTAAGTTGCTTTTTGGGTAAAAATATATTGTTTATGTCTGGTACCTCCATTTTCTCATTCAATAATTTCGAAGGTGGATTCCGAAGTCAAACAATATTAGAAATGATGAAATTGGACCAATTTATTGTATGTATAAATATAAAAAATTAAATGTGTAATTGTACCAATTTTCGTTAACAGTTATATCATTGTTTTTGTTAAAATAAACGGCCAGTGATTTGATTAGAACCGATTTAAAAGTTCGATAGTGTAATTTTTAGTTATTTTAATTGAGTGGGCAAAATAAGACACACCCCATAATTAGGTGATCAACCGGTCATCCATATATATATATGTATGTATGTATATGTTATAGGGGTGCTTATCGAGCGAGTCGATCGCGAGTTAGGCAGTATTCGACTCGTGCTCGTTAAAAAATTTGTTGCTCAATTCGACTCACTGCTCGTTAAGCTCAACTCGTTGCTCATTAAACTCACTAAAAATTTACCTTATTTTTAACTAAAAGTAAAATTTAATAATATTATATATGAGGCTTAATATTAACATATATTAACAAATTTAACCAAAAAATATCAAAAGAGTGTATAAAGCACCTTCAAAGTCTAAATTCCAAACTAACAATCCACAAATACACCAAACTAGCATATTAAAACTAAAGTAACAATTCAAAAATTCATCAAACTAACATATTAAAACTAAAGTAACAATCCACAAATATTTTAAAAAAATCAACGAGCTGCTCGCAAACTTATCGAGTCGAGTTAGGCTTTGCTCAACTCAACTCGTTAAGGTCTCGAGTCGAGTTCGAGTTCGAGTCGAGTCAATCCAAATCGAACATTTATCGAATTTTGACCGAGTCGAGTTCAAGTTTGAGTCGAGTCAACCCAAATCGAACATTTATCGAATTTTGACCGAGTCGAGTTCGAGCAGCTCACGAGCTTAAGCACCCTTGTATATGCATATGTTTATCTTATCGTCTATATATACATAAACTATATATGATTCTAGTCAAAAGAAACGGAAAGGTATAAATGCATACGAAATGAAGAAGTAATCAAGTGAATCCTTCCATCGGTGGGGTAACATAAAAAATGCGTGGCTAACATAAATCATACATGCTTTCATGCTTTGATATAATATTAATCCACCCTTAAAATTACGACTCAAATAAGAAACCTACATATATTTTTAGAAATGAATGTATTATATATAATGCAAAATCACATATTTGCATTTCCCCCCTAGGAATAGAGTACAGATTGTTTATTAATCAAACCTTAAATCTAATATCGTTGATGGTAAAAATAAAATGGTGATGGTTGTCGACGTTTTAAGTGGTCTATTCATTTTTGTATGGGGTGAAGAGTCACAGTCAATGATGGTTAAAGTCAATGAAGATGAAGAGAAAGATTTTTGTTTAACCCCTTAGTGTAAAGATCGGCTCTTTCTACTTGGGGGAGACGACAATATAATTATACCAAGGGGCGTTTGACATATTTGTCATGTTTATGTCTTTGTAGGATATGATGGTGCGATAAAATAGCTTTGTTTGTTAGTTTGTAGGCTTAGCTGGTGGGTTAGGCTAATACAATACGTGTATTATCAGTGGTGTTATGTCATATTGATAAGTTACTCTAGAAGATTTTAATATTTTTCATTTCAGAGAATTGTCTAACCAATATTTTTTTTAAAATATTATCAGTGAATAATGACAATGAAATATCGATAGGAGAACTTAATATGAGGAGAAATGCTATGTGACGGAAAATAATAGTAAAAAATGTAAAAATAAATATATTAGATATAACAAAAATCAATCAAGACTTTATTTCAACGAAAATTTTACGCTTAAATTTTGAGAAATGCTACATCTACCTACTGGGTAGATTACCCATGTGAGGTGGCACATGATTTGTTAACTAATAAATATAATATATATATATTAATAAGCAATAAATGCAATACAATTATTACATCTTTTAAGTTTCATCAATAAATAATTTTAAAAATTATAACTACAATACAATTAATACATTTTTACCTCATAAAAAAATTTTATAACTATAAATTTAATATAATTAATATTTATTTTTTAATATAATAAGAAGAGAAATTAAGCTAACTAAAAAAATATTTTGACCCGTCGTAATATCATGTTCTGCTAGTTTTCAGATAATCGGGTGTGACCTTGCTCCAAATAATAGCTCTTGAATAAATATAATATTCTGAAATTAAGATGAAATAGTTGATTTTTATTCCTTTAGAACAAAAAACCAATAGTTTATGTATTCTAATTTTGATAGTTTCGATTCATGTATTTTGCAGACAAAGCTGCTCGAACCCAGGTCCCTTAATATAAGTATAATATAATCTCTCTTTCCACTAAGACCATTCGTTTTAATTTTTAAAATTTCAATTCACTCATAATACCAAGACATTATAACAAAACCATATAACTTAAATTTATCAAATTGGAGAATGAGATCACTCGTTGGGTTCGATTCATGTACTTTTTAAGATAAGTATAATATAATCTCTCTTTCCACTAAGACCACTCGTTTTAATTTTTAAAATTTCAATTCACTCATAATACCAAGACATTATAACAAAACCATATAACTTAAATTTATCAAATTAGAGAATGAGATCACTCGTTGGGTTCGATTCATGTACTTTTTAAATTTGAAAGTTTCAATTGACTCAAAATACCAAGACAATATAACTAATATATAACTTAAAATTATCAAATTAGAGAACGATAACTAAATCTTTAAGTAACATATAATATATGGAACATCTTAATTTAATAGATTTCGTAATTATTGTATAATAAAAATAAAAATTAAATTTTATTAAATGTAAATAGGTCCTAATGTAAAAAAACAAAAACTTAATTAATTAAAGTTATGTTACAATAATCCGTGAACGAGACATTGAATAGGATAGAAAGTAAGGGTAGACGAATTCCTTTTGTTAGGGGTGAGCAAAACTTAATTCGACTCGAAAATTTTTCAAATAAAGTTTAAGTTGTAAAATGGAATTCCAACAACTCCTAATTTTTAGTAATTATTTGATTGATTTTTAAGTTCGAGTCAACTTCCTCAATTTTTTTTTGAATAATACCGCTCCCTTTATTTATACATCAGATAAAAGGATAAGATTACATAAGACTTAACCGAGCGGCACGTGGCCTCCACTACCAGTAAAGTAAATGAAGGAAAAATGGGGTCTTCTATAATGAAGAGATCTGATTAAACCCCCAAAAAACAAAACCCTTGAAATCAATCGTCGGTCGGGGCTCTCTGATCCTTGTCTACCAGCGCCATGATGTCCGGCGGAGCCTCCTCCACCCAGATCTGGTCTTCCTCCTGACCACGACCCAACCGCGCGACGGCGTGAGCAGATTTGTTGTTCTCACGACGGGTGAAGGCGAAACAACAATTCTGAAAACTTCTGGCTCTCTCAAATCCCAGACGATCGAACGGAGCTCTGATAGATCATCATCCGTGGCGTTGAGCTTTTGAATCAACGTTCTGGAATCACTTTCCAAAACCACCGCGCGAAAACCCAGATCCAAGGCGAGACGAAGTCCATGGAGCGCCGCTTGAGCTTCCGCCATAAAAGCCGAGGTAAAGCTTGTCTGTGTCATTACTCCCAATCCCATAACCTTGTTTGACTCATTTCTGATAATAACACCGGAATATGAAGAAATATGTGACGCGTATGAAAATATCCGATGAAATATATATGCATATCTTATATGATTAGAGAAATTCATTTAAATTAGAATCAAATTTTACTATAACATGATAAATAATTACAATTAAATTTGTATAGGAACTTGAAAACTTGACTCGACTCGAATCGTAAAAATTTAAAACAAAGTTTGAGTTGTAAAATATGATGCGTCAACTCGAATAACTCGAAATTTTTTGACTCAACTCGACTCGATCGAACGCTGACCCCTACCTTTTGTATATAAATGTAAGAGTATTTGATTTTTTTTCTAGACAATAATTTTGTCTAAATTTAAAAATAAAATTATATAATCATCTATGAAAACAAAACATTTTTTATCATTTAAAAATAAATAAACATAAAAAATAAAATTATTAGTATTTCCTAATTTATATCATATAAATAAAAAATAATTAAAAACACTATTGAATATGTTTGAATTGACAAAAGAAAAACATTAATTAATGCAAGTAGGTAGATTACCCGCTGGGTGGAGAAAGTTTTCTCCCTAAATTTTCCATTACAAAAAGTTAAAAAATAAAGATATGAAGCTAAAGGTGCAATGTAGTATACTTATGAAATGAAGAGCAATCAATGATCATATGACATGGGGGAGAAACCGAAGCTACATTGATTGGGAGACCGCCAACAGTGGCGGCGCCACCGATTTTGTCAGCAACATGACTTTACCGATGCCAATATTACAGCGACAGAAAGCTGTTCGGAGTCTCACCAGTTCGAAGCAACATTGTTTAATCCAGTTCACATGTAATGAAACCAGAAGTTGCAAAGTTCGAGCAAAATCATATAAAAGTTTGGACTTAGTATGTATAATCTCTCTCGATTTTATATACCTTTCTTCGAAAAACAATCTACCCAAGTGTAGTCAAATGTGTTTCATGCATCCAAATTCTGATGGTCAAGCCTAGAGCTGACATTTTAGAACTAATGTGAGTAGCCGAAATTGTAGAAACAAAGATTGTTCATCATTTTATTTAGGCAAAATAACAAAAGATGCCCCCAACGTTTGTATATTTTGACATTTGACCCTCTATTTTTTTTGAGTCTAAATATGCTTTCAACGTTTGCTTGTTTTGTCATTTGACCCTCTTTCTTTTGGTCCAAGTATGCCTCCAACGTCTCATTCATAGTCCAAATATGCCTCTGTTGGATGTAAACTGTCAATCAACTGACAGTCAACGGCTTATAAAAAAATTTTGACGTGACATCAGCAGATCTTAATACGTGGCAAGTCCAGTCAGCATCAACTGTTGAACGTTAGTTGACTGACAGTTTTCATCTAACGGGGGCATATTTGAACCAAATTGAAACGTTGCGGGCATATTTGGACTACGAATGAAGCGTTGGGGGAATATTTGGACCAAAAAAAGAATAGAGAGCCAAATGACAAAACAAGCAAACGTTGGGGGCATATTTGGACCAAAAAAAGAATAAGGGGTCAAATGACAAAACATGCAAACATTTGGGGCATCTTTTGTCATTTTACCTTTTATTTATTGATGAACACTTTTGTGATCATTGCAATTGTTTTCAACACTAGAAATTTATCTCTCGTATCTTATTACAGAGTATTGAACCGTCTCGTATTGTTGATTCACACATCAAGACATGTGAAGCACTCATACGAGACACTTTCAACACTCTATGATGAAATACGGGTGACAAAATCCTATACTAAAATTAGTAAACATTTAAAAATATAATACTAATTGTTGGGAATTCAAACACTTATTCGACAAAATAATACTTTAAAAAACTTCCCGAAAGAATCGAAAATCTCCTCAACACTTTTTATGTGAGAACCGAGCAATGAATTATCGGCTCCACACTCTTTGAAACCAATGACTATGGTCGGTAGAGTTATAAACAAAGATGATAACAAAGACATCATGTAATTTGCATGGGAAATTAGGGTTTCACTTATAGGAGACAAAGTGTGGACAAAGTCTAGTAAACATGCACTTTGTCCCATTGGTGCCCCTTTCAACTTTTCTTTTCCACTTACAAATTTCTTGAACGGATGTAATATAAGGTTGGATTAACTGGAACGGCATTATGACACAGCCAAAAAGCTGCCGATTGTGTGGGTTTAGTTTTGGATAGAATTGATTTTGGATTATGGTGATTTTATAGAATTGATTTTGTGTATAATTGATTTTAAAGTAACATGATTTATGTTTGAGAATTTTTTTCCTTAAAAATCACGATTACGTAAAAATATAGTGTAAAAATCACGACGAAACGCAAAAGCTACTTCTGCCTTGTTTTTCCTAAAATCACGTTTGGGGTCTAAAATTACGTTTGAATTTTTAGATCCAAACATGTTGGCATGATGACCGAGACATTTTCCCGTTCAATCAGAATTTTTAGACTCTAAACGCAAAATCAAACATGCACATTGTCAACTAACTCCATTTGGCGTTGCTTTTTCAGCCAGCTTTTAAAGTTTCGCCGAGCATCCGACTTTTTAATTTTTGTACTCAGCTTTTAGGTGAAATTTGGTCTCCAAACGCTGCTTCTGGAAAAGTTAAAATTTCTAGCTTCTCCCCAAAACAACTTCTTTACTCAACCTAACTTTTCAACGACAATCCCAAACAGTTTACATAATTGTTATATATAAATTTAGTGTTAATATCTTATATTTTGGTGATTGTCAAATTATATGTATTATTATAAATTAGAATTTAGCGAGTGGTTTTAGTGAAAAAGCAGATGATATTCATCTTAGGATATTTTGGTTCAAATTGTTTTGTTTGTAAGGTGTGTGCATTATCAAAGGGTTAAGAATATGTATAAACAGATACTAACATGTAATTACTTTAAGACTATTAAAAAATATATTAGAAAATTTTCTCTTGTTTTCTCCCATTGAAAAAAAAGGGTTAAAATATTAAATCTAAACTTAATTTCATTAATTTTTGAATGATTTTTTAAAATAAAATAATTCTGAAAAAAATGGTTATTAGCTGATATTTAGTAAAACGTTTTCTAAATATGATAGATTTTCTGAATATATTTTATAAATTTTGAATAGTTTGATACAACAATATGAAGGGAAAGAAAGTTTAGGTGATAATATTTGGGTTTAGAGTTGCTAATGGGCTGGGTCGACTGTCAAGTCAGGCCGAAGTTCGATTCTATAAACTTCTCAAGGCTCAAATTATCCATTTTACTGTTTAAAAAAATTTAAATGATTTTTTATAATTAATAATATTGAGTTTTATCATCACCGACTGAAACAGGTCACATCGATTGGGTTGAACAAAACACCCAATCTATAAGTAAATCTATTTGGGAGTTGTTGGAATATTTGATTCCTCTCTTGTTGAAAATGAAATACAAAAATTATAATATTTTTTTTCGAAAAATGTTAGTTTTTTTATATTAATTTAAAAATTTATTAGACTTAACAATCAACGTTGATCAAAGGGATGAATTGATGAAAAAAAATTCAGGTCAAATTTGCATTATTTCATTGGATTGAATTAGTTGGGTCTGATTTTGACATCCACGTCAAATTGGCAATCGGAGTGAGAGAAGGAGATACGGGTGCATTGCAAATGGCAAGCATGAATCAAGAATTGGTGCGCCTATTCAAACCTCGCAGCCATTGCCCAACATGTCACATTAACAACATCGTGCCCACAATATAAAAGAGGTGATGTTAGTGGGTCTAGAACTCACGTTTTAAAAAAATATAAAAGAACATAATTAAATAATTTGACGTTTTGACCAATTGACCAAATATACTTATTGTGTGCGCACAAATTTTTAGTTTTCTAATTAAATAAAACTACGTAAACAGAGATTTTCATGCCCATTTCCGGTCCCTGCTAAGATCATTGCAAATCTGTTTGTGCCCATGCTACATCCATTACTCTTTTTAAGGTGTTTTTCAGTATTTTGAACTGTTTATTTCTTTGTACCTAGGGCCGACAATTATCCATGGATAGTGGTCCACCCGACCCACCTAATTCAATTAAATGGACAAAAAGTTGATAAAATGTGGGTTTGATCTATTTGAAGTGGGTGATGGATGGAGCGGGTGATGGATTTGGGTGAAAAATTTTCAACCCACCATCCGATCCGTCACCTGTCCCATCCATCGTTATAGTATTAATTTTAAAAAATATTTTGAACCTTAGACTTTTTTAAGCTTTTGTTTATTATTGGGAAATCAGAATTTTGTTTGTGTAGGTTCTGTTGTATGTAAGATTATTCAAAAATTTAGAACTTTAATAATAGTTGACTTTAATGTATTAAATATTAAAAGTTTTTAGTAAGATTTTACATGTATTTTTAACTATGATTTTCTAATAATAGAACTCATTTATGATCCGATCCACCCGCCTCATCCGTAATTAATGGATGGATCGGATTTAGATGAATGATGAAGCAGGTGGTGGGTGAGTTGGGTGACGATTTGAGATATGAATGATAGGGTGGGTGGAGCTCCAACCCACTTAAATTTGACCCGTTGCCAGCCCTATTTGTACCGTGTTACAGCGAATCCGCTTAAATTTTTTTACTGAGAAACAGAAAAAGATTAATTACAAATGTAATTAATAAAGGCTTCTTCTAAGTTCTACCTTTTTGTTTTGCTGGAAGATGATAATGGGGAAGGCCTTGGATAAGGAGACATGTCAGATGCCTGGCTTTTTGGTTACATGGCCATGTGGGAGTTGTTGGGAAAGCCCGTCACCAATTGGCTTACCAATCATATATTATACTATAATAAATTAACCCCAATGCTTTTCTCTACATGTTCGTCTAGTGTCTATACCATGTTTGTGAAATGAAAATCTCAACTTCAAGTATGTCCCTTATTTTGTTTACTTTATATTTGTTGATCATCTGAATAGGATGGTGGTGATAGATTTTCAAGGTGATTTGAACAGAAAGTTACGATTAATGGTGACAAAGAAAAAGAAGAGAGATAAAGTTTGGTGTATACTATTATGCGGTATTCAACTTAAGAAAAGCTGAAGTTTTCCTCGTATATATAGTAAAGGTCTGACAGTTCTGTCAAGTGTAATTATCGTAGGATATAATGGATGAGACAGAATAGTCACGCTTACTAGTCAATAGACTTAGCTGGTGAGTTAGTGAACTTGTCATATATTTTGTCAAAGACAGTATTACAAATGTCTTCGATGTATTCTATGCCAGAAGTTTTCTTACATATGACCTTTAGTCGTGGTTAGATGAATAGCTCCAAAGCATCATTTTCAGGTACCCATTAAATAAGTGAAGAGATTGTTAACGAAAATCATAATAGGTGTGGTTACCCAATTTCATCTCCCTCCCTACAAAGAATACACAATGAACCTACTTGTTTGTAGCCCCCAAACAAGCATTCTTGCATCCCATGAGCTTCAACATCTTCCGCCAACCCCAACTATTCCCCACCGTAGGCTCCTGCGCACATTGTACTCCAATCAAACAGATTATTTTTCAACAAGATTTGTCCTTTCAGACCATAGCCACCATCCAATTTGTGGCCAACTGTTTTGATTTAAGGATACCTCATGTTTTGTCCGCACACACACAAATGAGCCAATGCCGGGATGAAAGGTGTTTTCTCCCCTCCACTTTCACACGTGTGATGTGAACGTAAATGGTAAATGAATGAAAATAAACAACACGTGTTGTTCAAAGTGTGATTTAACATTCATTTGCTTTTGTTTTGTTCTACCCCACTACTATTTGTCTGCCTTTTTCTCATTAGGGTGGTACTGTGGCGGACATGAGGGGAACCCAATTCAAGATTTGGATATGTGAAGAGATTCTTGTTGCTTGGCAAAAGTTAAACGCCTGGATTCTTCAACATCAGGCTTCGTTTTCTGAACGTGTGTATTCTCAAAACGGTGGCATCAAATTTGAGGGCCTTCTGAAGAGAAAAATAATCATAATTGGGCTAACAAGTGGGTTGGGCAGACAAAGCATCATTCTGGCTTTTGGGTCTTATGATCAGAGATACCCAGACCGAACAATCTGTTTATTGTATATGTTTATACCTTTCCTTAATTTTTAATAAGTTATATACATTTCACAAATAAACTTCTTGATTTCAGGTCTCTTAAGGTAAACATGATTTTATTTTTTATGGGGATCATTTGTTGAATTGAAATTGTTGCCCTTCCAAACACATTTAACGGTTTGCAACACAAATTCTTACTCAAGGTGAAATTCAACCTAAATTCTTATTCAGTTGGTAAAAATACTTAGTTAATAAGAATTTTAGTTCTACCTAAATTATTACCTAGTTTTATATAACTTCTTACCCAAATAGTAAGAATTTATGTTAGCCGCATTTCAGCCACACTCTTAGGCCGCACCTTAGCATGTCCCTCAAAAGTTGGGGTTGGGACGATGGCGATTATTCTTTCTAGACATCTTTCAAATATTCTGAGTTTAAAGTAGTTGATTTGACATTAATGACTCATGTATATGTAAGAGTAATATTTTGATACATAGTTGGTGTAAAAATAGTTTTCAACATGTCTATTTTAACTTTAAGTTTTAAAATCTAAATCACTAATCCTAAAAACATAAACTTTAAATTTTAATCTTAAACCCTAAATTCTAAACCATATAATTAAACTTTTAAACCCTAAATAAGATCCTTAAACTCTAAAATTAACTATACTTATATTGAATACATAACCTTATCTTACAGTCATCTTGAATCTAAATAAAATATACGAAAGCCCTTTGAAGATATAACATATTAGATTTCAATTCTAGAACATAAATTTCTACAATTAAAAGAAGAGGATTTGATTTCAAATGTGTAAAGAGTATATGGATTAAAGAAGAGTTTAACCCTCCACAAACAATTTAATTTTACTTGAAATAATAGAACATGAAATTACCATGATAGTAAAAACCAGTTCATATATTTTTTATGGAAAAAATTTTAATACACAAGTTCTGTAAACTTTAGTTTACACGTGCCTTTTAATTTTAGGGGTTAGAGTTTAGAATTTATGCTATATGGTTTAGTTTTTAGGGTTAGGTTAAAAATTTAGGATATGTGTTTTATAGTTTAAATATGCTGTCTTGTGTAAAAATAATTTTACATAATATGTGTATCAAAATTTTACCCATATTTTTTGTGGTATTATTTAATTTGTAATTTTTAACAAAATATTATTTATTTAAAAAGGTTCATTATATTAGAACGATATTCAATGTAAGAGAATTATTTATATAAATAAAAACTTAAATATTTATATATATGTATGAGAATCATTTTCAAATTATAAATTCAATGTAAGAAATTTAATTATAATAAATTAAATTATAATAGAACGATATTTCTTTATTAATGAAAAAAATGTAAAAAAAAAAGATGAGAAGATAACATATATAAAACATGATTAAAGATAATATTTGTGTTTATAAAGTTTGTTTATTATAAATTTTAAAAAAATATTATCGATTTTTACTACTATGTGCACTCTTTTTTCTCTACCTAGGACTAGTGTTTTTTAACGAGGCGCGTAAAAGTATAACCTTCTTCTTTATATAAAAAAATATAGTTATTATCCCATACACAGGCGGTGTAAACTTTTGTTTCCTCAAGTGCCTTATTTTTAGGGTTTAGGGTTTCAATTTATGGCTTAGAGTTTAGGGGTTTTAGTGTACGGGTTCATAATTTAGTGTTTATGGTTCGAATTCATGGTTTAAGGTTAAGGTTTTGGTTTTAGGATAATATCGTTAGAGATTTGGATTTTAACCTAAAAACGCTAAATTTTACCCATAAACCCAAAATTCTACAAAAAACCCTTAAATTTATAAGGATTTTTCTAATCTATGCATACATGCATAGGTTAAGGGTCAATTAATAGCTTGAATTAAATAAAAGATTCTACTTGAAAAAATAAAAATCATTTAATGTATTACAAAACCCTAAAAGATTCTATTGAAAAAATTCTCACCTAATGTATTAGGGTCTAGGGTCTATAGGTTTAGAGTTTAGGGTTGTATAGTTTTATGGTTAGGGTTTTAGTCTTTAGGGTTTATATGTATAGTTAGTGTTTAGGGGTTAGGGTTTAGAGGTATGGTTAGTGTTTATGGTTTATGGTTAGGATTTATGGTTTATGTTTTAGGGTTTGTAATTTTAGGTTTAGGGTTCAAGTTGTATGGTTTTATGGTTATGGTTTTAGGTTTTAAGGTTATGGTTTAGGGTTTTAGGGGTATGGTTAGTGTTTAGAGTTAGTGTTTATAGCTTATCATTTAGCGTTTTATGGTTTATGGTTTATGGTTATGGTTTAAGTTTAGATTTTTAGGGATTAAGGTTTAGGCTTTTAAGATTTAGGGTTTAAGGTTAGGGTTAGGGTATATGATTTAGTATTTTATGTTTAGATTTTTTAGTAGAATCTTTTAGGATTTTGTAATATATTAAAGGCGTAATACACTTTCCCCCCCTAAACTTTACTCGTTTCCTCAATTTGCCCCTAAAATTCATTTTAACCATTTTGCCCCCTAACGTTTTCGACGTTACCCATATTGCCTCATACCATTAAAAAAATCTATTTTAACCAATCAGAACGCGCCACGTCATTTTTCTTATTTATTTTTAAATTTTAAAATAAAATAATATATTAAAATATTTATTATTTTAATTATATTTTCAAAAAACCCAAAATGCCCCAATCTTCTTCCCCCATTATCTTCATCCTCTTCCTTATTTAACTCTAGTCTAAAATTACCCAGAAACAAAATCTATCAGCAAATCTCATCCTCATTTAGAAAATTTCACGAACTAAAGAAAATAGAAAAGTACAAAAAAAGAACACAAATTTTGTAACGCCCGAGTTTAGGGTCCGAGAGATAATCGTGTTTGGTTAAACCGATTCGAGTTAGGTTAATTTTGAAGCTATTTTAAATGGATAACCTTAGTTTTAACAAAAAGGAAAAAATGAGAATTTTGAAATAAAAGAAATAAAGAAAGGGTTTTTGAAATGCTATCACCTTCTCAAAAAAATAATCTCTTTTTACGTTAAACCTCCCCAAAACCCTATTTCACTATTTCATTGCTCCTAGCTTTCTATCCAAGCGATTTCTTCAAGGTAATTGATTCTTTAACTTAATTTTATCTTCCTTGAGTCGTAGATACTAAGATTTTTGCAAAAACCCATGGTTTAAACTTGTTTTGATTTTAAGGTTTGGTTTGAAGTGGAATGTAATTTATGGGATTTTCGTTGGGGTTGGTTGTGGCTGGGTTTAAGTGTGTTTTTAACTTTGTCTTATTGCTAAAATAACATAGAAATGATGGGTTGTTATAAGAAACCCGAAATGAGTATTGTGGGTAACTTTGGAAGTTGGAAATCTTGAGTTTTTGGATAGGTTTTGGGGCTAAATGACAGTTGATGGTTTGATAGCTTTGGGTTGATGTTTTTGATGTTAAAAGATAGATTTTTGATGATAAATTCGTTGGGATTGACTGCAAGTAGTTTGAGACTGATTTGAATATGTTTTGGGTGAAATTTAGGTTTGAATCAATGTGTTTTGGTTGCAAGGAGTTGGATTTCCGGGTTATTACTGATTTACAAGTATATTAGCATCCTAATATTCTGTTTTGGGTTGTCTTAAAGCAAAGGAGATTGATTCGGGTACTTCGAACACGATACTGGGTGTTACGGAGACTTGAGATCGGTGTTTCGGCTATCGTTCGGGTTGTGTTGGTGAATAGAAATTGTTTTGAAGCTTTAAAATGTTCAAAGAAGGTTTCTTGGGGTTTGGGTGGAGCCTTAGGGGCCAACCTAAACCCAAGTGTAAGTGTATTTGTTTCTTGCCTCGTTTCGTTAAGTGTCGGTGTACATGTTTATACACGTTGTTGGTTGAAATGCAATTGTTGTTATCTCCCTTTTAATGTTTTTGTGTTGTTGTTGTTGTTGTCAAAGTCTCACGTGATGGTTAGTGGAAAGTATGTTGTTGAATACGGTGATGTGTAATCTCACCGGTAGTGACTAGTAGATAAGTACGGTGATGTGTAGTCCCACCAAAATCATGCTAGTTGTGGTGAACGGTGATGTATAGTCCCACCGAAAATGGTTGTGCATGTGCATACCATGTTCTGTTTGTGCTTTCGGGTTATCGTATTTCCCTTCTAAACGATTTGTCTTTAAACCAAAATATATGATTTGAATTGCATTGTTGTTGTTGTGATCTTGAGCTCCGCTCACTAAGATTTTAAGCTTACGTTCTCTTTTTCAATAATGCAGATCGTTAGTGGCTTTAGAAGGCAAGCGGGGCAAGGGAGGAATCTTAGAGCTCTTTGCTAGCTCAAAGTATGGTTTTTTGTTATGGTTGTAATAATACTTAAGCAATGAGAATGCTAGACTTTTGTGTTTGGGAGGTTGTGTCCAAACTTCCTTGTAGTTGTTTTTGTTGCTAACATGTTTTAAATGTTGTTACCATGCTATGTTGAGGCTTGTTATAGCTTTTGGCTAATTGCTATGTGTTTTGGCTTGTTGGTGTTTTTGGAGCTAAGTGTTCTTATGAGCTTTTGAGGTTACGAACCATATTTGTGTGTATGCATGTTAGAAGCTTGTCTTTAGGGTGTTTTGCCTCTAGATTGTTTGTTAAATATGTTGCTATGTGGTTTGTGATCTTTCGGGGTAAGTTTGGGAACGTTTGGGATGTTAAAATATATTTTCGGGCTAATCTGTGCCTAGACGTTTCAGAACGTCTGGTGTTGTTTTGGAACGGCCAAGCTTTTGGGGCACCCGTATCGGAACGGGGTGGTGCCATTCCGGTATGTTTTGCCACTGGAGGCTCCCGTTTCGGAACTAGGGTGGGACGTTCCGGAACGACCTAATATTTTTTTTGAATGAGAGCATGCGTTTCGGAACGGACAATCCTGTTTCGAAACGCAGGTAGTTAAAATGGTTAAAGGGCATCTTTGAAGGTTTCTGAATGTTACGTTTTAGTCCCTAATGCTTATATGCTTCCTAAATGAATTTATATGTATCATTTATGATGGTTTTGACTCGTGTGCATGAAACTTGACAATTAAACTATTTTGGTAAGGTTAATTTACTGTTATGTCCTCTACTTGGTCCGTATCAATGTTTGCTCTTCCAATGTTTGCCTTCTCACATATGTTTAAACATGACATATAGACAAGATTAATAAAAAATAGGGTTGCTAATTGGGGTAAGACCTTAACAGGTTTCGCTTCGATTTTCTCCGTGTGACCCGTTCGGTTCAGTCTAGTGGCTAGGCCGAGACGAGAGGGTTATAAATTTATACATGAATATTAATTTATCAGCAAAGCCCAACGATTCAAAAGTATTTTAAAAGTTATTCATTTCTAAGAGGTGGTTTGAGAATTGAGAAAAACTTGCTTTTGTTTCAAGACGATGTCCACTAAGCAGGTAGCAGGCAGATGCTGCAATTGGAAGGAAGTCCTTATAATATCGCGGCCAGGACTTTTCCTTAAGCTTGCCAAAATAGTATCGACGCAAGGGAATTTCGAATTGCATTACAATGACTGCAGATTATTCTTTGTAGGGCAGTGCAGAAAGTTTATATTCTTTCATATTGTTACCTTTTTGGTTTTCTCAGAGAAAGATTTTGTGTAGAAAACAAAGATTATGCGTAGAAACTGAGATTTGTGATTATTTGATAGGAACTAAAAGATTCAAGCTATTGTATTTTCATAAGAAATTCTGTTTTTTCCTGCAGTTGATATTTATTTCAGCAATTGAATTTGATAAAGCTGGGGATCATCTTTCCACCGGTGACCGTGGGGGTACGGTTGTTCTCTTCGAGAGGATAAATATAAAGGATGTGGGTTAAAAAAAAGTGAGGTTGAGAGAGTTTAGGGTTAAATTAATATTTTTTTTAAAGTTCAAGGGTCAAATTAGAAATTAACCCTTCTAATTAATATGTCTCATCATCACACTAACGGGTGTTAATGGCATAATGACTAAAATAAAACAGAACGAAAATGTAAATGGTTATTATAATCTTTTCTTAAATTGAGTAACCACCGATATTTAATATATTGATTTATTGATCACGGTCGAGTACAATAGATATTCATAATTAGAATGAGTCTCTCAACTCAATTTGTTCCAATCAATCGTTAAAAATGGAACATTGATATTACTTATAGTGTTTAATTATCTCGTCCCCACTAGACCAATTGATTGTTATTATTTTTTGTGCTTTCAATAACTTGTAAAAATATTTTTCTGTACTTTTAGTTTTTGAATATTTTAATTTGTTGAAATTTTATAGAAAATTATACTTTTATATTTGAATTTTTGAAATACTTTTCAGAAAAAATAAATCAGTCCACTTCGGTTTTGATATATGTACATAAACTGCTACGTCAATAAGGTTAGTAATCATATCAACACAATAATGCTCAATAACGATTTTTCGTCAGTTAAAATTGATAATTTTTTTTAATGCAATGGCTCAATTTGATAAAATAACATAGGAGCTTAATTGAATTTTTGAAAAAGTTCAAAGATTTTTTATACGCCTATTTTTATTTATTTGTATACAATTTTTATAAAAAAAAATAAACAGAACTGTTTATTTTTATATTAAATAAATTAATAATTTTATATCTATAACTACACAAATCAAAATTCGTATATTATATTACATATTAAACCAAAATCATGTCTAATTTAATAATGATCCCTCTTGATTTTCTTGAAGGCTCTCTCTCTGGAAAATAAAATCTTGATAGCTAAAGAAAGGGCCGATATAATCATTGATTTATTTTATAATTAATTTTGGCGATATTTTCTTTCAAAATAAATTATGTAATTAAATGCATTAAAGGATTGTTGTGCATCCTTGTATTAAAATAACTACTTTTGTTTTTAAGAAATAATTATTGAATACGGAATTTGATTTTCCACCACTCTCCCAATTTGCTCTAAGGCAGTTAAAAGAAGTTTTTAAAATTTTTCTTTTTTGGTGATTTTTTTTCACCGACAACAACTTTTGGTTGTTTTACTGATTTTGTAGATAAATAAAATTCATCTTCTGTTGATAAATTTTTTACTTTTAAATTTTTATTATTATTATTTTTTACTTTGCTAGATTCATATCACATCTTTTTGGCAATTCTTTCGTCTATTTTTATGATAATTCCTTCGTCTACTTTTATAGCAGTTATAGTCTGTCTTTATGACAGTTGTCTATCTTTTGATAGTTTTACGTTCGAATGACAGTATCAACGAGAGTTTGTTAGCGAAGGAGGTCAGTATGTATATGATCATTACGATCCCCTTTTGTGGTTGAGTCGTTATGCCAAGAACAAGTAGCGCAAGGATTTATTTTATTCATATAACACTTCTGGTCAAAGTAGTTTGTTCACTGGATTTCTTTTAGAAGATTGTTCAAGTCCTTTTGAACGTGATAGGTTTGTATTTTAACGTCTTTCACGCCTCTTAGAATTTTATTGTTTTATTTTCATGCATTAATTTTTTAATGTTTTGAGGTGTGATTTCTTTACAATCCTTTCACGTTGAATATAATCCAATATTTCAAAAAAATTATATCAAGCTGGTTTTTCCTTTACAATATAAACTCTGAAAACACATGGTATATAATTAAAGAATAATTATTTAGAGATCCGTTGATTTGTTTAGCGGTCATGGATGTCCATCCGCTATACTCTTTGTGTGGGTTCGAACCTTAATATTTATTTTTAAAATATTATTGTAACACTATTTAATAAAAAAGAATAATTATTTGATATATTGATTGATATAAGATTTTTTATTTACAATGGTTCTAATCTATCATTATACTTATTTAATTGTTTATTTAAATATTAATTAATAATTATATATATATATATAAGGGTTTAATTTTGATACACAAGCTCTGTAAAATTTATACTACACAAGTCTACATATTTATACTATAAACCCAAATCTTAAATTACTAAACTTAAACCCTAAAAAATTAAACCACAAACTCTAAACCATAAACTCTAAATTTTAAATACTAACCTTAAATTCTAAACACTACAACCCAATCCCCTAAATTATAAACCCTAAACTAAACCAATAAGCCTTAAAACTAAGCTTACACAACATGTGTATTGAAGTTTTTCTCTCTATATAAATGAGAATGGAGTACATTTCATGGCTAGTCGTATATCTCTTAGTGAGAGCACCCGCGGCGAGAGGATTAATCAGTGGTATCAGCAGTAGATATGTTATAATATTCGATCTAGATTAATCAATAAATAAATCAAATATCAATGGTTGTATAACCTGTAATTAAAAATGTCAAATGACTATTTTATTTAAAAGCTTGCTTCTCCCCATTTTTATCCTAAGATTGAATTTCGAGTTTGCTAATTAACGTGTAATTTACACATGAACATGTTTAGGGAAGTTAGGCTTGAATAACATTAGACATTAGTAATGTTGTAAGAAAATAATCTAAGTCTTAAATTGGAAAAAAAATCATGGTAATTTCATTAACGACATGGTGTAAGTATGTTTATAATAGAATTAGTGCTTAATTTGGATTATCAATTACTTGGTTTATAATCAAAGTGTTAGGAGAAAGAAAGCAAATTAAAATTAAATTATTGATAAATGAGAATTAAATATTATCGGCCCAATCGTATTATATCGGTTGCTTTGATTATGATTGAAAATGGGTATGGAAGAAATGCCGATTAATTAGGTAAGACCTAATGCATAAATGCATGTGGCCTTTGAGTGCATGTTGTAATCTTCTCTTCACAATATGGGTAAACGAAAATATTTTATGTAAAATATATATATTTATAAAATAATTAATAAATAATTATAAATAGAGTCATAAAGATTATTACATTCATATTCAATAGTCTTATATTCGAACCTTAAATAGTGATCTTTTTAGTAATATGTATGTTCATCTTACAGTTAGGGGTGCGAGGTTGTCGCTCCAAACAATATTAATTATCAAATTGACTTGATATCAAGTTAATTCATAACATAAACTTCCAAATAATACATAATTATGTTATATATATCAAACAATTTCCACTTTTAGATAATTAGATATGATATAATACTCACTTAATTATGGTTTAACAATATTATTTTTTATGTAAATTAAATAATTGATTTTTAAGTCTAAAGTTAGGTCCAGGATTCAAATCCATACAACCCCTTATTCTCTTCTCAAGAAAAATGAACAAAGAAAATCTTTTATTAGTATTTTTTTTAATTTATTGACTTAAGACTCGCCTAGTTTGCAAATTCAAATATCAAACCACCTAATACTAATAGAATAATAAAAGATACAACAACTAATATCAGAGGTTCTTAGATGCATAGAAAGCGAATGGTATAATATACGAAAAATACTTTGATACACAATCTTTTTAATTTTAGGGTTTGGATATTTAGGTTGTAATTTAGAGTTTAGGAGTTTAGATTGTATGGCGTAGAACTTAAGATTTATGATTAGAATTTGAACTTAGGGTTTAAGGTTTATGTTTTATTGTGTTAGGGCTAGAGATTTAAGTTTGAAATTTTATAGCTAAAAATGAAGGGTTGTGTAAAAAAACTATACACAACTTGTGTATCAAAATTAGCTCATAATATGTTATGTACAAGGGTGAATATTTGATATATTGTCAGTGTAATTTTTTTAGACAAACATGCTTATTTTAAAGTCAAAATCTAAAATTTCTAACCCTAATACCCTAAAATTACAATCTTGAAACCTAAATCTTAAACCCTAAATTTTAGCCTATGGATCCTACCACTTAAACCCCTAACATTTAGACCCTAAACTCCTAAATAACCCCTCTTACAAAATTAGTATTTTCTACTGTCAGTGTATAGAATAATAATCCTCTGAATAATATACTTAAATCAAAAAGGGAAAAATAGCCTAAATTAATGTAAACACCATATTTCTTAGAGAAAAAAAACCTAAAAAATAAGATTAAAACCGTAGTGTTTAGACAATTTATGATTTTTTTCGGTTTAAAAGTTCTAACTATTAAATTAAATGAATTATATTTTTAAATAATTTATATTTAAATGCATTATTTTGCAATGTAAAATGGATATTTTATATTTAAATTAGTGAAAATAACACCGATAAGTGTTGAGTATATACATTATACTTTTTAAGAAGAGAGTTCATGTTTGAACCTTGAAATTTAATATTGTTGGGAAAATAAACTGAATCGAATTACCAGAAATCGTAAAAAATATTCAAAAGTCCCCACTGAATCAAATTCACCCCCAACAGCATTATAACATGAAAATTGAATAGAAAATAAATGAAAATGGACCTTCCTCAACTAGGCCGCTGTGTTAGTTGTGCTAAACCGTTCTGATTATATCTTGGGGCTGCTTCACAACTTTGTCATACAAATATTACGACAAATATCTCATGCAATTTGCCTTTTATTTTTTATTTTTGAAAAAGTGTAGCAAGTTGTGATTTATTAATTTGTTTTCAATCTTAATCAAAAGAAGTTTCTTGTTAGTCCTTTTAAATCTGGTGGCTTAACCCAACTAAATATAAATAATTTAAAATAGTTGGATGGCAAAAGCAAAAATTTACTAATAGTTCAATAACCATTTATATAAGCCTTAAATCAAAAAGCAACCCTCAAACTTTGTCTTTTTTCTGTTTTAAGTACCTAAACTATGGTTTGGGCAAAACAAATCCTTAAATTATTATTTCTGGCACTATAAGTCCGATAGTTATTTAAGTCGAAAAAAAATTATTTCGATTAAGAAAAATTAGACACATCACAAAGATTTTTTGACCAATAAATAGTTTAGGGACTAAAAGAAAAAAATGACATAGTTTAGGGACTTATTTTAACCAGAAAATAGTTTAGGGACTTAAAGTGACAAAAAATAATAGTTTAGGAGCTTATTTTGCCCAAACTATAATTTAAGTACTTAAAACAAAAAAACATAATTAAAGGGGCTGATTTTTCATTTAAATATTCATACAATTTAACTAAAATATTATTAATGTTTTAATTAATTTTAAATAAAATATATAAAATCAAAGCATGTAATCTGACAAAGAGTAGGGATGACAAAGAAATAGTTGTATACAACGTGTTTCGACCTGATCTAATAAGATTAGTTTTTATTCTATAAAGTTCGGGTTTTTAGTGAATTTTTTCTTAAAATTGATAAGATCAAGTTTAGGTCTAGGGAGAATATGCATTGTCTAGAGATAATTATAAAAATATCATTATGTATATTTATATATCATTAGTTAAGTTTTCATATAAAAAAATGGTAAAATGACAAAAGATACCCTCAACGTTTGCATGTTTTATCATTTAGTCCCCTATTCTTTTTTTTGGTCCAAATATGCCCCCAACATTTTAATTTGGTCCAAATATGCCCCTCGTTGGATGGAAATTGTCATGGTCAACGATTGATGCTGACTGGACTTGCCACATGTTACGATATGCTGACATGGCATATGTCACGTCAGATTTAAAAAAAAAATAAGTATACCCTTCTTTATGGTGACACATAGTAGACTATCATGCTGACACGTAGTCGAATCTGATGACGATACATGGCAAATATAATGCTGACACATCAGTAGATCTTAACACGTGGCAGGTCCAGTCAGCATCAGCCGTTGACCGTCAGTTGACTGACAATTTGCATTCAACGGGGGCATATTTAGACCAAATTAAAATGTTATAGGCATATTTGGACCAAACTGAAATGTTGGAGGGCATATTTGGACGAAATTAAAACGTTGTGGGCATATTTGGATCAAAAACAAGAATAGGGGGTCAAATGACAAAACATGCAAACGTTGGGGGCATCTTTTGTCATTTTGACTAAAAAAATATCTAAACAATTAACATAGAATGTACTAGAACTATGACATTAAAATAAATTTTACTTTGATTTTATATTATTAAATTCAACAATGTTAATCCAATTTTTTTCTTCTATTTTTCCATTCTAAGTATCATCAACCTGACCAAGGAAGTGATACTCGAGCTCCGACTCAAAGTAGTCACCTAAGTTACTATCGGACCACCGTTTTTGACTCTTGTTCACTTTGACGATCAACAAATTTCAATTCTTTTCTTGAAAACAAATTATCTCTTTAATAATTTAATCTCTCAAATTTACAAAATTTCTTTGCTTCTTCAATTCTTTCTTCGTTTTAAGCTATTTTTTATTAAATTTGAACAACGTGCTCCCCAATCATTGTAGAATACATATATATAAATTTATTTACTCTATTTGAAAAAGAATTTTTTATAATTTAGTTCATCTTCTTTTCATTCTATTCAATTTGGTCCTCAAACGATAACTTTTTGTAAATTATTTCTTTTCATCAATATAATCCAACAATAAAAAAAAGATTATTCAAGCCTTTCCAAGCCCCACATTTTCCCTTGATGAAACTGAAGCAACCAACAAAACTTCCCAAAGGTTACTAAATAAAGCAAGAAACGTTGTAATTTATAGGTCAAATTTCGGGTTTTGATAATGCACACACCTTGCAGACAAAACGACTGAACCTGGTCTCTTAGGATGAACACCATCCACTTTTCTACTGGGACCACTTGTTTGATTCCACCCGTAGCTATTACTAATGCAATTCCTTAGTAAAAATCACTAGCACCATAAAAACATTCTATTTATCAATTGATTTTTTTTTTGCAATGTTAGTAATAGTAGAATAAGACATGACATTTATAATTGTAAAACTATATTAATTTGTACAAAAATTCGAATAATTCAACTCAAAAAATTATCAAGTAAAATTCGAAGATAAAATAAGGCATAATAACTTGACTAACTTAAAATAAATTGACTCGACTCGATCAAATACTCGTTACTATCCCTTGTTGGTACATGATAACAACTTAATAAATATATAAGAAATAAAAGCCTAAAACTTTCCTACCTTTCAACAACAAAACACTGCTTTTAATTAATTGTTAGTTTATTTAATCTATTTCTTGTCAGCCACGTTGGTTGATGTCAATATCTACCCCTTACAATTTAACTACTTTAAGTTACAATAAGAGAATATGAATGTTTGATTTTATTATTATTATTATCATCATCTAACATTGATATTTAGTTGGTAAGGAAATTAACTGTTTTTTTATTTTTTATTTATAAATATATTAAATTAAATGCATGTCATACAGAAATTGCACTTGCAAAGCTGTTTAAAATTTAAAGCCCATTTAGTTAGTCCTGTAATTAATTAAAGTCCAGCAGCTCCAGTCTCCAGCTGGCTTAGCTGCTGAAGCCGCCGCATCTATGCTTACATTAAAGTTTAAACATCGAATTGGAGCCGAAAGTTGAGCTTTGATGAAGCGGCTGTGGGCGGCGTCCGAGAACTAAAAAATAGGCTAATTGAATGAAATTGCAGATATATTGGTATCCGACTTCCAACTACTCGGACCCTTCTCATACAACTGTCCAAATTTATACGTTATAATATAGGAAAATACTTTGATGCACAAGCTGTGTAAACTTTAGTTTACACAAGCCCTTTAATTTTAGGGTTTAGGGTTTAGGGTTTTATGTTAGGGTTTAGGGGTTTAGTATGTAGGGTATATAATTTAAGGTTTATGGTTAGAATTTAGAGTTTAGAGTTTAGGGCTTAGGGTTTAGGGTTTAGGTTGCTAGGGTTTGTGATTTAGATTTTAAATTTTATAAAAGGATTGTGTAAAAAAAAATTACACAGCTTGTGCATCAAAATAAAACCCTATAATATATACATATTGGCATACTAAATTTTAGGCATAATGTTAAAAAATGCCCCTAACATTTGACTGAATTGTTACTTTAGCCTCTATTTTTTTGAAGTAATTTAACCCTTAACGTTTTATTTTAGGTCAAAATAATCCTTATGCGGATGAAAACGGTTAGTCAACTGACGATAAACAACTTGAAATGAAACGTTGGTTGACTAACAATTTTTATTAGCAAAAGGACATTTTAAACCAAAATGAAACGTTAAAGGCTAAATTACTTCAAAAATTAATAGGGGCCAAAATAACAATTTAATCAAACGTTCGGAGTATTTTTTGATACTATACCCTAAATTTTAGTATGGTTAAAGTGTTTTCTAAAGGTCATGTGAACGTATTATTATTTAAAATAATAAGTTATTTTAACTAGAAATTATTGCCTTTCCTTGTCCATCAAAGTCTCAACTACATTGTTTTATTTTATTTTATTTTTTCATGCTACATAAAGGCTAACGAATTAGCTCCAACAACAGCATTGCCGAATCCCCATTTGCCATCTTTCTCCAATCCTTTTAAATCCCCCTCTCCCCCTCCTTTCTCTTCATAACTAACATCAAAGCTTCTTAGCTTCTCTTCCATAATCATGGGGGCTCAACCTTGTTTCGAACCGATTTCGAAATGTAGTAGCGAGGGAAGATCGAATCAGACGGTGGCTGCGGATTTAGACGGAACCCTTCTCGTGTCACGTAGTGCTTTCCCTTATTTCATGCTCGTTGCCCTTGAAGCCGGTAGCCTTATTAGAGCACTTGTGCTCTTAATGTCCGTTCCATTTGTGTACTTTACATACTTGTTCATCTCCGAATCCGTGGCCATCAATACCTTCATTTTCATCGCCTTTGCCGGGATCAAAATTCGAGACATCGAGCTCGTCTCGAGGTCGGTCTTGCCGAAGTTTTATTCGGAGGATGTTCATCCGGAGACATGGAGAGTTTTCAGCTCCTTTGGGAAAAGATACATTGTTACCGCGAATCCTAGGATCATGGTGGAACCCTTTGCCAAGACATTTTTAGGAGCTGACAAGGTTATCGGAACGGAGCTGGAGGTGACGAAATCGGGCAGGGCAACCGGTTTTGCCATTAAACCCGGTGTTCTAGTCGGAGAACACAAAAGGGCCGCCGTTTCGAAAGAATTCGGCTCCAAGTTGCCGGATTTGGGCCTCGGAGACAGAGAAACCGACCACGATTTCATGTCATTATGCAAGGTTCAATCCTTTCCTTTTTAAGTACCGCCATAATTGGACTTTTCAAATCGTTGCTTAACTCAAATACTCAAAATAGGTTCTAATACAGATTCCAGAAACATAAGATTATGTTTGGTCTTGCAAATGTGGTTGGTGAGAGCGTTTATGATTTAACACTGTTTTGCTTGATATGTCTCCTTTGTCTCTCCCACCTTAAATTGCTATTGCCTTTTTTATAGTTACAAAATTTATATCTTAATGGTCCACAAGTTCCCTATTCGTAATTTTAATGATTATACATGTGAAATTATTATTAAAAAAATTAATATAAAATTTCAAAACGATAATGTTGGGAGGGACAATCATAGAATCCGAACATAAAATTTTCTTGGTGTGTACTTACTAACACAACTTTTTCGTGCCTTAACCACTCTTTTGCACCTCTAGTTTTTATACAGATCATGATCCTCGTGATGTTCAATGGACAGTCTCGCAATTGTATTTATTTATTTTCATAAATTTGGTGTTGCTTGCATGGATCCCACTCCACTTTTAATGCTTTATAATAAAAAAGAAAGTCTAACATGAAAGTAACATGTAGCCATAAATATAGTATCTACTCGTGAATTAACTCTGTTTTGTAATAAAAAGAACAAAAACTACCATATGGTTGGAATTTTTACATTGAATTTTGTTTGTACGTGCAGGAAGGATACATGGTGCCAAGAACCAAATGTGATCCATTACCAAGGAACAAGCTTCTAAGCCCTGTTATATTTCATGAAGGTCGCCTGGTCCAAAGGCCTACACCATTGGCTGCCCTCTTGACCTTCCTATGGCTTCCCATAGGGTTCCTCCTCTCCCTACTCCGGGTTTATACCAACATCCCGTTGCCGGAGCGAATTGCTCGGTACAATTACAAGTTCCTAGGAATCAAACTGATTGTTAAGGGTACCCCTCCACCACCACCTAGGGAAGGCCAAAGTGGAGTCCTCTTTGTTTGTAACCATAGAACCGTGTTGGACCCGGTTGTGACGGCGGTTGCCTTGGGACGAAAAATCAGTTGTGTTACTTATAGTATTAGCAAATTCACCGAGATCATTTCGCCTATTCGGGCTGTTGCATTGTCGAGGGAGAGAGAGAAAGATGCGGCCAACATCAAGCGCCTTCTCGAGGAAGGCGACTTGGTTATTTGTCCCGAAGGGACGACTTGCCGGGAACCGTTTCTGCTAAGATTTAGTGCAATGTTTGCTGAACTCACCGACAGAATCGTGCCGGTCGCTATCAACACGAAACAAACGGTTTTCCACGGGACAACGGTTCGGGGACACAAGTTGTTGGATCCATATTTCGTTTTCATGAATCCGATGCCTACTTACGAGATCACATTCTTGAACCAGCTCCCAACAGAGCTCACTTGCAAAGGTGGGAAATCAGCCATTGAAGTTGCAAACTACATCCAAAGGGTGCTCGCCGGGACATTGGGATTCGAGTGCACGAACTTGACTAGGAAAGACAAGTACGCTATGCTCGCAGGAACCGACGGTCGGGTTCCATCCAAGAAGGAAAAGGATCAGGAAAAGGAAAAGGCTTAAAGGGGGAAAAGGAGATAAATTCTATTAGTTTGGCTATTGTTTTTCATTGTGTCGAAAACTTTGTCTTACAAATAAAAGTTGATTGTGATGCTAATTAGAAGAAAAAAAATAACAACTATGTATATTTTGGTACTATTTTTTATACAAACATATCTTTAATGTGCTAATGGCCGATGCCTATCTTTCTCCATCTTCTTCATTCTTCTCGGATATCACCATAACTTTTCGTGACGGTGACGATGGCGGTGGTGGCCGCTTTCATGCGATTGCGTTGTTATGTGCCCCTATGGGTCGGTTCCGTCCGATAAGGACGTATAGGTTATGGATTCAGAGCAACTAATGCTGCATTGATTCTAGCCATGTGATTTATTAACTGTTTTTTCTTCATGTATGGGTAAGCAAAGCTGACGGTTGATCATCAAGGCATGTGCCTGAGGGCTGCTTAGTTAGTTAGTGAGGTGATAAAATTCAAGGCTAATAATGGAAACTGGTCCCCCCCCCCCTACATAAGAATTTTTCTGACTCATTGCCAAGGAATAATGAGCAACAATTTGGTGAAATTGCAGGATTAGGATATGCAGCTGACTTTGTTGTCTAATTATGTCTACCTCTTTACCATTAATGTCTCCAAAATTAGCTCACAAATGACATGATTTAATTGATTCATAATTTTAATAAGGATATGAAGTCCACCATAAAGGTAAAGAAAAATACCAGACAATTCATTGGGTTGATCTAGATTTGAGTGGACCATCCTAGAAGATGGGGACCAATCACCATTTCCTCCCCTATGAATAGGAACAGCTGGATTGCTGGTTCCCTGCCTCATAAAACTATATATATATAAGATATGATCCGTTTACACATTGTAAAAGTATTTAAGTTTTATACGCTTTTTGAATTGTTGGATGAATGAAATAGATGACTAAGATTAACAGTAGGATATGTTAATCTCAATCATCCAACGATTCAAAAAACATGTAATACTCATAGTTTTACATTGTGTAGGTGGATGCTAAACATATATATGGGATGATATCTAGTTACACTATGTAAAACTCAATTAGTTTTACACTAATCAATGATCATTAGATGAGTGAAATAGATGTATGAGATTAGAAGTAGCATATGTGAAGATTATCACCAGAGCCGTTTCAAAGATTTTAGTGGCCTAAGGGCGAAACTAAAAATTTGGCCCCTAATAACACGTATCGAAAAAATAAATTTTAATGCTAGGCCCATAATAACAAGTATTTAAAAAATGGGCTCTAAGAACAAGTATTGGAAAAAAATTGAGAATAGACCTTTAATAACAAATAGTAGAAAAATGAGCCCCTAAGAACAAGTATTACAAAAAATTGGCACATAATAAAAAAAATATTAGAAAAAATTGAGTCACTAATAATAAGTACTAAAAAATGGATCCATAATAACAACTATTAATAAATAAATAAGTTTTAATAGTAGACCCTAATAACACGTATTTAAAAAAATTAGATCATAAATATTAGAGAAATATAAGCCGTGAGCCCTTGTCATGGGTGGGCCCTAGGCCATCACCCCAATGGCTCACCCTATATATATATGTATGTATATCAAAATTTATTTATAAGATTAATTAGTGTATAACTAGTTAAATTTATATAATATAAGTGGACTCTAACCCTATGTATGTATATATTATCAACTATAAGCTGTGTTATGATATGCAAGGAAAATGGTAAGTATATGATTGCAAGTTCGAATAAAATATCAAAATTTATTTATAGGATTAATTACTTGAAAATTTGTCTAGTAAGAAATCTGTGCAATTAAAATTTCTACTCTTTGGTCAAAATCTAATACAAGAAATATAGTTATGTACGGATTTGATGCAAGTCTCCGCATCCACCATAAACCGTCACTTTTTCTCACGATTTAATTTTTCACCAATCTAGCCGCATAACAAAGTTTTATGGCGACGCAAGGTAGAATTTCAGTCACAAACTTTAACAAGTTAATTTAAAAAATGAGATGTTAGATCTTTAAGTAAAGTTGAGAGTTTAAATTTTAACATTGTAAATGTAACAAACTGAATTAAAAGGATCGTTCTATAATAAACTTTTACCATAACCAATTCAAATTAAATGACAAATAAATCGAATAAGAGTAATTATAAAAGATTGAGTATATTTTTTTCAAGCACTCATAATGCACGTGGCCATGACAGGTGAGCAAAACTCAACTCGAAAAAAATCAAAATTTTTGACTCGACTCGAGGCGAAAAACTCAACTCGACTCGAAAAAATTTCAAATAAAGATTGAGTTGTAAAATGAAAATTCGAATAACTCGAAATTTTTAGTAATTAGTGAGTTGATTTTTAAGTTTGAGTCGAGTATCTCAATTTTCATGATATATATAATACCTATATAAAAAATATGAAAAAAATATATGCCACATGAAAAAATATGATAAAATATACATGCATATCTTACATGATTATAGAAAGTCGTTTAAATTAAAATCAAACTATACTATGATATGATAAATAATTACAATTAAATTTATATAGAAACTCGAAAACTCGACTCGATCGAACGCTCACCCTAATGACAGCAAGAGAATTGACCTACCAGTTACTCCCAACGCTGGCATTGTGATGTTAGCCACACCGCCAAGCTGTCACTACAAAAAAATGCCCTATACCGACGGACACAAATCCGTCAGTAAAACACCAAAAATTCGTCGGTATAGGGTCTAAATCTTTTTACCGACGGACAAAAAGGAAATTCTGACAGACAAAGTGCCGTCGGTAGTACGCTTGTCGGTATAAAGTTATACCGACAGACGAAACCGTTGGTATAGATATTCTGACCCTATAGCGACAGACACAACCATAGGCATAGGTATTGACTACCCCGACAAATTAGGGTATATATTCCGACGAATTTTATTCGTCGGTATATATTACGACTTTTACTGACGGTGTGTCCGTCGGTATAGGTTCTATCTGTACTGACGGTGCGTCCGTCGGTATAGGTTCTATCCATATCTTTACTGACGCTTGTGTCCGTCGGTATAGATATCATGTAAGATCTCTATAAAATATTTATACCGACAGTTATTCCGTCAGTATAGGTGTAATTGGTATTTATTTGTTTTTTTAAATATTAATAATTATTAATACATTCTATTATTTTTATACCACAACAAGAAATAAATTTCCCGAACTTGAGTTAAAAAAATCCACATAATCTGCAAAAAGTAACTTGAAAGATTCCTGTGGGATTCAATCAGTTGCAAACATCATTAAATACTCTAGAATCAAGTCCAGTCAACTTGGTTGGAACCAAACATTGTGCACCACCGACTATATGGATACGGATAGGAAACCTCTAGTTCCCGTCTAGATTCTTTTCTTACAATTCTCTAATATAACAATACATGGAACCTGTGAGTGTTCATAGGTCTGGTGAAGGTGCAAGCAAGTGAAGATGCACGCCAAATCCCATGGACAAGCAGTTGCGATGAGAGCTCCAATATCATATATAAACAGGTTTAACATCATTGGCACCGAAGCTTGCAGCACACACTGGACACTTGCGGTGACAACTTTCGGTGATTTTCTGTACACAAGGGTTGCAGAAGAGATGGTAGCATTTTGTAATAACAACCTGCAGAATGGACAAAAAACTATAAGCAAATTTGGAACAGAAACGAACAAGCTATAAGTTATGTTTACTCGGACTCGGGTAAGTGTCAAATATGGGTACGCTACTTTTTTTTCTATATATTTGGAGAATCATAACCCATATCCATGCCCAATTATGTGTCAGATACGAGTGTCGGAAAGGATACTTAATGAAGAGTCAAATGAATTTAAATGACACAGAAGCATCCTATACAATTGTCAGCGCTAATGGGAACAAAAGCTGAAACTACAACAAGGGCCTAGTTGAACAACAGTGACCTTGAAATACTAATTCAGAATCACACATTTACCTCTTTCGGTCTGTCAAGACAGATGCTGCACTTCAGTATTTCTCTATACTCTCTAAGTTCTTGTTGAAGCCTTTCAACCATTGAGTTTCCTTCTGTCTTTGCTCGAAGATGTACTACCTTTCTTCTCGCCACTTCCAAATCTTCCTCAATTCTTTTCTTGTTAAATCTGATACACGAATAACATACAGAAAAACAGACATGAACTCACCCTATGCATTAAGGCAAAATGGAAACATAAAGGACCAACAAAGGGGTTGTTTTCCAAATAAAAAGGGATTTCGAATCTGCAGCATTTTCTTATCTTATGTGATTTGACTTACCTTTTTCAATAAAAAAAATTGATGTATTGGAAGAAACAAGAGCCTGAAACACCATTGACTTGGGAATGAATAATATAGCAGATTTCACTGAGGTCGAGTAGATTTATGTTCTCCAAGATATCCAAGTGATATTATAAAGACAAGAGTTTCAAACTGATTCCTTTGCGCCGGCTTTCTGGGCCTGGCCAATTCGTAATTGGAAGTTTAGATTTACAACAGTTGGTGGTCCCCAACCACTACTTCATATTATTGTCTATCCATGCTGAAAAACACAGTCCTACAGCTGCAGTTTTAACCAACTGTCACCCTTGTATTGTCTACTCCCATGAATTTTTATCATTCAGACAGTAAATGTCTGAGTTCAACTAGATAAAAATCGTCAACCTTTAACAGGAATCACTCCTTGGGTTCCAAAAGAATGTTATTTTTTTTAATTGCAAAAGAATGTTATTTAAATAATAAATTGTTGCATCCATAACCATAAATATATTACTTAAAAGTCTTATTTGTCTACAAGAGAAATAAATATCTCGGGTGACACGCACAAACAAAAGTCCTCCGTTTAAATTTCTTCCAACAATTCAAGCATATCATAAATAATAGAGAAAATTCAAAGACTATATATAAACATCTCACATACAGCAAAGAGATTCATGATGACAAATGAGGATTAATATTCCTAAGCTAGATAAGATTAAGTAACCACCAAATTTGGGTCGGTTAGCCATAATCGAGTTGAGACCAAATCAGGGCATTCACTTTATCCATACTTGTTTTGCAGCCTACCATGAGACCCAAATATATAGCATGGTGCCAATGCGAGGATGTTATCACTTTCTCAGAGATCTCATCAAGTTCTACAACTAAAAGTCAACCATCCAGAACACTCCCAAATATGTACCCGCGCGCACACGCACACACATATTTTCATAATATTCAAAAGAAAAATGGTAAGCATACACTTGTTATCGAGAATGATCACCAAGATCTATATGAAGACACTAGTGCAAAAAGTGAGTTCAACTTCCCAATTCTCCAACCCAACAGAAGTAGAAGACCTCAGATTTACTCTTGCTTGTCAGCTGAATGAGCACAAGCATGTTGAAAATGTTAGAAAATTGGCGTTAATCCAAGAATAAAATAATAAACAATAAAATCAAATATTTGTTGTGAATAAAATAAAGAAGAACAAGAATAAGAACAAGAAGAACAAAGAGATGAGAGAAAGAGAGAGATTTGTATTATTCACAAATATAGACTTGTCTACAATGCCTTCAATGAATCATCTATTTATAGGCATAAGAAGTACATAATACATTAAACTCTAATTCATAGAGATAATATTCCTAATAATAAATAAATCAAACTCCTTTGATAAAGTTCTAATCATGATAGACATCCACATAGATAAATATTCATAACACTCCCCCTTGGATGTCTATGAAGATAATGTGCCTCGTTAAAACCTTACTAAGATAAAAACCCAGTGGAAGAAAAAAAAATTCTTTAGTGAAGGAAAAAGAGTACACACATCTTTGATATGCATACCATGTTGCCTCATTAAAAACCTTACCAGGAAAACCCATTGGGACAAAACCTCGGTTAAGGGAAAAAGAGTGCAACGCGTATTTACTCCCCCTCATGCAAACATCACATAAGATCTTCGAATCTTCATAATTTAATCTTGAATATCATTTTTCTAAAGATCGTGAGGGATGAAACTTTGGAGTAATATGTTCCATGATGTATCCACTTTCAAACTGAGATAAACATCTTGCATTATCTTCACACAAGATAGCTTTTATCATATCTTGTAAAAGTAAAAATCCACATATCTTTTGGATATGTTGGGTCAATGGTCTTAGTCAAACACATTTTTTTGGCTTGCCTTGTGCATAACAATTATTTCTACGACATTTGAGGAGGCATCAACGAATGTTTGAAGATCTAAATGTAATGATCTTTGTATAATCATAGATATTTCTTGACCAACTAATATATAGTGCTTCAAGACCAAGAAAAAAAATATAATTATCTTTATTCACATCCAACAATCTTACAACTATTGGGATACTCAATAGATATGCTCTATTCATATTGAATTTTCTTTAAGATTCTTTCAGCTTATGTCTATTCATAGACAAAAGAAATATATAAAAATGTTCGATCTTCAGGTCGAGATAAACTTGATGTCAAGATTCAAGTACTTGTATTGAAAGTACTTCATGAGTTTCCAATTTGAAGCTCTTTAGGAGTTCTAAAATTATCATAATGGATCTTGATCCAAACTCCTTTATAAAATACATAAGAAAATCTGATCATTCTTATAGTATTTTCTCAATTAGTATTCACTAAGGCGATTATACCAAATGCGCCAAAATATTCATGAGACATGTCTAAATAAATTTCCTCAGAATTTTCCAAATGCTTATAGCATTTTAGATCCTTCAAGGATAAATATGAATCCACAAATAATTAGACGCATGTAAAATTTTCATAACTGCCAAAGTAATTGCATCCACCATGAAGTAATTAAAACTTTTCATAAATCATAGTTCAATTCGTATTTACGACTACTTATTTGTGCCTCACTTGCATTACACCTTTAGGTGTTTGGACTGCTGGTCCAAATACTTCTATTTTAGAAGTTCAAAGCGTCTTTCAACATTGGCCAATTCAATATCTATACTTCTGGATAGATTTTATACAAGATCCTCGATTTCTTTCTTTACTTCTATAGAAGTATTTTATGTAAAATTATTTGTAAAATCGTTGTCGACAACTTTCCAATTTTCTGGTTCCATTCTCGTATTGACATAACTCATCGAGATCTCTTCAAGATTTCAATCTATATTTCAGGTACCTGAAACTCTTATAGAGTTTTATTATTTGTTATGTTTTTGGTCTCTTCAGGATCACCCGCCTCCAATATATGACAATCTCATATTACTTTCTATTTACGAGAATTTTGATCATTGGAACCATTTCAACTATCATGCTTCAGGCATGATTTACATTCTCTCGCTCTAACATGTAATTTAAACTTAGAGCATTTCAGCTGGTATATGAGACTTAATTACTCTCATTGGGTCAGTAAATATGTCTGGCAGTTGACATGTAATAACATGAATTATCTTATGAACTTCTAGTTCATATACGAGGATCTAGATAATGATAATTCATTTTCCTCTATCCAGCTGATTATTATCTCCCCCTGATGTTGAGAAAAATCATGTCATAAATGATTCTCCAATTAATGTTTAAGAATTTAAACATAAAAGGAGACTCGTACTCAATATATATTCTCAACCCTTTTTAATTACCCATTTTGTACGTTGTGGTGGAGCAATTCATATCGCACATTCAAAAATCATAAAATGGGAAATGTATGGTTTCTGACCAAAAACCAATCATAACGGGGAGTTTATTATAACTCGTTGGCTTGATGCGTATAAGTGTTGCTATATGGAAACACCATATAAATAATACTCCCTCCGTCCCACTTAAAATGTCTCTTTTGTGTTTTAAAATTGTCCCACTTAAAATGTCTCATTGAAAAAATCAACTACTTTTACAAGGTGTATTTCCCTTTCTATCATTTCTTTTAGTTTTCCAACCAAAACAAACTTTAACTTTTAAGGGTAAAATTGTCTTTTTAATTAATTTATATCACATTTTTTACACAAACTTTTTTTTTCCTAAAACTACGTGAAAAGTCAACAATGGACATCTTAAATGGGACAGAGGGAGTAACTCTTTTGTTCTCATAGTTTAGCTATTAAATAGGAGACATCCAATTGAAATTTTGCTAAACTATATTTTTCATAATCAATAGGCTTTGTAACAACTGATATAGCCTAAAATATAAACCCACTAGCTTTTCAAGACGAATAGTCTAACTGCATAATCTGAATCTTTTAGAATCAATCTCACAAACTTCTGGTTGTAAGTCGATAAAACAATGTAGATGCATCTACTAAAATCATATAAAACTTTCCACATTTGTGGATATATGGGCCCATATTTCGTTCAGATATGCAAGACATACAGTCTTAACTTCAGTACAAGAACTTTAAGTTCTAATTCTTTTGGTAAGTGGGATCATCTATATCCTTTGAGAACAAACAACACAAGAACTTCAAGTTCTTTTAGTAAGTGGAATTTAATCAATTCCTTTAAGAAACACAAGAACTTCACGTTCTTTAATAAGTGAAATTTAATCCATTCCTTTGAGAATAAGCACCACAAGAACTACATGTTCTTTTAATACATGTGCATGTAAATCTCAATAATTTTTGCACCATTATTGATCAGGATGGTCTAACCAATCATGCCAACTATATATATGTGTGTATATATCTCTGAATTTGTAAACTTCTGGTTTACCATAACATGTAATTCAATCTTAATTGTACATGTCTAGTACGACCATCAAAATTGTTCCTTTAAATAAGAATATATTTAGCTCTTTCGGAGCTTTCAATTGAAATTATCTTTTGGTAGTAATATATAGCTCTCCTAGGGCTTTCAACTGACTTTTTGGCTACCAGAACTTATATTCATATTGGCTTATTTCAAATGCCAATTGATAACATATGTTATCTATAATTCCCAAAGGGATAGTTTGCGAACTCATATTGCTCTCTTTATGACTTTGACGAGTATAACGCACTGTGAATATGGAATAAAGTTCTATTTGAAAATAACATATTTGCTCAACCAGAGCCTTTTGTGATATTAGTACTTCCGGATATAGTACTCACATTATTCCCTTGCATTTTAATCGAGAAATGCATAATTGTGCACCTTTCAAATTGTGCTTTGTTTCATTTACTTCAGGTAATGAAAATATGTACTTTGTATCATTCTCTTCGAGGAATGAAAAATATAAAATATAGCACATCATATCAAGTCGATTATCTATTAGAGATAAACCTTCAAGTGCTCTTCCGAAGTATTGATATTTTAGTACTTTGAGAAATACTACTCATATTTCCCCTTGCATTTAAATAGGAAAAATATTTCTTATGCTTAAGTACAATATGAGTACTTGCATTATCTGCTAGGCATAAATAGCCACAATTCTAGGCATAAATAGCCACAATTCATTGTATATTTTATTCTGGAAGTAATCATATTCTTCAAATAATAAATTAACATAAAGCGTAAATAAATAATATGTGAAATAAATAAACATAAAGCAAATTAACATAAGTAAATAATAAATAAAACGAATTAACATAAATAAATAAAATAAATAATAAAAACCAATTATTCCTGTTAGAGGTTATAAGGGAAATAAAATAAATGGTAAATTATTCCCTTCAAGGGTTATGAGAAAATTAACAATATCCAATTGAATTGGACCAATAACGCCATAATTATTTTCGCCATAAACAAATTTTGTTTATATTTTATTTCATTTATCATTCATGATTATGGATAAAGTCCATAATACTTTGGCGTTTGACAAGTATGAAACCAATGGTTTATAACATCACATTGGTAAAAGAATTTCACTTCCTTAGAATAATCTTTATCACTCTTGTCATCCTTATAACTTTGCTACCAGCGGGTAGAAGTATTCTTAAAACGACTATATTTTTCATATGCATATTCATAGCCTCGACCACGACCACAACTTTTAATGTGATTTTTTATTTCTTCCATAATATAATCTCACATTCACTTCATGGAATGTAGTAGAGCCAGTGAGCCTTTAAAACCTTTTTCACATATCCTTATCATAGAGAAAAAAGATTTAATCCTCGTATGCGGAATTGTTAAACCTGTCCACAAGGTCCTTTAAAAACCTCCTTTGAGACCAGTAGCCTCGCAGAACGGGATGTTCAGCCAATTATACTTGGATTATATCGAAATTATGTCTCTAATTGAATAATGATTTACCATGTTTGCATTCACTTCAGGGAATGAAACAGATCCAATAATCGCATGGAATAAACATCATGCTTGCATTCACTTCAGGGAATGCCCCATCATTGATAATTGCATGGAATAAACATCATGCTTGCATTCACTTTAGGGAATGCCCCATCATTGATAATCGCATGGAATAAACATCATGCTTTGCATTCACTTCAAGGAATGCCTCCCATAAAACTTTTTGGATCAAGAAGAATTTTCGTAACTTGAAATTGGGAGAAGTCTATGGTCAAGTTTTTCAACGAAGAAGAAATATTGCTTTCGAGCAAATATAGACTTTATAATAATCTTTTTGTAAATCCAAAATCATCATGATTTATCGCACTTTAAAATAATAATATAAAGAATAAAAATAAAACCAAAATTTACCGATATTGATTTTTCTCTCGTGGACAATGGAGACATAGCATATGACCGAGATAGCTTCTCATAGTCCCTTTATATCACATCTCTTTCCAAGCCATTTAAGCATATCATGTAAAACTCAAAACACGATTAAAAATATTAACTTTTACCAAATAAAATGACATAAATAATAAGATGAAAAATATCAAATATAATCATATAAGTAAAAGTATGAATAAGCATACCGCTAATTAACCCTTTTAGAAACAAGAGAAAACACACGTAATTTACACCAAACGCAACCTCTTCGTCTCTGTCGATTCGTCTTTTGGTTTGTGAGAAGCCACAAATTTATCTATTTCTAATGTTCGAATAAAATCAAACATACTTCTAAAATTTTCAAAAATTAAAACAAAGTTAAAATATAAAGAGAAAGACAATCGGTAACTAAAAAAAATAAGGAGAAAAAAAAAACTTATCTTTGGTTTATTCTATAATCGAATTCTTCCCGGTAACTTCTTTTGAATTATAATGATGAAGACCTCAGTTGATTAGAGTCTCATGCTGATAACGTGTTGTGAATAAAATAAAGAAGAACAAGAATAAGAACAAGAAGAACAAAGAGATGAGAGAAAGAGAGAGATTTGTATTATTCACAAATATAGACTTGTCTACAATGCCTTCAATGAATCATCTATTTATAGGCATAAGAAGTACATAATACATTAAACTCTAATTCATAGAGATAATATTCCTAATAATAAATAAATCAAACTCCTTTGATAAAGTTCTAATCATGATAGACATCCACATAGATAAATATTCATAACAATATTGATATTATTATAAATCGAACATAATAAGAAATAAAAATTAATAATTTAGATACAACATATCTAAAACCAAACCGATTGGGAACAAGTTCTGAAAGAAAACGTGTTGAGGCCTACACGAACGCAGTTTCATTAAGACAGATTTTCGGCCACTCCTATGGTGCTCGAGTTCATTGGTCGTCTGTCTCCCAGGATACAACAACATAAGATCAGCCACAGTTGCACTACTATGGAGATCACGAACTGACCCTTGCCTTCGCCTATCACCGATAACCACTTGTAAAATCCACAGAGTAAAACAATAAAAAAATTTCTGTGGTTTTTGAGTTGTGTAAAACCTAGAAGGTTTACTCCATATTTATAGGAGTGTCATGAGGGTATAAGTGGAAATTTGACCTAATGGAGCATTTGATATTGAGAATCAATTAATTCTTCTTATAAAGCAATTTCCAAAATTATTATCTGAATTAAAGGTAACTTCCAATATTTACCCTTTTAATTCCAAGATAAAATATGGCAAATTTATGCTTTTATTTGAGGAAAATTCACTTCAAATTTGGGTCAAAATATCTGCAAGCCCACGAAGGACCAGATCGGTTCAGACATTTGCGTTACCCACGTCGTGCACGTCTGCACATTTACGAACCAACAATTGGTTCCACATTTTCCTCAACAACATTTGAATCAATTTCTTATTCAAAGCTCCAAAATTATCAAATTTTTCCAACAATCCCCCACATGAATGAAATTGATTTAATCAAAAACATTTTGACTCGATGTGGTGATAAATTCTACGATCGATAGCTGCATAGGATAGGTAGGTGTCCACCCTTGAACCTTCCCTTGTGAAAGTATATTTACTTTACTAGCTGACCAGTAGACGTAATGTCCTTGAACTGTTCTGCCGTTTGTATAAACGATGATATACTTCACACAACTACCTCTTTGACAAGAGTATTAGTTCTCATGGGTATGTCCATATGGCCGTGGACATCGCCTGGTTCTGCAAGAGTTTGAAAGAACTATGCCCAATAGTCTCATTGAAGCGGCCCCACTTCACTCTCACATAGGTGACTTATGTTGCTTGACTCACAAAAGCACACAATGGTCATTAAAAGCATTGCTTAGCCTAAACCACTTTGATCACTGTTTACATCGTAGGAATGAACTTGGGGATAAGAGCCCCTACAGTGACCGCACAGGTCTATGCAATTAGGTTGTCCCTTTGAACCTAGATCTTGGGATCTCCAGTCAACTCGGTAGGGTTTTCCTTTCGTTTTTTTAATCTCGACTTAACCCTTTGGTTAGTGGATCCGCAATGTTATCCTTTGATTTCAAAAAATCAATAGAGATAACTTCATTTGAGATCAATTGTCTAACGGTATTAAGTCGACGACGCATATGTCTCGACTTACCCATTATACACAAAGCTCTGAGCTCTACCAATTGTGAGCATTGACTTTGGTCGTTTAGGAATGTCCTTCAAGAAATTTCTGAAGTCATTCGACTTCTTTTCTAGACTTGTCTAGAACTACAACTCAAAATCTATTATGGATTTGATTATAATCATTTTCTTAAGGATTTTCATGACACGGTTCCTCCTCCCAAAGTGAAGACATATCCACTTGTGCCTTTGATATCTTGAATATCAGATATCCAATTGCATCGGAGTATCCTTCTAATAGTAGGATCTCTGGAATAATGTAATTCATAATCTCGAGTATATCTAAGATATCTCAATACCCTCACAATTACTTTCTAGTGATTTTCACTTGAATTGTTTGTGAATCTACTTGAATTGCTCACAGTAGAAACAATATCTGGTCTATTGAATCTACTTGGTCAACACTTTGGTCTTTGTTCTTGAACAAAAGTTGGCATGTATTTATTGGAGTTCTGGCTATGCCGGAAACATCCTTGCCAAACTTCCCTTGCCCGCGTAGTGTGACTACATCAATATGAGACCTTCAAGTGATCGTTTGATTTGGATACCCAAAATCAAATATGTTAATCTCATATTTTTCATGTCAATCTTGAATTTGACAAGTCTTTGGTACGTTTACCATTTTATTGTTGTTTTCAACAATGAATATGTTATTAACATACAAACATAAAATAATATATCCAATGTTAGTAGTTTTGACATATACACATTTGTCACACTCATTTATCTTGAAGTCGTTTGTCATCATGACATTATCGAACTTCTCATGTCTTTACTTTGGTGTTTGTTTAAGTCTATACAAGGACTTCACCAATACACATACTTTTCTCTCTTGACTTGAAACTACATAACCCTCAGGTTGTTCCATGTATATTTCTTCATCAAGATCTTCATTTAGAAAAGCTTTTTTAACATCTATTTGATGTACGTCTAGATTTCGCAAAGCGACAATTGTAAGTATCATACTTATGGAGGTTATCCTTGATACATGAGATTATGTATCGAAATAGTCAAGACATTTGGTAACCTTTATTACCAATCTGGCCTTATACTTATCAATTGTTCCATCTACTTTCATTTTCCATTTGAAAATTCATTCAAAATTTAGTGGTTTAATTCACGGAGAAAGATCCACTAATTCCCCACGTATAGTTTTGCATGATGGAATCAATTTCACTTTTAATGGCATCCTTCCATAAGGTGCCTTCAGATCATTATACGTTTGAGATTCAACCTCTAGCATAAAGTTTAGAAAAATGATTCAAAGAATTTTTCTACCATTGCTCGTTTACTTCTTTGTGGCTCTATTTCAAGCTCAAACTCATGTTGATCATTTGAGTCATCTTTATCAATAATCTCCGAAGTTCGTTTCATTGAACTTTGACCAACTTTCCTAGCTTTACAAGGGAATACATTTTCAAAGAAAATGCATCATTTGCTTCCATTATCGTATGCTTCGATTCATGCACAAGAAATCGATATACATAGCTATATTTTATATAGCCAATGAAAATACAATCGACCATATTTAGGGATCTATTCTCAGTTACTTTAGTAATGAGGCCATTACCTTTGCAAGACACCCCCACATTTTTAAGTAGTTGTAGGAAAGTTTAATTACCTTCCATAACTTATATGGCGTCTAGTCTCTTTAATTATGGAGAATCTTGTTTAAAAGGTAATTAGCTTATAGAACAACTTCCTCCACATGTTAGGCACATTATAGTACCGACGTTACTCATATAGAGCTTCTTCCCACCTTAAACCTTTAATTAAGTTTGAGATTCAACATCATGCTCATAAAGAACAATTTTCACCATAGCTTCATCTTTACATTATTTTTGTGTTATCATCAATGAAGGTAATAAGCATATTCCTTCAACAAATATGTTGTCATATCAATTGTTATGACAATAACATTGCCCTCGTTTGGAAATCTATAGTCCGAATACTTGTTCCCATATTATGGCAATTGAAGCATTTTTTTTCATAAAATTTTGCTTCTTGAACACACCGTCTAATTTACAGTTTGAAGTCGTTTTTTGACTTCCACTACGTTTGTCGTGATAATATTTGTCTTAGCAATATTTACCTTAATAACATTTGAAGGTGGTAACAATATTTACCTTATCCTCTCTAATAATAGGAGGATCATCTTTCAGATATTTAACCAGGTTTATCACGGTCAATTATGCAACATCTTTTGTTGCCATGTATGAAATTCTTTCTAATAAATTTCACTGATTTTTCCATTGTGTCACGTAGACACAATCCAAAACCAAGATTTATGAATCTGTTAAACGTCAGAAATTTAGTCAAAGACTAAAATCAGAAACAGAAACATAATTTCTAACTTTTGTTAGACGACGGTGATTTAGTAAACTAAACCCCAAACAAAAGTTCACACGGTATTAATAGAAAGAACAATAATAAACAATGCACCAGGTAGGTAACTTATGAAAGAGAGGTGGTGCACTAGACACGCTTAAATACCAAGTCTCTCAAAGAACCAATCCTAGACATGCATTTTTAAATTTTCTTTCAATCACCGTTTATGGATTCTATTCTTGAAATCATTCCAAGCATGGATGATCAATCGGAATCACTACCTTTGATTCACAACAATTTGAAATCTTCCATTTATGGTCTAACGACCCTCTCGATTCTTTAGCCATTTTTAAACATTGTGCACTTCATAGCATGCATCAAAACAGACTTTAAGAATTTAATTTTGACATAGAGAACCAAGTTCTTCTATGCTTTGATTCGAGACCTCAGTCAGAATCAGCGCTCTGAATTTGGTAACCAATGTTACTTTCCGAAATAAATTCACCAATTTATTTCCAAAAAAAGTCATACTTGATAATAAATTTGAGTTATTTTTTTTCAAAATAAATTCACCAATTTATTTCAAGATTGAATCATTCTAGATTCCCACGAAATTAAATCTAACAATTTATTTCCTTTTACAAAATAGAATCATATTTGATTCCCAAGAAATAAATTCAACGATTTATTTTCCCCACAATGTTAGAATCACACGAGATTCTATTGAAAATAAATCCAATAATTTATCTCCTTTTCCAAAATTAGAATAAACACAATATTCTAATGAAGAAATAAATTTAGTAATTTATTTCCATCATATCTTCTATTAAACAACAGAGATATCAATCCAACTTGATTCTGTTTAACCAACAGAAACCAAAAGGAACTAATCCTTAGATTTTAATTCCATTGACTCTTGTTTGGAAGATCAAGTAAACCCGTTAAAACGACAGGAATTAATTCCCGAAACGAATTATTTACGAGATCTTTATTTCCAAAACAAATCACGACTTCGCCTGGATATCTTGTTTCTCTCTACAAAATTTCTCAAAAGAAATTGTTAGTACGGAATAAAATTCACATAGATTCCAAAAAAATACAAGAGAACACATTTAATGCCAAAATAATGGCACATGATAAATCATATTAAAAACCAAAATTCATTAAGGAATACTAAAATTCCCTTAATATCATGATTTAAGGTATTGAAAATACCATAACTTAAAAAGAATCATATTGATTCTTATTACCCAGAAAGGTAAACATTTAAAGCATATATAAAGATATTCCAAATTTATGGCTGCAAATATTAGGTAATAATATCATAACAATATTTCCAACATAATATTATAATTTAAGGATCTACCTTAAATATATTCCAAGTTTGAAACTTGGCAAATCTTTGACTTGTCATCTCCTATATATAGAGTATTTATACTTATATAAAATATTATAGCAACTTTCACAAGAAAACAAACATGTTAGGAAACAACTCACATAAAAAGAAACAAAATTCTTACATAAAATAAAGCAATTAAATATTCCATGTCAAACATAATGTAATATTTTACCAACACGTACGATATATACTGATCATGACCATAAATATGGAATCTGTTCGTCTTGGATTAAAACTAAAAAAATCTGTCTTAAGAATGTTAGAAAATTGGCGTTAATCCAAAAATAAAATAATAAACAATAAAATCAAATATTGATATTATTATAAATCGAACATAATAAGAAATAAAAATTAATAATTTAGATACAACATATCTAAAACCAAACCGATTGGGAACAAGTTCTGAAAGAAAACGTGTTGAGGCCTGCACGAACGCAGTTTCCTTAAGACAGATTTTCGGCCACTCCTATGGTGCTCGAGTTCATTGGTCGTTTGTCTCCCAGGATACAACAACATAAGATCAGCCACAGTTGCACTACTATGGAGATCACGAACTGACCCTTGCCTTCGCCTATCACCGATAACCACTTGTAAAATCCACAGAGTAAAACAATAAAAAAATTTCTGTGGTTTTTGAGTTGTGTAAAACCTAGAAGGTTTACTCCCTATTTATAGGAGTGTCATGAGGGTATAAGTGGAAATTTAACCTAATGGAGCATTTGATATTGAGAATCAATTAATTCTTCTTATAAAGCAATTTCCAAATTATTATCTGAATTAAAGGTAACTTCCAATATTTACCCTTTTAATTCCAAGATAAAATAAATATGGCAAATTTATGCTTTTATTTGAGGAAAATTCACTTCAAATTTAGGTCAAAATATCTGCAAGCCCACGAAGGACCAGACCGGTTCAGACATTTGCGTTACCCACGTCGTGCACGTCTGCACATTTACGAACTAACAATTGGTTCTACATTTTCCTCAACAACATTTGAATCAATTTCTTATTCAAAACTCCAAAATTATCAAAATTTTCCAACAGAAAAAACAATAAGTAAAATATCGTTGCATCTTTCTTCGTCATTTTTTAAAAGTTTGCACAATTATAAATCCTGTAAACTGTTGTCACCCTATGCATAATATTTGCATATAAATCTATGATGTGGAGCCTAGTGCCAAACAGAATTGAAAGATAAATAACTAGAATCTAATGAAACAATTACAATTGACTTGAAAACTGTTGGCAACCAAAAAATCAGAAAACAAAATTTCTAGAACCAATTAGGCCGATCTGCAATCCGTAATTTTTAATCATCTTAACTTTAATAACACTAAATCGTAGTCATTAAGTGCGATACAATTGAGGAAAGCGAAAACAATATCTTAAAGGCAAAAAAAATGATAAAATAAGGGTAAGAGGGACAAATTGAAGAAAATGAGGCCACCGAAAGCGCCGGCCAAGGAAGAGTAAACGAAGCGGCGGAGAGAGAGATCGATGCAGGCGTTCCATTTGGCGTTCATGTCATCGTAATTTGACGCCGTCAATTCCTTGTTCTCTTCCATTTCAAAATTTTGTTTGCGGCTGTTACTTTGGTTCTTTATTTGGACATATTTAAAGAGACTGACCTTCGTTGCTTGCTTGTTGGTGGGACTGAGCGGCCTGAGGGACGACCGACGGCGACAAGGAGAACAGCGAGGAGAAGCACGAGGAGGAGGAGCACGAGCAGGGGGATTTAGGGATTTTTTTACTTTCACGATTGATTTGGAGATTTTAACTTTTGGAGGAATCCTAAACCGCAGAAACAATTAAATCACATGTAAAAATTTTAATCCCCTATATCGACGGCCACAAATAACAGTCGGTCTAAACTAAACCTATACCGACACACAAAAACACCGCCAGTATATGGTTTACCTATACCGACACACACAAAAAACCGTCAGTATATGGTTTACCTATATTGACGGTCTCAGTACATCGTCGGTAAATATTACAGCTATACCGACGTATTTTTGTTTCCCATCGGTATATAGTACATCTATACCGACAAATTCTGTATCCGTCGGTATACATCAGAACTTTTACCGGCAGTGTTATTTTCCATCGGTATATAGTATTTATAGCAACGACTTGTGTCCGTCGGTATAACCGAGCGTCGGTATATATACAATTTTTTGTAGTGTGTCCCACAACTGCTGCAGCTCTTAAATTCGGCCTCTTTAATTGCTTGAACTCAACATTTATTATATATTTTTTTATCAGAGTAAAACAATGGTTTTCTGGTATATACAAATACAAACCAGACTCCAAAGTTGAAAGGGTACATAATTCAATCTATTTTTACATCATTTTTCAGAATCCAATCATCTGCTGTATATAAATACATGCAATCTACTTTGCATGCCAAGAAGTTTCATACTGGATGTTGGAAATTTTATTGCAAAATAATAATAATAATAATAATAAACTGGTGTAATTCCTGAATTTGAATGTTCTTCTAAAGTTAATATAGTCCTTTAAAGATTGTACACTCAAAATTTCTTCGTTATGTGTTGAAGACACGTGTTAGCACGAGCTAGTCAAACAAAGATAATGATACGGACTTCCGAGTACCTTGCTCCTCAACTACTTAACAAGGAAGGAAAGAAAAGAATCTTTATAAAATCAACTAGAAGTCTTTTTCTACACGATGTGAGATTAACATGCACCATAAAAATCATGCATTACCACACTGGACACTACAAATCCAGCTACTTTGTTGTAGATAATACATATGCCATTACTGTTTAATATCCATGAAATTGTTTGTTAGTGACAATAAAAGAGTTATTTTAATTTTAGTTAAGTTGCATTATTGTTGATACAATATAAAAAAGAATGTGAGTTTAAGAGATCCATTAATTGGCTTACCGGCTAAAAATATTTATATTACTCTATTTTATGAGTTTAAATTCGATATGAAAATATAATACATCTCTATTTAATCAAAAAAGAATGCGGGTTTAAAGAAGAAGCCATAAGGGAAAAGATGAGATAGGAAAAAACATGTCCAAGTGAGAACGGAGGCATGGTGGCCGGAGATGATTAAGGGAGGTGAAAATGGTGAAGATAAGAGGAGAGAAAAGTAATCTGATTTTTTATTTAATGAAAATTTGTTATTGATCGTATGTGGATCTAAGCCTGATTACATCATTATATAGGCTCATGCCTAACAAACTAAAAACAATCTAAAACCTCCTAACAACTTCAACAATATTCAGTTACGGGCCTACACAATAAGAGCCCAATTGACACAAATTCAATTATTTCTAACATTCATCCTACTTTCTTTTCTTCTTTCTGAATTTTTTTGAAGTTGATTAACGAACAAATGATCCAATCTAGTGTGTCGAGTGAGAACACAGTGCTGGAGCTCGAAGAAAAATCAAAACCTTTGCATTTTCCTTTCCTTGAACTGCTGATTAGCAATGTACATCTGTTTTCTTTTTTCACAGTGTACTAGAAAGATGCTTTCTTCCGCATTCTTTCTTATCTTCTTCTTTAGACTTCCATACAACTGTCTTTCATCACATTCAACAACAGTTTAGAACCAAGTCATCGTCAGCTTGCAAGAGAAAAAAAGAATAATTTTTATGATAATCTTCATTGAACTCCCAAGCTTCAGAACTTGTACCAATTGAACAACTTGTTGAGATGCTAAAACATCAATGAGCTAATTCTTTGAACAAGTAAACAATCACAGAGATCTGATAGAGCTGGTATACGAAGAAAAAAAATGCTTTCTTCAAACACCAATTTTTCCTCCGGATTTCCTTTAGAAACAAAACTCGTATTTCTTACTTGGTGGTTTATCGAGAATCGAAGGTGTTCTTCATCCATTCGTTCTTCTTTAACTCACCTTTTTGTCTTACAACTTTCCTTTCGTTCGAAAGTTCTTCAGAAATTTATTGGCCATAGAAACCAGCAAGAAGAAGCAATGAATAGAGTAATCCAAGCAGCAGATGCAAAATAATCAACAAACGAGTAGTGCTCAACTGAACAAGAGTAAATCCACAACAACAGTACATACCATATCAATAACCTTGTGCCCAAATGAAATCAACAATTTAATAACCTCAAACCAACAATGCAACCTTTAGAATCTATAACAGCTTGAAGATCAAAGATCGTAACCAACAATCCAAAGCTTGCCAAAACCAAAGTACAAATCCAAAGCTAGCCAAAACCAAAAAAAAAAAATCACGAACCAAACAACTCTTAAAACGCTGCAATGCTCAGTCAAGCTTGTAATCACTCTTAAAATTCGAATCACCCCAGTAATGTAACTGCAGACCAGAAAACTACGACTAAGCTCAAACACAGACCAATATAGCACGCTAAAGTACCTCAAACACAGACCAATATAGCACGCCAAAGTACCTCAGAAAACCTAACTATCAACAAGTTACAGTCACAAGCACCCATAGAGATTGAAACAGGATTTCCACAATGCAAATCTGGTTAAACATGTAATTTGTTTCACTTTCTCACTACGAATAAAAACTGTTACAAAGAACAAACCAATTGAACCAGCAAAAGATTGATAGATATCCAGTGAACAACCTCAGCAAAATACCAATTAAATCATGAACCAACGAACGCACCAGTGGATCACTAGATAAACTTTCATCCAATTAGCATTCAACATGATATTATTGAACTCGAATATGAATGATCTTGGTAGAATGTGTCGATCCTTGAATAACATAATATACAAAGGGAAGCTAAATCAACCATCAATTGACAATAGAGCTAAGCCATATCAGGAAATGAATTACCAAGGAACCTCATGATTCAAAGAAGACTGAGAGGAGATTAATGTCCTGATTCAGTTAACCAAAATGACATAACAACCAAATCACAATACTGAGAAGTTTAGAGGATCTCACCAAGAATTGGAATCAATTGTCTAATATAAACAAACTTTTAGTTACCGGTTAGCTTATCACGGTGATGATAAACTCGTCTGAAGGAGAACACAAATTGAAAGAAGAAAAGTAAATTCGAACAAGAATCCAATACACCAAATTTGAACGGTATCAACTCACGAACGACGAATGATGAGAAAAAAACATAATTGCGACCCAAAAAGAAAAATAGATCTGAACGACAGAAATAACAACGAAAAAAAATGACTTCAGGCAATTAACAAAGGAAGCAACGAACGGAAACGAGAAACGCAATCGATCGCTGATTGAGGAGGCGTCATCAAGATCGCCGGGAAGGAGGCAAAACGGCGCTAAACTAAAACCAAGAAACAACAATAGATCTGAAACGACAGCAGCGGAGCGGATCAGGACATCAGGACCGTTGATGGCGAATGATACATGTGAGAACGGAGGCATGGCGGCCGGAGATGATTAAGAGAGGTGAAACGGTGAAGATAAAAGGAGAGAAAAGTAATTTGATTTTTTTATTTAATGAAAATTTGTTATTGATCGTATGTGGATCTAAGCCTGATTACATCATTATATAGGCTTATGCCTAACAAACTAAAAACAATCTAAAACCTCCTAACAACTTCAACAATATTCAGTTACGGGCCTACATAATAAAAGCCCAATTGACACAAATTCAATTATTTCTAACCGTCCATTCTCATGGGTTATTATTATAGCTTAAATAGGCCAATTGTTGAACTGGTTCACGGCCCAATCATCTTCTTCTGGGCACGTAGTTTTCGCCTTTTGCGTTCAGCCCCATTTCTTCTTCTTCTTCTTCTTCTTCTTCATTGTCCGATAACACCCTTTTACTGTAAAACCCTCGACCTCGACGGCAGAGCTTTTAAAGTTACAACTTTGAAATCCCCCAGTCCTCCCTGCATTTAGATTGGAAACCATGGGTAAAGCCTCCAGGGATAAAAGGGTGGGTTTTTGTTATTTTAATTCATTTATTGAGATTTTCTGTGATTTTGCAACTTATGGGTAAGCTGTTTGATTTTCAGGATATATACTATCGGAAAGCAAAAGAAGAAGGTTGGCGTGCTCGAAGTGCCTTTAAGCTTCTCCAGATTGACGAAGAATTCAACATTTTTGAAGGTCAGTTTCTCAAAAATATGTGTGTATATATATATTCATACATGCTGACATTGAACATTGAATCATTGGTTTGATTCTGATTTGATTTGTAGGAGTCAAGCGCGTGGTAGATTTATGTGCTGCCCCAGGTAGCTGGAGTCAGGTTTTGAGCCGCAAATTGTATCTCCCTGCTAAGCAGTCACCTGCTTCAAAGTTGGTTCTTTTTCTGCTTTCTGGTTGATGTTTATTTGCCTAATTCATGCTTTCGGTATCTTTTTCTTTGCCTGCTCGTTCTGTTCGCATCTCAAGTTCTAATTGTTGCTACCGTTTCGTTAACTTGGTTATAATTTGCAGGGATGGCGAGCTTCCTCTTATTGTCGCCATTGATTTGCAGCCGATGGCTCCCATTGAAGGTGTAATCCAAGTGCAGGGTGATATAACTAATGCCCGGACGGCTGAAGTGGTGAGGGTTTCAGTTTTTTCAATTGAATGGTTTTTAATCTGTCTGTCCAGCTTATGAATATGATAATTAGAAATTTTAGATGGTCACATTAGGAGATTCCCTGAATGCCAAAAACTACTTTGGCACAGAGAGCCAATTATTATAGGCGAGTGCATGTTGTTTTGATGTTGAGTCTTAATTATTAGCTCTCTATGTAGGTCTAACATTCTGTTGATAATTACATGACAAGTTGAAACCTTGATCCACTTTTATAATCTATGATGATTTGGTACTCACTGCGCTTGTTCGTATCATCATTGGGGGGGGGGGGGGGAGGGGGCAGAAAATGTGGTTGGTGTACATACATGATGATTTACTTTTGGAACTGAGTTTTTAAATTTGTTTGACCTTATGTTGTTTATTGAATGTGTGTATATGCCATCAATATCGTTTCTTATTTACTTGAGTCATTCGCAGGTAATTAGACATTTTGATGGCTGTAAGGCTGACCTTGTCGTGTGTGACGGTGCTCCTGATGGTAAAAACAATATTTATAGTTTCTAACTTAATGTACGGTCTACAGAATTGTAGCTGTTCCTTTCTTTTTCCTCCTTTAAGCTTCTTAAGTTTGTTTTATTCTTTCTGGATTTGCAGTTACTGGTCTTCATGACATGGATGAATTTGTTCAGTCCCAACTCATACTTGCCGTAAGTGTTCTAGTTCCTCTTATGTTGCCTGTATCTATAATGAGAAACACAGTTTTGCGAACAATTCTGGATGTGTGACCATACTTGCCATACGTGAATTATGATAACACCTCATTGTATAATTTGATTGGGAAATCCAATGCTTTGATCAAGAAAGCGATCCAGTGGAATGATTTTGAATGTTGATTCATTAGTAAAATAACTTTTTCCCACCTTTGAATAACTGAGACAAGAACTTTATCAAATCTATTTTCCTTCCAGATGGAAAATCTGCCCGCTGGCTTTTATCAAATCCTGCCCTTTATGAAAATTAAATTAATAGAATTCTACTTTATTTTTCATCTTATGGCTTATGCTTCCTTTCCTTTTCCCCAATTTTCCAGTCTGTTCATGTTTTTGTTTATTAATCCAGGGTTTAACAATTGTTACTCATATACTTAGACAAGGTGGAAAATTTATTGCAAAAATATTTCGCGGTAAAGATACAAGTCTTCTGTATTGCCAGGTAAATTAAATTCCAATAACTCTAAATTTTAGCATCTAAGTTTGTTAGATGTAGTTATAAAGCTAGTTAAAATAACCCTCTCCTTTTTTCGCTTCTTTCTTGCAGCTGAAATTGTTTTTCCCTGTAGTGACTTTTGCAAAACCAAAAAGCAGCAGAAACTCCAGCATAGGTAAGGATAACATGCATGGACAAATAAATGTTTATATTATCCTTAGAATCTTCGAACTTTTTGTTTCATACATTTTTTTAGTTGTCTGTTTTGAAACATAGCTTTTCTCCTTTAGCCAATCCGAGACGTTAGCTCATTTATAGCAATGGGAACCTGTGTAATGCTCTGTATTGCTCTGTATAAGCAGGGGTAGTTATACATTATATGTTATATATAGTTCTTACCTTCTTTCTTTACCTCTCTTTGGATTTATTCCTTCACAGCAATTTGTAAACAACTTGAGATTAAGTAGAAAGTGGCTAATTCTCGTCTTATTTCTATTACAGAGGCATTTGCAGTTTGTGAGAATTATTCACCTCCTGAAGGATTCAATCCAAAAGACTTGTACCGGCTCCTGGAAATGGTGGGAAGTCCCTCGGGTGTAGATGACCTAGGTAAATGGGCATCATAGTTACAAAGAATCCCGTTTCCTTAACATTTTGTGATACTTGGACAATAATCTTTCTTATGAAATGTTTATTGTAGTGCTTAATTTCTTGATTCATTTGTCAGATTGTAGCAGTGGATGGTTAGAAGGGCCGAATAAGGTTTATATTCCGTTTTTAGCTTGCGGGGACCTAAGTGGGTACGACTCTGACCGTTCATATCCACTACCCAAAGTTGCCGATGGAACTTACCAGAGTTTGGATCCTGTCCAGCCCCCCATTGCACCACCATATAAGCGAGCTCTTGAAATGAAGAAAGCTTCCAGTCAGGGTATCCGAGACCTCGAAAAGCTTTCTTTGGATTCTTGACTCGAAAAAATATATATATGGTTAAATCCCTTGCGAAATGGTGTTACTAATGTAGAAACAATGATTACCGTTTTTGATTTTTATACTTTCTCCTCTATTGTTTCCATGAAAGGAAGTTGAGTGCCCTTCTCTCGTAATGCCCTGTCCCTCCTCCCTAAAACTATCAGTCGTCTCTTGTTTCAAACAATGATAATTGTATTTTGTAAGGAATTATGATTCAAAGTTGAGGTTTCCATTCTAATTTTAACCCTTTAACAATTAATCATTGAAGTTGTTGATCTCTAAATTAGCGGACACCGACTAAGAGGTGGAGATAGGGATCAATGTGGTTGTGGCGGTTTCAGGCAGTTTATTCTTGTAGATTTGGACGGAAAGTCTTGGTTGGTATAGTGATTGGAGTTAGGAAGGATGAAGAATAGAGAGTAAGGGGAGAGGGTATTTCCCCTTATTATCTCCTTGTCTTGTTCTTCATCCTCGATGTCCTTTTATTATTGATGTGGGATATTTATTATGGATTTGTGACTTTAATCAATGGAGGTGTCAGATTTAGCGTTATGATGGTTATTGATGAATTGACAAAATAGACTTGTTAAGTAACAGGTTGAGTTGCTGAATTAAGTGGATTTGATAACTGTCGTACCAAGTGGGTTCTTGCACAGACTTCCTTTGAATGGTAAGTTTCCATGAAAATTTATGTTGGTAAGATTTCTCAATAACCTAAGGAAAAATATATGTTTGTTCCTGATTCAAGAAAGAAAAAAATATTGTCACATCTGAAAAGAGGCGGGGTCATTAATCTCATATCGGAAAAGAAAATAGAGGTCTTAGGATATATAAACGGTGGCGCTGCACATTCTATCAGACATATCTTTTGGAAAGAGGGTAATGGACCCGTGACAAGTGGTATCGAAACGACTCTTTAACTGCTCGATTTCACGCCGAGCGCCCATGTGTAGGGTAGGCAGGGTGGACAACCGTGACAATTGGCCAATTGAAGCTAAATAATCAATGAATCATACAAAATCCCTTTTGTTTTGCCCTTCATTTACATCTATTCTACTCAATTTTCTATCAAGAACATGTTGAAACCGAGTTTGATCTCGACAAAGACGAAGAAAAATTCAAGAACTCGATGCAATCTTCTATAGCTTCAGCACGATGAGACTCGACAGATTCCGCCAGTGATCGAGACCTGGGTAGCTTGGAAGAAGAAACCTTACGCGAGGAAGAGTTCCCTCGAACGGACACGAACCGCAAAGTGCCCGCGACTTTACCTCCAACATGTCTCAAGAAACTTACCGGAGAAAAGCTCAAGCTCTCGACAACTCTAAACGTGAAAATCCCAACAACAACCCTTCTGATGTTACCCCTCGTCGTCGTGCCGCTGCCTCCGTGGTGTTTGAGAAACATCGTCGGCCTTTCACCAACATCGGGGCTGAAACTCACTCGCTTGCTCGTTTTCCTCGACATGCTCGACTCGACTCAGGAACGGAGAAAATGATCTCTGATAAGTGATGCAAAGAGGGTATTTATTGACGAATAATTGTGAAAAAGTAATCAAACATAAAGCTTTTGAATGCAGAGCAAAATAAAGAGGGGAAGCAGCCACTAAAGTTCAGGGTATTTATTTGCCTGATTTTAGTGCTTAGCAAACCCTCCTGTTAATAACCTGTTTTGGAATGAAACAATCTGAAACTTGTCAAGATTTAAAATTTTGGGATTATTTTGAGTTTGTATTATTTCAGTTTTAGAATAATTTTGGGTTTGAATTGTTTTTTTCTTAGCACTTTGATAAGATATACCTTGTAGACAAGTTACTTGAACCTGCTTCTACTATAATACATTTGGATTCTTTGGTTCAACTAGAAAAAACTGAAGTGTAAAATCAGTTATTCACCACGTCTAGAAGTTGCAAGAAGTCATTCGGATCAATTTCGGTTCGAGTCATTTAGGGTCTGACTATTTTCAGTTCAGTTTCGTTTCTGGTCTCATCTGATTTTAGTTCGTGTGTGGTGAGTCGATTCAAATATCGGGTCGAGTTAGGTCATATCGGGCCGATAAGAGACTGGTCGGTCGGTTTCAGTCGGGTTTTTATATTTCGTTAATTTTTTACACATCTATATGACTTTAGTCTTTATAAAGCCAGTATATTTGACTTTTTGGTTGAATTGTGCGAAAATTCACATCTCATCTTTATTTCGGGTCAGTTTGAATTCAATTGAATTAGATTTATTTAGATTTTCGAATCAAATTAGAATAATCATGTTTGAGTTAATATCAAATATCAGGTCAAATAAATCAGACCTGTGTTTTATTTTCTATCAAGTCTGATGTTTGATTTTAGTTTTTCACATTTAAAATAATGTTTGGTTGCTGAGAAAATTTCATATTAGGTGAGAAACTGCGGGAAAATCTGAAAAAATGTTTGATTGTTGAGAACTTCAAATTTGAGCGGGTTCGAGGTGATTTCTTATCCTAAAATGCAGGGCAGGTTCGGGACAGGTGAAATAGTATAAAAATCGGGGTATTTAAATCGGGGTCAAATACCTCTGTATTCTATAACTAGGATGGGCTTATGTTTTTCTAGCACAACTTGGTCCGTTTAAGAGGGAGGGATTATTCTGGACCTGCAACTACGATGACAACCGTTGTTTAGCTCAGTTTAAATTATTGGACCAAACGTCTCATTCCGTTAATTAATTAGACTAACTAGTTGTTAAGTCTCTATAATTTAAACATATCGTCCTTACACTATTTGGATTTAGATTGGAATTTAAATATTTTAAAAAAGGACTAAGATTGACCAAATTATAATATAAGGAGTAAAGACAAAAGTGATGTATAGTATAGGGACTGATAACGAAATTTGACCAAGAAAAGTGAAAGAAAAACCTTCTACTAATTTCGTCACGTGGAAAAGGGAAGCTTTCCCCTACAATACCAACATACCAAGTCTTCGGGCAAACCAGCCAAAACGTTACCGTTTCCAGCTCTTATGATTTTTACACAAATGAAATCACAACCGTCCAAACATCATCCCCATAATTTGGATTAGGGGTTAACACTTAACAGCTAGGATATTGCTTTTTTTTTTTGTCCCTCGTAATTGCACCAGACGAGTGTGACTCAGTTCACTAACTCGATCTCTGATACGTACTGCATAATCTCGGCGTCGTTCTCCAGACCCGCCATTGTTTCCGGCGCTAAAACAACTTCCAAGTCAACGCTTCCGTTTTCTTCCCTCCCAGGAAAGGCTGAGATCTTCCCATCAAACTTATTGGCCCTACCGCTCCTCACCGCCAGAGGCTTGCCCCATCCGAAGTCATTGTTATACATCGGAAACCGAGGCGAACTCCCCATGGTGATCGAAGCACCGTCGGCGTTCCCCAACGGGAACGACCTCGGCTGCCTCTCCCAATCCTCCACGCCTCGGCGTACCGTTTCATTGTCGTGCGCCACCACGTTTTTGTGAAGCAGATTGGCTCCCCAGCTCAAGTCATTAGCCAACAGCTCACCCGCCGGAGCGAGATTCGGGATACTCTGAATCGCGTTCCCGAAGTAGTACGGGTTGAGCTTTGGGTCCAACCTGTGCCGGCAATTCACCGCCATCCTGAACGTCGTCGTTTTGGTCGGCTCCAGATTCCTCGCTCGTGTCACCGACCTCCAAAGCTGAGCACAAAGAGATTGGAAAGATGAAATCTCGGTATTACTGTGAACGGATTTCCAGTTGTCATTGCTGAGCTTCCCTGCAACTTCTGAATTCGTTTGTTTTGTTAATAAACAACCGTAATTAGCTCTGTATTTAAGCTTCAAAATCGCTTCTCTGCTAAAATGAAGGACCCTCTCCCTTAACGGTTCGTCGGCGGCGAATGTAACGGTGGGTCCTCCGGGAGGGAATTTAAGCACGGCTTGAGAATTAAACAAGGTGTCACGGCAGAAATCAGGTGTCTTCGATATTTTCGAAGTTCCTTTAGTGATCTCGGCGAAGGTGTTGAAAAAGTGCCAGAACGAAGTCCCATCGGTCACGGCATGGTTCACCGAGCAGCCAATAAAAACCCCATCGAGTAACTCCGTCACCTGAACCGCAGCTAACGGCTTGGAATGGCCGGAGTAACTAAGTGTCCTGTCAAAAGTAAAGAACTCCTTGACACAATCAGGAACATCACCGGGGCACAAAATGTCATCAACGGAAAGCGTAGGGGAATTGACCACCAGGAAATCAATGCCGGCGTCGTTGCAGTCGATGTGCACGTGCCCATCGGGGTCGGTTATTAGCCGACCGGCCAAAGGAGGGAAGTAAGAGAGAGTAGTAGAAAGAGATTGCTTAAGGAAACCCACGAGATCATGGAAGGAGGAAGGAGGAGACGTAAGCAAAACCCCTTTCTGAATGTACTGACAGGACAGCATGGGGATGTCGGAAACCGACAGCTTCAAGGTTTTGACATGGGATTTCCGGTCTGGGAAAACCGTGCATTTGGAAACCAGATTAGCCAAAGAAGAAGGCATGGTGATGACTGATGGGTGAAAAAAACTGAAAACGGTGAAGTGTTTTGTGGAATGAGGAAGATGGGGAAAGGGGAAGGGGGTTTATATAGGGAACCGGGTTCATGAACGAGGTGGGTAGTTTTGGTGGTGGTTGGTTGTTTATTTGTGCTGTCTCCTCACCATAATCCATTAGTTTATGTTAATTATGCATACATAATTCTTTTCGGACACAGAGGAACGTACGTGGCAAGAGACCAGGGGACTTTGGAACAGGTCGAGGAAGTTAACATTAAAGTTTGAGCTACTCGACTTGTAACATACTTTTTCAACTTCCTCAAAGTCATGGAAAATAATGTGCCTGGGAATCCAACGAGTTAATCAGATTCAGATCCTGTTATGGCCTATGGGTGAAAAAGCTGCTGATTCTCGTGACTTGCTGCGTTTCCCCCCTAACTTCAGGATTCGGAAACCAAACCAGTTTCCTAGGGTGTTCTTTCACAAGGTGATAATGTTATCCTGCCTCTGGTTTCTAGTTAAGTTTGTTAAGCTGGTCGCCTCGGATGGAAATTCTTGCTCTTTTTCGGTGTCTCTACTATTATCCTATGCTCAAAATTAGGTTTAGGGTTCAGGATATTATGTTAGGGTTTATGGTTAGGGTTTAGGATAGGGTGTATTTTTTAGGGTATAGGGTGTAGGATTTAAAATTTAAAGTTAGGGCTTGAAATTTAATTTCATAGTGTTTTTTAGTGTTGGAGCATAAATAAGGGCACCGAAAAGGAGCAGAAAATTTTTATCCGGTCGCCTCATACTTTTTTAGAAGTAATTTTCTTTATGTTATACCCTAGTTGTTGGATTTATACTAACAGAGTAACAGTCATTTGAGAAATTATATCACAAGTCTTTTTCGTCACATTATTTATAGTTTCAATAAATAAAAATTATCTATTTTATTAATTTTTTTAATATTATCTTTTTATCGAGTGAAAATTTACTCGGTAACAACTGTTTTTAAAGTTTGGTATATTTGACAACATCTGCTCCACCTTGGTTTTGCTCCTTCAAAAGTAAATTTCTACAAACATAGTTGATAAAAAGTAAAATTTTGACAGAATATAATAATTATCAATTATTGAAAGCAAAAAGATTGAGGGTATATTTAAATATAATAATTACAATTCTAAAAATAAAATAAAAACCAACCTCCACCGTTTAACTAACGGATTAATCAATTTAAAAGATGTTGGTAGGGGGAAATATTCTGTAACCTAGCTGTTTTGTTCCGCTAAATTGTTTGCATAATTGAGAATTGCATTGGTTAGAGTTATGTTTCAAATTCTTTTTTATGTAAAATTTTACTTCATTCTTTAAATATGTGTCGAAGAGTTTAAAATTCGGTTTGAGTAGATTTTTTCCAATACAAGTGTACTTTGTAATAGAGTAACTTATATTTATAAATAAATACTAAGGATTAAGGGTTTATCATAAGTTGTAATCTTTTTTGATTTAATGAAATTTTCTTCTTTCCTGTCGTGATTTTTTTTGGTGTTTGATTTTTTTTTATATTTGTAATTATTTATTTTTTGAACAATTTCTACTTAGAGAGGAGGTGAAGGAAGATTTTTCTCCTACTAAATCTTGAACTCATAACCTAGAGTAAGGGGAGGATGTCAGCTGAGAGCTGTACCCACCGGATAAAAATCCTCTGCTTTTTTTAGTGCCCCTACTTATGCCTCAACACTAAAAAATAATATAAAATTAAATTATAAGCCCTAACCCTAAATTCTAAATCTTAAACCCTACACCCTGAAAAATATACCTTACCTTAAATTCCCTAAACCCTAACTTAAAACTCCAAAATCTAAACCATAAACTTAATTTTGAGCCTGAAGGCATATATAAAAGCACTGAAAAAGGACATAAAATTTTCATCCATACCCACCTAGTCTAAAAATTGTTGACTATTTACAATTATTTATTATTTTATCATTCTCGTACCGATAATTATAACAGCATTGAGGGGGAAGAATGAATATGCTATATTGTCACTTGTCGTAGCCTCACATTTGTTTCACATGGTACTAAGGCAAGTCATTTCGTGAACCTGTCCATTCCATTTTCACATTGATAATCTATATCCTATCAAAATTGAAAGCTTCCCTATCATTTTTTCAACCAAGTAACTGGCATTTTGTTCATATTAATTGAAATAAACATGGGATTCTACAAAAATGCTGACATAATAATGGGGAAATGAGAAAATATTGGTCAGCATAGTAAACAAAAATACAAAAAATGAGGTCCTCCACTCAATTCATTAATCCAAAAAAGAAAAAGAAAATGTGCCGGTTTGCTTCACAATCCTGGAATTTAAGGACCATGAAAGTTTTTCACATTGCTAAAATTTCATCACTTGTGCTTATGTGAAAGCTTGAATTCAATCAGACGTATACACGGAGCCGATGAACCTATTAGGGATGTAAAAACAAGTCAGAACCTGGAAATCCGACTGAAACCTGCTCGAGTCAGAACCTGATTTGACCCGAAGTTTTGATGACTCGAACTCGATCTGTAATCGACTGTTGTTGATCCGAACACGAATTTGACCTGTTACTGTAGTAACCGAACCCGACCTGCGTCCGACTGAAAACGACCCGAACCCGAATTGGACATGTTAATGTGGATCTGAAACCCGACCTGCGTTCGACTGAAACGAACCCGAATCTGAAGCCGACCTGGCAAATAACCGAATTTACCCGACTGAATTGACTCGATATCTGATTTTACCCGACCTGAAATAGACCCGACCTGAAACGGACCCGACCTGAAAATGGACTCGACCTGAAATGGACCCGACCTGAAATGGACCCGACCTGTTTTGAACCCGACATGCTTTAAACCCGACCTGTTAAGTGACCCGACCTGTTGTTGACCTGAACTGAAATTAACCCGAAATCTATGACATGATGAATTAAAAAAATTTAGAAGTTGATATACCATATACATATATAATGTATATACATATACACCTACATATATTGATGTACATGATGTATATGCGCGCATACATATATATATATATATATATTAAGTACTAAAGTTGAAAAAAAATAAGTAATTGATAATTTATGAACTACAAAAATTAAATGAAGAGTTGTTTTTAATTTTTAAGTTTTCTCATTAACTTGAATAAAATTGTAGACTTACAAATTATAAAAAAAAATAACAGTTGTATAAATCTTTACCGTTAATTTATGAACTACAAAAATTTACTAAAGTTGTATATGCATTTGTAGTTCATAAAATTTACTAAAGTTATAAAAAAATTTGTAAGTCTACAATTTTATTTTTTTATACTTAACAGATTCAAGTTATAAAATTTACTAAAGTTACAAAAAAATTGTAAGTCTACAAATTTTATGAACTACAAATGTTATACATAAGTTATAACAGATTCAAGTTCATAAAATTTACTAAAATTGTAGACTTAAGTAAATTTACTAAAAAAATTGTAGTTCAAAAATTTTCGTATAAGTCTTACTACAATTTTTGTAGTTCAAAAATTTACTAAAGTTGTATAAGTCTTAATACTAGACAAATGTTATACTTAAGTAATAACAGATTCAAAAAGTAATGTCTTAAATATAAATTAAAATGATTAAGTTATAAAAGAATCAAGAATTGTTTTCTTTAAATAAGTTATAAACTAGATGATTTTACTTAAGTTAGAACAGATTAATTAATTGTTGTCTTAAGTTACAAATTAGAAAGAATAAACTAACGTTATAACAAATTCATTTGAAAACTTAAGTTAAGATATAAAATAGAATGATTACACTTAAGTTAAAAAAATTAACTGTTATAACAAAAAAATAACTAGAATTCAAGAATATGAATACTTGATAACTTAAAAAAATGTCAATACAGAATATAAAAAAAATACAAGTTAGAATAGTTTACACTTAAAATTTTACAAACTGAAACTTATAAAATACAAGAAGTTTGTTTGTAATAAAGTTAGCTCTCAGATCTTATAGTAAAGACAAAAGCTAAAAGCATTTTGCTACCAGATAATTCTTCATCGAGCTATCTCATCTAAATACTACCAACAAAGTTAATTATGGGTAACTTATATTGGTAAGAAACCAACATAATTTAAACCAGGGCAACACTTAGATAAGAGAGAAACAACAAGCTACCAGTAACCAGCAGCAACACCAAGCCATTAACAGCAGCAGCATTCAGCATCACCAACTCACAAGCAGCAGCAACATTCAGCAAAACCAAGACAAACAACAGCAGCAGCAACACTAAATCATAAAGATAAGCAACAATAAGAAATAAGCAAGGGCAACCACAATAAGTAATTAACTAAGTCTCTACATAATAACAAACAGAAGTACTAGCATGATCTAAGTCATTAAAGAACAGAAACACTAGCATGCTCTAAGTCATTAACTAATAATAAACAGAAGCGGCAACATAAAAAAATAAGAACCCTTAGGGAATACCTCACTTAAACAGAAGCAACATTCAGCAAAACCAAATAACAACAACAACAACACTAAGTCAATTAAAAAAACAGTAAAAGAAAATACCTCACTTAACATCAAAAGCAACATAGTTGACCCCTGAGCACTAAAGTGCTTCCTGCTTGCTGTGAAAGAACCCTACAAAAAAAGAAAGCCATAAACTATATAAAAAAATAAAATAAAAATTAAAAACACAGTAAAGGGATATACCTCACTTAGCATCAGAATTCACAACATAGTTGACCCCTAGAGCACTAAAGTGCTTCCTGCTTGCTGTGAAAGAACCCCACAAAAGAAAAGAAAGTCGGAAACTATATAGAAAAACAAAATAAGAATTAAAAAAAATAGTAAAGGGGATATACCTTAATCAGGAAGTGGATCTTCAATAGACACATCAGAGATTGAGGCATCTTTCCCAACAGCAAGAAATTCTTCATCCCTTTCCTCAGGCTCAAAACCATACAACCAATTTCTGGTTGTTACAAATGCCTCTACATTTTTAGGCAAAAGCCTAGCCCTCAACTTGTTCAAAATTCGACCCCCCATGCTAAATGAGGATTCAGAAGCAACTGAGGTTATTGGAATGGCTAACACATCTCTAGCCAAGAGTGAAAGTATTGGAAAAGACACATATTGTGTTTTCCAATACTCTAAGATATCGAACTCGGCATCTTCAGTGCGAGGGAGAAGGGGCAAAGAAATGTAGGAGTCAACATCGGACTTACCACTCCTAGAAGCTGCCAAATTGGCATCAAAGTTCTGACATTAAAATAGAAAAAAATTAGTAAACGGTAATTGAAAAAAATAAATATAAAAACAGAAGCAAAAAAAAAAGAACTGACCTGAAAGAGATTTGATTTTTTGAAGGTCCTAGGGCAACCAGAACTTGACAGACTTGAACTTTGAAAAGAGTTACTTTGGACAGAAGAATTAGAAGAAGAAGAAGAAGAACGTGCAGATCTTGAATAATAAATATACATACTTACAAACTCATTATAAACAACACTTACCTTCCTTTCAACCTCATCCTCAACATAGAGGACACCATACAACTCCTTCAGAAGTTGTAACTTATACCGAGGATCAAGTAAAACAGCAAAAGACAGAATAGTTGAATGATCAAACCAGTATTTCTCATACAATTCAAGCATAGGTCCTGCCATTGCAGAGATGCCCTCACATGGATCATTGTGAGCATCACACAAAAGCTTATCAATGGCAACAACATTAGCCAAGTATAAGTTAGCAGTAGGATGCTTGGATCCTGAGAACAGAGTAGAAATTTCAAAGAAGGTGTTGAGTTGATCAAACAATTGCAAATGGCCAAGAGGGAGGTGAATTGGCAATTAAAAATTTTTGTGAAGAGAATATTGGAAAATAAAATGACACAAGGGGTTATAGTGGTTCAAGTTCAACAACCGAACTCTACATCCACTACCTTAGCTCCCACTAAGGATTTTCCAAAACAATTCACTACTTGAATTCGTCCCCTTTTCTTGGATGAGGAGGAAACCTTACAATATCGATTAAGCTTTTCAACCCCAAGCTTAATCCACTCAAATACAAAGAATATTTTTGGTAAACTCAAGTATTTCCTCTCAAAGGATGATTGTCTACCCACTTACAATTACAGCAACCCAAAACTCTCAATAATATGACAAAATGAAATACAAAGAGTTGGGTACAAGAATATAGCTTTGAATAGCTCTAGGATTTGGATTTTTGCTTTGATGATGCTTGAATGTGTATTGTTCATCTTCCTGGTGAAATGAAGCTTGTATTTATACCCTTGAATCAGTTTCTAGCCGTTTGGATCATTTGACTTATTGAAGGAGCCGTTGGGAACATTTTTCCAGCTATTAAGGCAGCTCCCCAGCACCGCGTATCGATACACGACAAGGCTGTATCGATACGCTAGTTTAAATTCAAACTAGCCGTTGTGCGTAAAAACATCGTGTATCGATACACTAGGCGTATCGATACGGTCCAAACTCTCTGTTAAGTTTGTTGCATCAAAGCGTATCGATACGGGGGTCGTATCGATACGGTCCAAACTCTCTGTTAAAACCATTTAATTTGTTGCATCAATGTGTATCGATACTGTGACCAAGAGTATCGATACGTCATAACGGTCAAAACAAATTTTCAAATAATTATGCTTGGCGTATCGATACGGTTATTAAGCGTATCGGTACGGTTTCCCAGATGAACACTGTATCGATACGTATGAAGGGCGTATCGATACGCTATGTTCATTCAGAATTACAGTAAGTTTCAAGTGTATCGATACGGTGAGTGTATCGATACGCATGGCCATTTTTGCATAATTTGGTTTTGAAAAACATGAAAAAGGTTTGAGAAACTTAATGTTTTGAGATCCAATCTTCAAACAATATTTTATATAAAACATTTTGTTAATATTTGAACCTTTAAAGAGTTCTTAAAAATTTATTTGTTTTGCAATTTGGTCCTTAAATTTTTATGTTATATCAAAATCAATTTTAGTTTTACAATCTCCCCCTTTTTGATATAACAAAACCATAATAAATTTTTAAGTTTTTGAAAACTTTGAAAAAGGCTTTTCTCCCCCTTGCTTTAAGATAAATGTTTCAAAACAAATTTGTTTCTCCCCCTTACTTAAAGATAGAGAATTTTGAAAAAATTTTGACCTTTACACAATGAATCCTTCTCCCCCTTTTTGTTAGATCAAAAAGAAACACAAGGATTAGAATAATCAAGCATAGGAATATCAATCATAAGAATAAACATAAAGCTCCAAATTCATAAACCAAGCAAGCAAGCATAATAATCCAAATCTTTTAAAAATCCGAAAACATAGAAAATAGGCATAATTCAAGTTCTAATAAAAATGCAATGAAATCCTAAAAAGTCCTAATATGAGATGCATCTACGCGTCTCCACCATCATCATGGCCATCCTCATCATCTTCTTCCTCGTCTTCGTCTTCTCGAGGTGTTTGGTTCCTTTGGTTTTGGTTGATCCAAGCACCATGGAAAGCTGTAAGAGAAAGATCCATTGAGTCTTGGCGAGCACTCAAGGTATCTATTTTCTTGTCCATGCCTTGGAGTCGTTCTTCCATCGATGTAAACCGATTATCTATAGCGGTGAAGCGACCGTCCATAGCATTGAACTTCTCATTGAGGAAAGTCATGAGATTTGCCATGGAGGAGGAGTCATGAGAAGCATGGCTAGAGGATGCGCGAGAGGCATTGACCGGGGCAGCAGGAGGATCAGCTTGAGGGTTGCGAACCCATTCATTACCGACAAAGGAGAAACCAGAACGAGAAAGGGAATGCTCATCTATGGGTTGGCCAAGGTTTTCGGGAAGGTCATGTGTGCAGTCAACACCAAGGGAATGAAATAGACAACTCAAGGCCGTAGTGTAGTAAAAGGATTGAACAAGTTTGGTGTAACGGTTTTGAACCAAAAACACAAGATCGGCAAACATAATTTGACAAAGATTTGGTCGTTTACCCTCCCTAAAGCATGTAAGCCAAAAATCATCAATTTGACGAATGATAGAATATCTACCACCCGAGGGACGAATAAACCAAGAGATAATAAGATGAAGGATACGATCGTGTGCATCTAAAACCTTTGCCGGACCTATGTAACCCGAACCTAAAGAGTGTTCATCATCAATCCCGACATCCTCAAAACCAAAAACAGTGCATAAGACTTTTTGATCAATTCGAATAGGAGTTCCCATAACCGAGGATTCAATGGCAATAACATGCTCATTGGCGTCATCATTGACACAATAAGCATTTGAAAAGAAGACAATGACAAGATTCCTATATAAAATAGGAGGAATGTTTAAAAAGGTTAAAAGTTTCCATTGCCTAATTAAAGGGAGATATTTAAATTTGAATTTAGCAGAGTTTAAAAACGGAATAGACACGATTCGTTCTTCCCTAAGATTAATTCCCATACAAAGCTTATAGGTTTCTCTAGCTAGGGCTGTGGGAAAACTAGTTTGGATAATATGAGGAAGGTTAGGAGTAGGATTACCCTCATCCTCATTAGAAACGGAAGCGGTGCGATGTCTCTTATTCCCCTTTTTAGGAGCCATAATCCTGAAAATACATCAAAAAGGATTCGAATATGTATGCAATTAACATCCAATTTAATCCAATAGATTCTAATAATTCAAGGTAATTTGTTTTTTAAAAAATTATTTACAACAAATCTTAGTTTTCAAAAAAAAATTTATCGAATATAAAATATATTCGAACCAAAAAAATAATTTATTTTTGAAAAATTTTATGAACAATATGAAACCCATAGTAAGTTAATCATAATGTATATAAAAATCAGTTGAAATAATAATTGAAAATTGACGAAAATTCAAAAAAATTGAAAAAAAAAATTTACCTTGATTTCTTAGAGTGGATGAAAGAGGGTGTGTTAGTGCACAAGATTAATGCCCAAGGATAGCCTTGATGTATGAAGTAAAATCCCTCAAGAAATTTTGAAGATTTGTGTAAAATTTTGAAGAATTTAGAGGGTTTTTATAGGGGTTTTCGGTTAGGGTTTTTGAAGAAGAGAAGAGGAGTTTTAAAATTGTGGGATTTTGATTAAAACAGCCCTAAATAGGCTCTCCGTCCGTCGAGTATCGATACGCTATGCATGCGTATCGATACGCTGTAACCTAATTTTATCTTTGTCGTTTTATGTGTATCGATACAGTTGACCGTATCGATACGCACCGGTGTTGACTTTTTCCCTTGACTCTTACCGTATCGATACACTATGCTGTATCGATACGCATTCATCTGCAAAAATCCCAGATTTGAATACCGTATCGATACGCTGATATGCAGTATCGATACACGCTTGCCTGTTTCTGCAATTTTGGTATTTTTATGTGCAAAAAATCCAATTTGAAACGCCCCTAAATGCATGTATGTGTTATATGAACAAGTTTTAATGACTTAACATGATACATACTTCCCTTAGCAATATGTGTAGAAGCAAAAAGAACAAAATTAACATAAACATGAATCACAAACAATCTCAAGCAAATTTTTGTCATTTTGGGACCAAAAAAAATTAAGAGAGACAAGTTAGACCTAACTCTCTTCTAAGTGTCCAAAAGCGCTCTTTATCTAAAGGTTTAGTAAATATGTCCGCTAATTGGTTCAAGGTGTCAACAAATTCTATAACAACATCATTTTTCGAAACATGATCTCTAATAAAATGATGTCTAATTTCTATGTGTTTAGTTCGAGAGTGTTGAATGGGATTCTTAGTGAGACAAATGGCACTAGTGTTGTCACACCTAAGGGGTATGGTTTCCATTTTAACACCATAGTCTAAGAGTTGTTGCTTCATCCAAAGGACTTGAGCACAACAACTCCCTAAGGATATATACTCCGCTTCGGTGGTAGATAAGGCTACGCTATTTTGTTTCTTAGAGAACCAAGATACGAGCATACTACCTAAAAATTGACATGTACCGGAAGTACTTTTCCTATCTATCTTACATCCCCCATAATCCGCATCCGAAAAAGCATGAAGGCTAAAAGTTGAATCCTTAGGATACCAAAGACCTAAGGTCGGTGTGTCTATTAGGTATCTAAAAATTCTTTTAATGGCAACAAGGTGTGATTCTTTAGGACTAGCTTGAAACCTAGCACACAAGCAAACACTAAACATAATATCCGGTCTACTTGCGGTAAGATAAAGCAAAGAACCTATCATGGATCTATAAAGCTTAGAATCAACACATTTACCTCCTTCATCTTTGTCAAGCTTTATGGAAGAACTCATAGGTGTGGCTTGAGGTTTTGCATTCTCTAAGCCAAACTTCTTGAGCATATCACTTACGTATTTAGCTTGATTTATGAAGGTGCCATCACTCATTTGTTTGATTTGGAGTCCCAAAAAGAATGAGAGCTCCCCCATCATGCTCATCTCGAACTCACCTTGCATTAGCTTAGAAAAATCCTTACAATAACACTCATTAGTAGAACCAAAAATAATATCATCAACATAAATTTGAACTACTAAGATGTCATTGTTATATCTTTTTATGAAGAGTGTTGTATCCACCTTTCCTTTTTCAAAACCCTTTTCAATTAAGAAAGTTGAAAGTCTCTCATACCAAGCTCTTGGAGCTTGTTTTAAACCATAGAGAGCTTTTGTAAGTTTAAACACATGGTTTGGAAATTTTGAATCCTCAAAACCTGGTGGTTGTTCAACATATACCTCTTCATTTATAAAACCATTTAAAAAGGCACTTTTCACATCCATTTGAAAAAGCTTGAAATCATGATAACATGCAAATGCAAGTAACATTCTAATAGCTTCCATTCTTGCTACGGGTGCATAAGTCTCATCAAAATCAATTCCCTCTTCTTGAGTATAGCCTTGAGCAACAAGCCTAGCCTTGTTTCTCACTATATTACCGTTTTCATCTAATTTATTCCTAAAAACCCATTTTGTACCTATAGTAGATTGATTATTAGGCCTTTCTACTAATGTCCAAACTTTACTTCTCTCAAATTGGTTTAATTCCTCTTGCATGGCCAAAATCCAAAAATCATCTTTTAAAGCTTCTTTAATGTTTTTAGGCTCAATGCATGAAAGAAACGCAACATGATTCATTAATTTGAGAGAGGATCTAGTGGTTACCCCCTTGGATGGATCACCCAAGATTTCACCATCTTTGACATAGTTTAACTCCCTTGGGTAAGATACCTCTTTTTCTTCATGAGCTAAGTCTTTTAAGTCTTCAAGAGGAGGTTCTTGTGAGTCTTCTTCTTTAGTTGGAATCTTATCCTCTTTTGATGTTTGTCCTCTATCAATAGTATCAATGATTCCTACATCATCATCATCACAAGATTCTTTTCTCGAAAGGAGGTTATCATCGAAAACAACATGTATTGACTCTTCAACAACTAGAGTTCTTTTATTAAATACACGGTAGGCTTTAGAGTTTGAAGAATACCCTAAGAAAATGGCTTCATCACTTTTAGCATCAAATTTACCTAAGTTTTCTTTACCATTATTTAAAACAAAACACTTACATCCAAAAGGATGAAAATAGCTAATGTTAGGCTTTTTGGACTTTAAAATCTCATAAGATGTCTTCTTTAAGATTGGCCTAATCATTACTCGATTTATTATATAGCAAGCGGTATTTGTAGCTTCTGCCCAAAAATATTTAGGTAAATTATTTTCGCAAAGCATGGTTCTAGCCATTTCTTCTAAAGTTCGATTTTTCCTCTCAACTACCCCATTTTGTTGAGGAGTGCGAGGTGCAGAAAAATTATGGCTAATCCCATTTTCATTTAAAAATTCATCAAAACCCAAATTTTGAAATTCAGTTCCATGATCACTTCTAATATGAGAAATTTTAAGTTCAAGATCATTTTGAGTTATTTTAGAAAATGTGATGAATTTTTCTAAAGCCTCATCTTTTGTACTTAAGAATAGAACCCAAGTATATCTAGAATAGTCATCTACAAGCACAAATGCATATGATTTTCCACCCAAGCTCATTGTCCTAATTGGCCCAAAAAGATCCATATGAATCAATTGTAAACATCTACTAGTAGAGACATCATTTATGGATTTAAAAGAACTCTTATGTTGTTTACCCTTTGAACATGCATCACAAATTTTATCATTTGAAAAATTAAGTTTGGGTAAACCTCTAACTAGATTAAGGGAATTTAATTTTTCTAGAACACTCATGCTTGCATGTCCTAACTTTCTATGCCATAGCCATGAGTCATGTTCATCATGTGCAACTAAACATGCATGGGATGAATGGATGTCATCTAAATGCACCATGTAAATATTGCCTATTCTATGTCCTATGAGCATTGTTTGATTTGTTTTAATGTTTACAATTTTACAACCACTTTTATTAAATAAAACATTAAAACCTTTATCACATAACTGACTAATGCTCAACAAATTATGTTTAAGACCGTTGACATACAAAACATCTTTAATGTAGATAGAAGAGTGATTACCAATAGAGCCTATTCCTTCAATGAGTCCTTTTGAGTTATCACCGAAGGTTACTACTCCACCACTCTTAGGCTTTATTTCCACAAATCTACTTTTGTCACCGGTCATATGTCTTGAGCATCCACTATCAAGGTACCAAGAATTTTTGCTTGAAGCTTTAGCCTTGAAGCAATGCTCCCCCTACAAACAAAGAATTTAGGCCTTGGTTTTTGGTACCCAAATCATCTTGGGTCCATGAGTGTTAGCCTTTAACAATTTGGTTCCCTTGGGAATCCAAGAAGCAATAGCATTTAAGTTATTAGAAGTGATAAGTTCTTTAGGAACCCAAACATTTCTAATTTTATGACTTTTAGTTTGCTTATAAAAATTTCTTTGTTTAGGTATAAAATATTTTCTTTTTGTATATTGGGGTTTAAAATGATTTTCTTTCTCAAAATTCTTTTTCCCAATATCAAAAGATGTTTTAAGATTATCTACTTCCTTTGTGTGATAATCTTGAAAATCGGAAAGAAGTTTTTCAAGTTCTAAATTTTTAGTTTTAAGATCATTTGAAAAATTAACTAAAGATAAAACTTTCTTTTCCAATTCGGAGTTATTTTTTAAAAATGTCTCATTTTGAATTTTTAAATCAGAAATTATTTTCTTGTTTTTCAAAATGGACTCCTTGTATTTTTCTACTAACTCATCATACACTTCTTGAAGTTCATCATAAGCATCTTGAAGTTCTTCAATAGAAAAATCTAAATTGTATGAATTAGAGGTTACCTTTGATTCATCATCGATGGCCATGAGACATAGGTTGGCCACTTCTTCCTCTTCCTCGGAAGACTCATCATCACTCCAAGTTGCAATTTGTGCTTTGAGCTTGTTCTTCCTCCCAAAGCTTTTCTTTTTCAATTGAGGACACTCGGAACGAATGTGACCCGGTTTGTTGCATTCATAGCAAGTAATTTGGTCTATCTCCTCTTCCTTGTTTTTACTCTTGAAGTCCCTTCTTCTCATGAATTTTCTTCCACGATTTGACTTCATAAACTGAGTAAATCGTTTGGCCAACATAGCCATTTCCTCTTCTTCATCCTCACTAGAATCGTTTTCTAATTGTGAAGCCTTTAATGCGATTCCAACTTTCTTTTTCTCAGCTTCCTTCTTTTCTACCATCTTCTTCTCTTGTTCTCTTCCCTTTCTCATAATCTCATGTGTGAGTAGAGATCCAACAAGAGCATCTAATTTAAGAGTCTTCAAATCTTTGGCTTCAATTATAGCCGTTCTCTTGCTATCCCATGATTCCGGAAGAGAGTATAACAACTTTCTCACTAGCTTGTCTTCGGGAATGATTTCTCCGAAACCCTTTAAACCGTTGACAATGACCGAGAATCGATCAAACATTTGGGAAACACTTTCATCGGGATCCATCTTGAAGTTCTCATAGTTTAGATTGAGTAGTCCAATCTTTGTCTCCTTTACATCGCTAGTCCCTTCATATGTTGTCTCGAGAGTGTCCCAAACCTCCTTGGCATTTTCGATTGAAGACACCTTAGAGTAGATATCCGGACCAAGTGCACAAAATATTACATGAAGAGCTTTGTCGTTCACTTGCATCCTTCTTCTTTCATCATCGGTCATTTCGGCTTTGATTTTTGGAACAAGCCTTTCTCCATCTCTCCTCATGGGAATGTATGGACCTTCTTCAACTACATCCCACACCATAAAGTCGGTAGACTTAATGAAGAGCCTCATCCTATTCTTCCAATAAAGATAGTTATCCCCATTGAAGAATGGTGGCTTGGTGGTGGATTGAGATTCATAGCTGGAGGTGGATGCCATTGCTTGATTTGTTGTTGATCAAACTTTCAACTTTCCAAGGATCGACTCAAGAGGGTTGTAATCCTTCCAATGAGTGTAGCTCTGATGCCAATTGTTGAGTTGATCAAACAATTGCAAATGGCCAAGAGGGGGGTGAATTGGCAATTAAAAATTTTTGTGAAGAGAATATTGGAAAATAAAATGACACAAGGGGTTATAGTGGTTCAAGTTCAACAACCGAACTCTACATCCACTACCTTAGCTCCCACTAAGGATTTTCCAAAACAATTCACTACTTGAATTCGTCCCCTTTTCTTGGATGAGGAGGAAACCTTACAATATCGATTAAGCTTTTCAACCCCAAGCTTAATCCACTCAAATACAAAGAATATTTTTGGTAAACTCAAGTATTTCCTCTCAAAGGATGATTGTCTACCCACTTACAATTACAGCAACCCAAAACTCTCAATAATATGACAAAAAATGAAGCTTGTATTTATACCCTTGAATCAGTTTCTAGCCGTTTGGATCATTTGACTTATTGAAGGAGCCGTTGGGAACATTTTTCCAGCTATTAAGGCAGCTCCCCAGCACCGCGTATCGATACACGACAAGGCTGTATCGATACGCTAGTTTAAATTCAAACTAGCCGTTGTGCGTAAAAACATCGTGTATCGATACACTAGGCGTATCGATACGGTCCAAACTCTCTGTTAAGTTTGTTGCATCAAAGCGTATCGATACGGGGGTCGTATCGATACGGTCCAAACTCTCTGTTAAAACCATTTAATTTGTTGCATCAATGTGTATCGATACTGTGACCAAGAGTATCGATACGTCATAACGGTCAAAACAAATTTTCAAATAATTATGCTTGGCGTATCGATACGGTTATTAAGCGTATCGGTACGGTTGCCCAGATGAACACTGTATCGATACGTATGAAGGGCGTATCGATACGCTATGTTCATTCAGAATTACAGTAAGTTTCAAGTGTATCGATACGGTGAGTGTATCGATACGCAGGGCCATTTTTGCATAATTTGGTTTTGAAAAACATGAAAAAGGTTTGAGAAACTTAATGTTTTGAGATCCAATCTTCAAACAATATTTTATATAAAACATTTTGTTAATATTTGAACCTTTAAAGAGTTCTTAAAAATTTATTTGTTTTGCAATTTGGTCCTTAAATTTTTATGTTATATCAAAATCAATTTTAGTTTTACAGAAGGGCTCAAGGAAATCACAAATTAATTGAGCAGTTTCCCACTCAACCTCAGAGATTATATCCAAACCATTTTCCCTATTAACAAACAAGTTAATAGCAAGTTTAGCTTCAAGTGCCCTACGAAGCATCAGGTAAGTAGAGTTCCATCGAGTAAGAACATCCAAGACCAACTTACCAGAAAAATCAGAACCACAATCATTAATAGCATAATCAAAGCAACAAAGTCTAACATCAGAAGAATCTATAAATTTAACAATCTCACGCAATTTAATAACAGAAGAGTCGATTACCTTCAAACCCTTTTGAACTATCAAGTTCAGGATATGAGCAGCACACCTTATATGAAAAAACTTACCATTGCATGGCAGGGGAGAAATTGCATGCAAATCATCTTTCAGACGCCTCACCATTCTTTCATTTGCAGAAGCATTATCAAGAGTAATTGTAAAAGCTCTCTTCTCAAGACCCCACTCAATTAACATATTTTTAACAAACTTATAAATAGACTCACCATCATAGGGAGGGGGAAACGACAAAAATTTAAAATTTTAGACTGAAGTTTCCAGTTATTATCAACATAATGTGCAGTCAGTGCAAAATAAGAACGTGAAGTGCAAGCAGACCATCCATCACATGTAAAACAGATACGACTCACAACAGAATGCATTGAATCAAGAAGCAATTTTTTATGCATCTCATGCTTTAACATGCAGCCTTAGTAATAGAATATCTTGAAATATCTTTCACATTAGGATTTAAATAATTATGTAAAACCCTAAGTTTATCATGCTCAACAACACTCAAAGCATAACCATGACACAGAATTGCTTCAGCAAATAACTCACAATATCTTTTCTGATCAAAAGAAGTTTCTGAACTACTATTGGGATTAGTAGCAAGAAACTCTTTATAAGATTCACATTTTTCAGTATGCCTTTTAGGATTAGAAGTACCAATATAAGAATCAGCTTTATACCTTTTTGTTTTGCAGTACTTACATTCAACAAAAAGACCTTCTGGAAGCTTGATGAAGGTGTAATGATCCCAAACAGGAGATGTTCTTCTCCCAATGTCCCCTCCAGTTGAAGCTGTAGACTTCCTCTTGGAGGTACGAACTGTCTCAGACAATTGATCATTTACATCCCCTTCAAGCATTCAAAAAAACATGAATCAGAAATAAACATAAGTTAAAAAAAATCATAATGAAAAAGGATTAATAAACCACCTTGAGACAATATAAGTTGGTCATTTTGACTTCTTTCATCAGGAAAGTCCAACTCATAAGAGAATTCCTCCATAGCTGTCAAAAAACTGAAAAAGTCCAAATCAGAGAACCAAACATACAAAATCATATATACAGACTGACATAAACAAAATATACAAAATTATCTAATGGTTTTAGTTTAATCCTTGTACGTGGCGTTGTTACACCTGTCCACAGGGACCTTTAAAATCCCTTTTTGGCACCAATAGCCCCGCAGGACGAGTAGTCCAGCCTATATACTCAGATTAAACCAAGGAAACCCTAAAGACTCGGACCATACATATACATACATGCATAAAAACAAAACCATAGAAACTGACAGGCATAAATACAAACTGACAGAAACCATGAATACATATACATACATGCATAAAAACAAAACCATAGAAACTGACATGCATAAATACAAACTGACAGAAACCATGAATACATACATAAATATACAAACTGACAAAAACATACAACCTTCCAGAATCGAACAGAAAGAAACATATAGAAACATGCATAAAGACAAACAAAAATTAAACGAACAAAAAGAAATATGCAAAAAGAAACATACAACCTTCCAGAATTGAACAGAAAGAAACATACAGAAACATGCATAAAAACAAACAGAAATGAAAGAACAGATATAACATGCAAAAAGAAACATACAACCTTCCAGAGATACAAACCCACACGGAAGAGGAACAGACTGACAGAAGCCAGAAACGGTCCTGAGATACAAAGGTAAATAGTTAGAAAAATAGTAATCGAACCAAAAAATTAAATAGAAAATAGAAAATAAAAGATATAACTTACCGAAACTGGAAACTGGAAAGGCTGAGAAGATCAGCTCTCGGAAAATAAAAAGGCAGAGAAGAACAGCTCTCAGAATCTGAAGAGGTAAGATGAGAATACGAAAGGATTTTGGGATTAGAGGTTAGGGTTTGGGGATTAGAGGTTAAGGGTTAAGGTTTTGGGATTTAGGGTTTTGGGATTAAGGGTTTAGAGGTTAGGGTTTAGGGTAAAACAGAACTGAGTTTGGGTTTAGGGTTTTGAAGGATTGAAGATTGGAATTCTCAAGAACACGAGGCTGTTCTTTAGAAAAGTTGGGGTTTTGATCGAAGAAAAACAGGTTTGAGGAGGGTAATTGTGTTTGTAGAGGATCCGGGAAGAAATTTTGGAAGAACATGGAAGAACTTGGTTGAAAACCAAGATTTTGATCGAAAGAAAGGAAGAAAATCTGGGAATTTGGTGTTTGTGGATGAGAGAGAAATTGAAAGGATATTTCGGCAGAGTAACAGTAGGGAGAAAATGAGCAATTTTGGCTGAGGGGTGAGGCTCTATTTATAGGCCTCGAGCCGGGTCAGAAGATCCGCGCTATTTGAAACGGGTAATTCGGGTTTTGCTCCGCAAGCACTCCTACTTTGCTTTCTTTCAATTTCGTCCTTTTTTTTGTGAAACTGAGCTTAAAGCTTTGTTTTTTTTTCAATTTCGTCCTTAATTCAGTTTTCATGTTTAGGGTTGTGGTTTTAATTTAGGGTTTGTGGTTTTAATTTAGGGTTTTGGTTTTTAATTGAGGGTATAAATTAAGGGTTTAGTGATTTGTTTATGGCTAATATATTTTATTTAGTTATTTGTTCAGGGTTAATATGTTTTAGGGTTTAGGGTTTTTCATTTAATGTTTAATGGGGTTTAGGGTTTATGACTTTCAATTAGGGTTTTAATTTAAAGTTTTAAGGTTAAAGGGTTTTAGGGTTTAGTATCTAATTTTTAGGTTTAATAGTTTTAGGGTTTCATGAAGTAATGTAGTTCGAGTGTTTAGTTTGTAAGGTTTAGGGTTTATTGTTAGGGTTTAGGGTATAATGCTTAGGGTTTAGGGTTATCATTAGGGTTTCGTGTTTTTTTTATTTTAGAATTTACATTACCATATATGTTTATATAAAAGTGGAAACCCTAAACCCTAAACTCTAAAACCAACTACCCTCAGCACTAAACACTAAATCCTTAGATCCTAATCCTAAACCCTAAGCCCTAAAGTATGTAAGTATTTATGCATTTAGGGTTTAGGGTAGTATAATGAACTAAGGTTAGTTCGTGTTTTCTTATTTTAGAAATTATATTACCATATATGTTTATATAAAAGTGGATACCCTAAACCATAATCTCTAAACCCTAAACACTAAATCCTAAACCCCAAACCATAAACACTAAAACCTAACCCCTAATTTATGTAAGTATATACGTGTGTACATATTAATGCATGAACCCTCAACCCTAAACCCTAAACCCTAAACCCTAATGTATGTAAGTATGTACGTGTGTACATATTAATGCATGAACCCTAAACTATAAACCCTAAACCCTAAACCCTAGACCCTAAACCATAAACCTTTAACACTAAAACCCAACCCCTAATGTATGTAAGTATGTATGTGTGTACATATTAATGCATGAACCCTCAACCCTAAACTCTAAACCTTAAACCCTAAACCATAAACCCTAAAACCTAACCCCTGATGTATGTAAGTATGTGCGTGTGTACATATTAATGCATTAACCATAAACCCTAATCCCTAATCCCTAAACCCTAAACCTCAAACACTAAAACACAACCCCTAATGTATGTAAGTATGTACGTCTGTACATATCAATGCGTGAACCCTCAACCCTAACCCTAACCCTAAACCTTATACACTAAAACGTAACCCCTAATGTATGTAAGTATGTGTGTGTACATATTAATGCATGAACCCTAAACCATAACCATAAACCCTCAACCATAATCCTAAACCCAAAGCCCTAATGTATGTAAGCGTGTGTGTACATATTAATGCATGAACCCTAAACCCTTAACGAAGTTTTTAATAACCCTAAACCCTACACCCTACACCCTAAAGCATGTAAATATGTATGCATGTAGCTATCAATGTATGAACCGTAAACTCTTAATGAATTTCTCCCTAAATACAAAACCCTAAACCAACATTTATTTTTTTTAATTTGTCCAGTGTTTTTATTATTTTAATTTAATATTTTCTTCATTCTAGTCCTTTAACTTTATTTCAATTCCATATTGACCCTTATATATATTTTAATTCATCATGTTTTATAGTTTTAATTTTAAATTTTGTTCTTTCTAGACACTAAAACTTTATTTTTATTCTAAATTGACCTATACTTATTGTTTTTTTTAATTACTCTAATTTTTATACTTTTAATTTGATATTTTTGTTCATTATAGTCCCCAAAACTTTATTTTTATTCCAAAATACCCATTTCCTTGTTTTCTTTTAAATTTGTCTAATGTTTTATAATTTTAATTTGATATTTATGTTCATTATAATCCCTGAAATTTTATTTGTAATCCAAATTGACCCATTTTCAGTCCAAATCGACCCATTTTCATTAGTTTTTAATTACTCTAATGTTTTATAATTTTAATTTTTTTAATTACTCTAATGTTTTATAAGTTTCGAATCTCACTTTTTTTTACTTTATTTTCCAACTCTACAACCATCGCTACCGTTTTTTTATCGGAAATTTAAATTGCGGTTACAAATATATTTTCAATTAAAATATTTTATCACGGTTACAAAAATAACAAATGTTATTGTGATTATTACGAATTATTATTTTTTATAATAATTATTTCTGATGTTACTTACAGCTATTACAATAACAGACCGCTATTTGAATCCCTGATCCTTATTACTCTCATCCTCAACTATTTTGTCATAATAAAGAGTAAAGAAAGAAAACAAGCCACTAAACTTACACACATGACTTGATGCCGTGATTCGTGAATCTCACCCAAAAATCGAACTAGAGAAAGCAAGGAAAACTTTAAAATTTTCTGAAAATTTTAGTAAAAGCAAAGTGATTTCAGTCGTGCCCTAACTCTTTTTATATGGTAAGAAAACTCAACAGACATGTTCGCCAAACAGTGATAACAAGGAGCATAAAGGGAGCCAACCCTTCCTCCCTAAACACTGAACTCCGACATCTAAACCTCTTAACGCGAATTATACGATCATCGTTGTTTCTAATCATCTTATGACAGCCGATTTTATCTGGCATTTTCATCTGGCATTTTCATCAAAAATATTTTAAAGTAATTTCCTTAATACATGGGACATATACATATGATTCTTGCTTTGTATTAAAGAGGATATCTTAAAGAAACCTTAAAAAAAACACTAAACAATCTAATGTGACATATCATGCCTCCCTAGCTAGTGTTACAGATAAGAACCCGAAAGGCGAACCCAGCTACGTACACAAGCGGACCTACAAAATTTAATTGCACTTCTTTCAATGGTGGCATATCCTCGTGCAGGTTCCCTTGCCACCAAGAGTGATAGAAATTAAAAGAGAAAAATATTCTCTTTCTATAATTATTATTTCAAAGAAAATGAAACATTTGTGTATATATTATGAATGGATTTATACGGTCAAGAACTCAATGGTGAGGGGTTGGAACTTAACCAGAACCAATGGAAAGATTTGGTTGTATTTGATGATTGCATGATTGAATGGAAAGACGTTGGTCAAATATGTAGCGAGTGTATTGGTAAGGCACATTGCACTCTTAAGGAGAAGACGTGTCACCTGAGTTCAAACTTTGGAGAAGACATTATTAAAACTATGTTCAGTACAGGTAAATTGAAAATAAACAAAATATGTTTTTTTTCTATTTTCTTCCTAATTTATTGGATAATTTGAGACCTGGATAAGATTCCATATATATCTCATCGAAACCCCAAGGAGTCTATAGATCATCCAATGTGCTGGGCAGCTTTATTCTGTGCTTTTGGTCACAAAATTAGAAAGGATGATGGAGTTGCTTTCCCGGTCATTACAAGTTATTAGTTTAGGTCATTCGAGTTTAGATTGTTTTGAGTTCAGATTAATTCAAATTTTGTGTTTTTTTTTTGCCTTTTATGATTAATCGAATTTAAATTTGATTCGACCAGATCAAGTTTTTAATTCAAAACATAATCGTAAAGTCAACATCTACGTGCATGATTGATATTACAAATATAGGGTAATATGATGGTACAAAAATTATTTGTCCTTTTTTAGTTTCCATAAAATCAAACTATATACATTAATCACTAAACCCTAAACTTTATCTTTTATTGTTAAAGCATGGGTAGGGGCACCAAAAGAAGTAAAGGATTTCTATTGAATATGATGGGTGTTGTCCATGTAGGTAGAACCCGACATGGCCGTTCCTATGAACGTAGGAAACACACAAAATCAAAAGTAAAACTAAGTTTTAGCCAACTGTCTAAGGCCGACATCATAAGCTTTGGTCCTTTCCCTTTCCTAGCTACACCAATGTTGTCGAGCAAAGGTCCATGGGGACGGTTTTAATGTTCCTTACCTTTTCCATGGTGCATTGAGCATGACCACAAACTTTCACCTTCTCCTCTTTCTTAAATTCTTGTGATTGTTAGGTTCATTGACTCGAAAAGTTAAAAGTTGTTAATCCAATTTTTCAATTTTAGTGACATGAAACGAATCGAACCGAACCGAAATGCTATATGAAGCGACAACCTATGAAGGATGCATGTGCCTAGTCTCTCGCACTCACTAAAAACTAGATCCAGAGACTTTGGATGCAGCCAATTAATTTAAGAATTGATGTGCATTTTATTCCAATCCATAATTGCACATACATCATCAATGAATCACTACATAAATATTGTATTTTTAAATTTGTCGATGTATCGTCACGTGATTCATTGATAACGTCTATATATTATTAGTGCATTAAAAGATAAAGTCTAGACTTATCAAACCAGACATGAACCCGAAAAACCTAATCCAATTAAATCAAACCTGAACTAGTTAACCACGAAAAACTCAATAATTCAAACAAAAAACGACTCAGTATGGTAACTCGAAAATAATTTGATATAACATGAAACGATGACATGAACCTAAAATAACCTTGACACTAAAACCCTACAATTTAAATTATTCAAACTCAAATCATTTCAAACTCTTAATAACATGTGTCTGAAAATAGTCTAATTTTTTTTTAATTTAAATCGATTCGACTCAATTCAACCTAATCTAAAACCAGCGAAACATGCAAGTAGGCTGGTCACAACTTTCAGTAGTTGTCTGGACTAGAATTTCTTTGGTTTGAGGCTCGGCCACGTATGGGAATCACGTTGGCAACATGCATGGTTTTACGTTAGCAACAGCTTGGCCCATCCCCTTGGGCGACCGATTGAATGCGGTTTCCAAGTTGGAAAGAACTGGACATGGACAAATCCGACAGAACCAGATGGCATCACAGGAACACGGACTATCCAGGCATATGTCATATAGTATTCTTCTTCTTCTAATTTAGCTGTTGTCGACAAATAGGACTTGTCGTTTTCCTCTCCACTATGCCACATCATCCGGATAGCTTATCTTCTACCTTGAGAATTGCCATTTTGTTAGATTACTGCATACTTCTGGTATTTGCATTGCATGGTCCTTTTGACCTTTTGAATTTGGATTCTCAGGTTTCCTATAGATTACTAAGGGCTGAATAAGGGTTTTTACTTAGCGGCCGAATTTGTAATAAAAGTTTGAGGGGGCAATTTAAATTTTTAAGAATTTAGAGGCTTAAATGATATTTTTTTAAATAGGGTTTAACTAAAATTTTTAATAATTCTGAGTGATTTAACAAAAAAAAGGCTTAAGGGCTCGAGAAGCCCCTGAACTTTTGAAGAAAAAAATCAATTAAGCCCTTAAAGTTTTTTTGCACTCAATGTCACCCTCAAACGCCCAAAAATTAACCAATCCGACCCTTTGACTGTCGAAATCCGTCGTTGACCGTGACGGTGCTGATGTGGCAGTCCACGTTAAAAAATGATGATGTGAAAGAGGGGCTTAATTGATTTTCTTTAAAGCTCGAGGGTTTAATTGATTTTTTTATAAAGTTTGAGGGCTTATTTAATCTTTAAGCAAAAGTAAAAAGTAAAAAATTGTTGAAATATTCTAAAAATAAAAAAATAAAAAAATTATGACCATTATAATAACAAAATAAGATTAAAATTATGTTATAACCTAATAAGTTGTGTAAAATCTAAAGTATATTCCAATACATATGATGCAAACTCATGTCACAATATAATTACATACTTTTATTTGATTGAACCAGCAACTTTCATAGAAATTAAGTTAGAAAATAAGAAAAATTAAGAAACACTCTTGGGGCATACAAGGGCTCTATGGTGCTTGACTTTATTAAAAAGTTTTTTCCATCCGATCAAACAATGAACTTCATCTTGCTCGATGCATCCAAACAATAGTATCATTGGAAAATTCAAGCCTTTTTTATTATAGTGAGACCACTTCCTTGGTCAAAGAATAATTTTTTTTATATTAGAAAATGTAACTTTATATTTCTAAAAATTCATTGATGGTGTTTTTTATTTTAGTATTTTTTTATTTTTTTAGTATTATAATATTTCTTTTATATTTTTAATATTTTAATTTAATTCAAATAATTTCTTAATTTTATTTTTTTCTTAAAGATTAAATAAGCCCTCAAACTTTCTAACAAAATCAATTAAGTCCTCGAACTTTCTAACAAAATCAATTAAGCCCCTCTAGACACGTCATCATTCACACGTGGACTGCCACATCAGCACCGTGAACTACCATGTCAGCACCGTGAACTGCCATGTCAGCACTGTCACGGTCAACGATGGATTCCGTTAGTCAAAGGGTCTGGTTGGTTAATTTTTGGGGTTTGAAGATGACATTGAGTGCGAAAAAACTTTAAGAGCTTAATTGATTTTTTTCAAAAGTTCAGGACCTTCTCGAGCCCTTAAGCCAAAAAATTAAAAATTTTGAGAAGAGATTTAATTAAAAATATTTAAAATTTTGAAGCTTAATATGATTTTTTAAAAATCTTAGGGGGCAAATTAAAATTTTCAAAAGTTTTAAGGGCAAAATTTGAATTTCCTAAAATATTGAAGGGTCGTGGCCCCACTAATCCTTAAATAACCCACCTCTGTTTTTACTTATTCGTATATTATTATAAAAATCTGAAATAAATTGAGAAATGATTAAAATATTTTTTATTAATGATAATTAATGTTATCGTAGGAATATTTTCGTCTTTTCATATTTTTATATAATCTTAATAAATTACTGCGGGCCAGATAAATCTGTCGATATATGAAATAGATTTTTTTTATAAATCTTAAATTTAATCATAATTCTATATAGAGGGGAGAAGAATAATGGACTTTAAAAAAAGAAAAAAAGTGTTCTTAGTGGCTCTAAAACTCATGACCCATGTTCATTCAGCTATTTATAATATTTTTATTATCTTTTAACAACATTTATTTAACTCTTTTGCTTTAGTATATTTGCAGTTAACAAAGACTGAATGGGAAGCTCTTGCTGTTCATCTTCTTGCCGCAGTTTTGAACATTAGCACCACTTCTTTGTTTTCCATTTTCATCAACAAACTAGCAGAATCAGAAGGAGGTGGTAGATGCTAAGGTAAGACACCTTAGGGTGCGGTTAAAATGCGGCCCTACACAATTTTTACTAACTGGGTAAGAATTTGTGTAGATTATAAAAATTTGTTTATTTAAACAAATTTTTACTAACCGAGTAAGAATTTATGTCTGACTGCCTCATTTTAGCTGCACCCTAAGAGTGCCTCACCCTAGAACTACCCGTGAACGCGGTTTAAACTTTATTTTGTAAACTTTTAATATTGGTTAAAGGATTCCTCGCTGCACTAACCAGGAACAAGATTCTTACCATTTTTAAGTCTTCTTTTACCAAAATGAAAAGCCATGGTTCCAAACCATTTCTTTTGAGAAATTCTTCTTATCCAGAATATTGACCTAAACTTTATAAAACCAATAATGGGACATTGTTTGACAAGTATTAAGGTGGTCACATGTGATTTTCTTGATAAATTAGGATTCCATTCCACCATATTAGGAGAAGAAAGAGGTCTATAATTGTCGAGGGTCAAGATTCTGTAATCAATAGTCTAAAAATAGAAGAAAAAAATCACACATGTCAATATTCTTTTGTAGAAAATAAATATCAATATTCAATTTCAGAGTTTAGTGTCACTTTTCAATTGAGAAGTGAGAAGTAGAAGGATAAAACCATAGCTGCTCCTTCATTTTAGAACTGGCCCAAATATTATTTTCGGCCTTCATGTCTAATTCTCTTTCATTTTAGATCCATCAATTTCTTTTCTCTACTTTCTTTCTTCTCCTACAACACCACTGCTGATTTGTTCATCGGAGCTCCGATCATCAAATTTCTTCCGTTGGATTAGCTTTAATAGTGCACTGTCATGTAAGTTCGTCACATCATTTTAAGTAACTTATTGTTAATCGACTAACATTTTTGATCTACGGAGGGGTTATTTTGGCCTAAAATAAAATATTGAGAGTTAAAGTGCTTCAAAAAAAGTTAGAGTAACTATCCAGTCAAACGTTACAGACATTTTTTGTAGGCTTAAATATATATTTGGCACTTGAACTATGTATCTTCTCCCAAGTTGGTACTTAAAGAATTTTTGCTTCCAAGTTGGTACCTGAACTAGACATTTTTTCCCAAGTTGGTACTTAAAGAATTTTTGCTCTCAAGTTGGTACCCAAACTTTAATTTCATTCACGGTTTTGTTATTTTTATTAACAATTTTAGTCCTAAAAACTTATACATTCTATCAATTTGATCCTAATTCAAAATATTTCAATAAATTTAACTATTAATATTTTAAAATTACGTCAATTTAGTAAAAAAGTTATGATATTTTCAAATCAAGTGAGTCTATGAGATCAAAGAAACAATTGAACAACTGCATTCTACAATAAAACGACAAGTTACTATTAAACTTTTATTATACCAGGAAAGTAATGTAACATTCCTGAGAATGTGTACAATCAATTTACGAGAATAACAAAAAATAATTTGACAGAATTTGTAAATATAAAGTGTTAAATTTATTGATTTGCTTCGAATTATGACCAAATTGATAGAATGTATAAGTTTTGGTACCAATTTGGGGGAATGTGTCTAGTTCAAGTACCAACTTGAGAGTGAAAAATCTTTAAGTACCGACTTGGGAGAATATGCCTAGTTTAGGTACCAATTTGGGAGCAAAAATTCATTAGGTACCAACTTGGGAGAATATGCCTAGTTAAGGTACCAAATGTATATTTAAGCCTTTTTTGTATTATGCCTACTTTGAACAGATAAAGTATATCTAAACGAACAAGTGAATTAAGCAAGGACGTAAGTATGTGTATGGTAGGAGATGTCTTGCTCTCCCCCACATCTTTTTTACCTTCGATTTATATAATTTTAAAAAATAAATTAATTGTGAATTTATCCCACACTTTTTAAACATTTATGTTTTACTCTTTAATTCGTCCCTGAAATTAAGGATACTATTACGCAATCCATGTACATTGAAAATGTAGGTTTTACCTTGTATTTTTAAACCAATGGTCCGTTTGATTCATTGAAAACTGTTTCCGAAAAATGAATTCTAGAAAATGAACTACAATTTTTGAAAAATTGATTACAGAAGTCATTTTTCGGTGTTTGGATGATGTTGTGCAATTCATTTTACACTGTTTGGTAGAGTTTCCTGAAAATTTCGTGAACAGTCCACAAACAATCATCGATAATGGTTTATGATGTAGGGTAGTGTTTAGGGTTTATGGTTTATGGTAGCATTTAGTGTTTAGGGTTTAGGGTTTATTGTAGCATTTAGGGTTTAGAGTTTAGTATTTAGTATTTATGGTAGGATTAATGGTTTAGGGTAAGTATTTAGGGGTTAGTGTTTGGCGTTTAGTGTTTATGATTTAAAGTTTATGTTAGTTTTTAGTGTTTAGGATTTAGGGTTTAGTGTTTAGTGTTTAGAATTTAGGGATCATGGTTTAGTGTTTATGGTTACGGTTTAATGTTTTGTTAGTATTTAGGGTTTTATGGTTTAGGTTAGTGTTTAGGGTTCATGGTTCAAATTTTATGGTATTATTTAGGGTTTATGATTTATGGGTTAGGTTAGTGTTTATGGGTTAGTGTTTAGTTTTTAAAGTTTAGGGTTTAGGTTAATGGTTAGGGTTTAGGGTTTAGGGTAACATTTAGGGTTGAGGGTTGATGGTTTAAGTTTTATTGGTTAGATTGATGTTTATGGTTTTAGGGTTTTAGGGTTTAAGGTTTAGGGTTTATGGTTCAGAGTTTATGTTAATATTTGCGGTTTAAGTTTTAGAGTTTAAATTAGGGTTTAGCGTTTAAAGTTTAGAGTCGAAGAGAATGTAATTTGTTTTGCCGAAAAAATATGGTAAAACAAACTACAAGAAAATGTAAAGGAAAAACAGTCCAATGTAATTTAAACTACTTTGATTATGTGAAATTACATGAACTAAACAGTGTAATTCACGGAAATTAAATTCCGGAATTCAAACTACATGAAACAAACGTACCCAAGTGATGAATTGGTTTTATCATTGGTTTGTGTGTTAATAGCGTGGAGTGGATGTCAGCATTAGCGCATCAAAGTTTTGGTAAAACAGAAGAGGAGATGTTCAGGATACACTAATACTATAATTATAACTTATAAGCACAAGTACCTGTCAACATCATTCATCTCAACCAGGAATGGACCTACAAGGTGGTTTGGGAACAACCCCTTAAAAATTTAAAATTTAAAATTTTAAAAATTTTATGTATTGTTTTTTAAATTTATTTACGCCCTTTACAATTTTATAAATTTGCCTTTTAAATTTTATAAGTTCGTATTCTAATATAAAATCACACTTTCTCCCTGATCCCAACTATAGATTATCAAGCAAAAGGCAACTCAAAAAAGCAATGGGGTCGAAGGCGTCACGCTATGGTCCTATGGATCTCGATTACATCCACCATTTTATGATTTGAATAAGACATGCGCATGAATTGACAATGGGTCTAAGGAAATCGTCAAGCAATTGATCACCAAAACAAGCACCAACAATTTGATAGCTACGCACACTTTACCGATAAAATGAATTATTATAAGCAGAATTGAATCTAACTTTTGTTTGTCTTGTCAAAGATATTTAAATATTTTTTTGATAGACTTAAGATGATTACAATATAAAATATATTCATATTTTTTAATTATGTGACAAAGCACACAAAGATACTCGAACTCAAATATTTTGAGATAAATATCATCCTACATGTGAATTCACTCTTCAAAGTAATCTCAATTAAATCTCACAATAAATCCTCGCTACAAAAATCACTCAACACTAAAATTTCCAAAGAAAAAATATCCTGCAAAATTTTGTAGGACAACTTATCAAAAGATAATTATAAAAATTAAAATATAATTAACTCTATTCAAATTAGATTATCTGCTGCCAAATTCAATTAGATAAAAGTTCATGTTTTAGTAAAAAAAATTGCCAATTTATTAAATGTGCATTTACTACGTAGACATGGTCACATCAAAAATTATAATTTAAATTTTAAAAACGATATTGTTAAGAAAATTATCACATAATTTAAAATCAAATAGTAGAACAAATGTTAAAAATTAAATTTAATTATGTTTGATTGAAAGAAACGTTCATTTTACAGCCAAATGCCAACTACCTGAAAGTTTTTTAACACTAATTCGACACTTAATTAAATACTAATTGCTTGATTTCCTTTTTGAGCTAAAAAAATCTGTACTTTCCAAAGATAAAATAAGATCCTGTATAAAATCAAAATATTGAACTGTCGACAGATTCTTCACGAAATCCTGGTCCGAGACATAATTACAAATTTAGTACACACAAATGTAAACATTTTGGGATGTTTATTTAATTTCTGTCACTATTGTAGAAAAATCACTTTAAATCAGGATTAGACAATCCTAAAGTTTTCCTTTTTTTAACATTGCCAGTACATGGCCAGATACAATTGGAAATATTATCCAATTATAGGAAATGCCACCTAATTAGTATTTATGATATTTCACACTAGTCCCTAGAGAGAATCTGAGTAAAATTATTTATTTTGTCATCAGTCATTTTGATCCTTGGAATTAAGCAGCCAATGACCTTGATCAACAGTTTTGTAATGAAATTTTTGACCAATCATTATTTTCAATAATAAATGATAGCACATTAAGATTATAGAAATGAATTTGAATATCTTATGTTACAAAAAGAGTAATTAGTACTACATAAAATTAAGGTGTAGTAGCTGAGATTCTTAGAGCAGATTTGTAAGGGGTAAAATACACTAGAGGTCATCTAGTTATAGATTTAGTAACAAACATGTCATTTTTGTTCTAAATATAACAATTGAATCACCAATTATAGGTTTGGGAACAAATAAATCACTTTTCTTTTAAAAGTAATAATTTAGTCACTCAATTAAAATTTTGTGACAAACAAGTTACTATATCATTAGAATTGAAACAAGGGCTCTAATATGAAATAATTCAATAAACTTAACCATTCATGTTTAAAATTTTTGACATTGTACCATCCTAACACACCTTCCGTTCACTTACCACACTCCATACTATTGTCCATAAGTCTGGTGATCAACGAATATGATAACTCTACAAACACAGACACTTCACTACTTGACAACTGGCAAACTAATGGAAACAGACTCATTATGACCTTAATGTCGTCTACTAGTAGATAGGGATGTAAAAACAAGTCAGAACCTGGTAACCTGACTGAAACCTGCCCGAGTCAGAACCTGATTTGACCCGAGTTTTTTTTTACCCGAACCCGATCTGCAACCGACTGTTGTTGATCCGAACCCGAATTTGACATGTTACTGTAGCAACCGAACCCGATCTGCGTCCGACTGAAAACGACCCGAACCCGAATTGGACCTGTTAATTTGGACCTGAAACCCGACCTGCGTCCGACTGAAAAGAACCCGAACCCGAAGCCGACCTGGCAAATAACCGAAATTACCCGACTGAATTGACCCGATATCCGATTTTACCCGACCTGAAATGGACCCGACCTGAAATGGACCCGACCTGAAAATGGACCCGACCTGAAATGGACCCGACCTGAAATGGACCCGACCTGAAATGGACCCGACTGAAATGGACCCGACCTGCTTTTGAACCCGACCTGTTAAGTGACCCGACCTGTTCTTGACCTGAGCTGAAATTAACCCGAAACCTATGACATGATGAATTAAAAAAATTATAAAAGTTCATATATCATATACATATATAATGTATATACATATACACTTACATATATTAATATAGGTGATGTATATGCGCGCATACATATATATATATATATATATTAAGTACTAAAGTTTGAAAAAAGAATAAGTAATTGATAATTTATGAAAATAAAAAATTAAATGAAGAGTTGTTTTTAATTTTAAAGTTTATTCATTAACTTGAATAAAATTGTAAATTTACAAATTATAAAAAATTAAATAACAATTGTAAACTTATTTGTAGTTCATAAAATTTACTATAGTTATAACATATATATGTATAGCATTTGTAATTGTAGTTCAAAAATTTACAAGTCTAAAATTTTATAAGTCTACAATTTTATTTGTTTATACTTAGTTAACAGATTCTTTAAGATTGTAAAACTTAGTGAAATTATAACTAGAACAAATACAATTTGTAATTGTTGTCTTAAGTTAACAGATTGTTTAAGTTGTTTTTAATTTTAAAGTTTATTCATTAACTTTTGCAGTTCAAAATTGATAAGATTATAAAGTATATGATTTTACTTAAGTAGAACAAATTAAGTAATTGTTGTCTTAAGTTACAAAATGTAGAATTAAGTTAAGATATAAAAAAAATTTATACACTTAAGTAAATAAATTAACAGATATAAAATAAAAATAACTAGAATTTCAGATTATCAATACTTTATTACTTAAAAAAATATCAATACAGAATGTAAAAAAATACAAGATAAAAATTTACACTTATAATTTTACAAACCGAATGTCACAAAATACAATTTGTAATAAAATTAGCCCTCAGATCTTATAGCAAAGCTAAAAGCACTTTGCTACCAGATAATTCTTCATCGGGCTATCTCATCTAAATGCTACCAACAGCTAATTATGGGTAACTGGTAAGAAACCAACATAATTATGGGCAACACTAAGATAAGAGAGGAACAGCAAGCTACCAGTAACCAACAGCAACACCAAGCCATTAACAGCAGCAGCAAACAGCATCACCAACTCACAAACAGCAGCAGCATTCAGCTAAGAAGCAAGAAAAAACAGAATCAGATGCAACATCAGATGCAAAACAAAACACTAAGTCAAATTAAAGAAACAGAAACAAGGATTATACCTCACTTAACAAGAAACACTAAGTCAAATTAAAGAAACAGAAACAAGGATTATACCTCACTTAACAAGAAACACTAAGTCAAATTAAAGAAACAGAATCAGATTCAACATCAGATGCAAAACAAAACACTAAGTCAAATTAAAGAAACAGAAACAAAGATTATACCTCACTTAACAAGAAACACTAAGTCAAATTAAAGAAACAGAAACAAGGATTATACCTCACTTAACGAGAAGGATTATACCTCACTTAACAAGAAGGATTATACCTCACTTAACATCAGATGCAACATACACATCAGATACTTCTACATTGAAGTGCTTCCTGCAAAACAAAACAAAGTCAGTAACTGAATATAAAAATAAAACAAGAATTGAAAAAACAGAAAAAGGATTATACCTTAACCTTGAAGTGGATCTTCAACAGACACATCCGAGACTGAGGCATCCTTCCCAACAGCAAGAAATTCTTCATCCCTTTCTTCAGGCTCAAAACCATACAACCAATTTCTGGTTGTTACAAACACTTCTACATTTTTAGGCAAAAGCCTAGCCCTCAACTTGTTCAATATTCGACCTCCCATACTAAATGAGGATTCAGAAGCTACAGAGGTGATTGGAATGGCTAACACATCTCTAGCCATGAGTGAAAGCACTGGAAAAGACACAGATTGTGTTTTCCAATACTCTAAAATATCGAACTCAGCATCTGATGTGCGAGGGAGAAGGGGCAAAGAAATGTAGGAGTCAACATCGGACTTACCACTCCTAGAAGCTGCCAAATTGGCATCAAAGTTCTGCATTAAATAAAAAAAATTAGTAAACTGTAAATGAAAAAAAATAACTATAAAAACAAAAGCTAAAAGATAAACTGACCTGAAAGAGATTAGATTTTTTGAAGGTCCTAGGGCGACCAGAACTTGACAGACTTGAAGAATGAGTAGAGTTACTTTGGACAGAAGAATTATTAGAAGAAGTACGTGCAGATCTTGAATAATAAATATACATACTCACAAACTCATTATAAACAACACTTACCCTCCTTTCAACCTCATCCTCAACATAGAGGACACCATACAACTCCTTCAGAAGTTGTAACTTATACCGAGGATCAAGTAAAACAGCAAAAGACAGAATAGTTGAATGATCAGACCAGTATTTCTCATACAAATCAAGCATAGGACCAGCCATTGCAGAGATGCCCTCACATGGATCATTGTGAGCATCACATAAAAGTTTCTCAATGGCAACAACATTAGCCAAGTACAAATTAGCAGTAGGATACTTGGATCCTGAGAACAGAGTTGAAATTTCAAAGAAGGGCTCAAGGAAATCACAAATTAATTGAGCAGTTTCCCACTCAACATCAGAGATTACATCCAAACCATTTTCCCTATTCACAAACAAGTTAATAGCATGTTTAGCTTCTAGTGCCCTACGAAGCATCAGGTAAGTAGAGTTCCATCGAGTAGGAACATCCAAGACCAACTTACCAGAAAAATCAGAACCACAGTCATTAATAGCAGAATCAAAGGAACAGAGTCTAGAATCAGAAGAATCTATAAATTTAACAATCTCACGCAATTTAACAACAGATGAGTCGATTACCTTCAAGCCCCTTTGAACTATCAAGTTCAGGATATGGGCAGCACACCTTATATGAAAAAACTTACCATTGCATGGCAGAGGAGAAATTGCATGCAAATCATCTTTCAGACGCCTCACCATTCTTTCATTTGCAGAAGCATTATCAAGAGTCATTGTAAAAGCTCTCTTCTCAAGACCCCATTCAGTTAACATATTTTTAACAAACTTGTAAATAGACTCACCATCATGGGGAGGGGGGAAACGACGAAAATTTAAAATCTTAGACTGAAGTTTCCAGTTATTATCAACATAATGTGCAGTCAGTGCAAAGTAAGAACGTGAAGTGCAAGCAGACCAGCCATCACATGTAAAACAGATACGACTCAGAACAGATTGCATTGAATCAAAAAGCAATTTCTTATGCATCTCATGCTTTAACATGCAAGCCTTAGTAATAGAGTACCTTGAAATATCTTTCACATTAGGATTTAAATAATTATGCAAAACCCTAAGTTTATCATGCTCAACAACACTCAAAGCATAACCATGACAAAGAATTGCTTCAGCAAACAGTTCACAATATCTTTTCTGATCAAAAGCAGCTTCTGAACTACTATTGGGATTAGTAGCAAGAAACTCCTTATAAGCATCACATTTTTCAGTATGTCTTTTCGGATTAGAAGTACCAATATAAGAGTCAGCTTTATACCTTTTCTTTTTGCAGTACTTACATTCTGCAAAAAGCCCTTCTGGAAGCTTAATGAATGTGTAATGATCCCAAACAGGGGATGTTCTTCTCCCAATGTCCCCTCCAGCTGAAGCTGTAGACTTCCTCTTGGAGGTACGAACTGTCTCAGACAGTTGATCATTTGCACCCTCTTCTAGCAAAAACATACAAAAAAAGAGTCAGAAATATACAAAATATATGTTAAAAAAAATCATAATGAACAAGGATTAATAAATTACCTTGAGACAATATAATTTGGTCATTTAGATTTCTTTCTCCAGGAAAGTCCAACTCATAAGAGAATGAATTCATAGCTGTCGCAAAACTGAAAAAGTGCAAATCAGAGAACCAAAAATAAAAAAAATACAAAAACATATATACAGACATCCATAAACAAAGAAAAATTTCTAATGGTTTCAGTTTAACCCTTGTACGTGGCGTTGTTACACCTATCCACAGGGACAAAATTTAAAATCCCCCTTTGGCACCAGTAGCACCGCAGGTCAGGTAGTCCAGCCGATATACTCAGGTTAAACCAACGAAACCCTAAAGACTCAGACCATACATATGCATACATGCATAAAGATATAACACGCAGAAAACAGATATAACATGCAATAAAAAGATCTCAGATAACATGCAATAAACAGATCTCAGATAACATGTAATAAACAGATCTCAGATAACATGCAATAAACAGATCTCAGATAACATGCAATAAACAGATCTCAGATAACATGCAAACTGATATAACATCCAAAAACAGATCTCAGAAAACAATCATACATATAAACAAACAGATCTCAGAAAATAATCATACATATAAACAAACAGAAAGAAACATGCAAAAGGAGATATACAACCTTCCAGCTTGATGAACAGACCGGCACGCAACAGGAACAGACAGAAAGAAGCCAGAAACGATTCTGAGAAAAAAAGGAAAATAGTAAGAATCTGAAAATCAAACAAAAAAATAAATAGAAGAAAAAGAATATATAACTTACACGAATAGATCTGGGAAAATGAAAAGGCAGAGAACAGCTCTCGGAAAATGAAAAGACAGAGAAGAACAGATCTCAGAATCTGAAGAGATAAGATGAGAATACGAAAGGATGTTGGGATTAGATGTTAGGGTTTGGGGATTAGATGTTTAGGGTTAAGGTTTAGATGTTAGGGTTTCAGATTTAGGGTTAGGGTTTTGGGATTAAGGGTGTAGATGTTAGGGTTTCAGATCTAGGGTTAGGGTTAAGAATAAATTAGGGTTTAGGGTAAAACAGAAATGATTTTGGGTTTTGGGTTTAGAAGGATTGAAGATAGAAATTCTCAAGAACACGAGGTTGTTCTTGAGAAAAGAAGGGGGTTTGATCGAAGAAAAACAGGTTTAAGGAAGAAATTTGTGTTTATAGAAGATCTGGGAGGAAATTTTGGAAGAACATGGAAGAACACGAGGTTGTTCTTGAGAAAAGAATGGGGTTTGATCGAAGAAAAACAGGTTTAAGGAAGAAATTTGTGTTTATAGAAGATCTGGGAGGAAATTTTGGAAGAACAGGGAAGAACTTGGGAAGAACACGAGCTTTTGATCGAAAGAAATGAGGAAAATCTGGGATTTTGGTGTTTGTGGATGAGAGAGATTTTGAGACGATATTTCGGCAGCATAACAGAAGGGAGAAAGGAGCAAATTTGGCTGAGGGGTGAGGGTCTATTTATAGGGCTCGAGCCGGGTCGGAGGATCCGCGCACTTTGAAACGGGTTCTTCGGGTTTTGCTCCGCAAGCACTCCTTCTTTGATTTCTTTCAATTTCGTCCTTTTTGTTTTGAAATTGAGCTTAAATCTTTGATTATTTTTCAATTGCATCCTTAATTCAGTTTTAACTTTTAAAGTTTAGGGTTATGGTTTTAATTTAGGGTTTGTGGTTTTAATTTAGGGTATAAATTAAGGGTTTACTGATTTGTTTATGGCTAATATATTTTATTTAGTTTTTTTTAGGGTTAATATGTTACTTTAGGGTATAAATTAAGGGTTTTGGGTTTTTCGTTTAATGTTAATGTGGTTTAGGGTTTATGATCTTTAATTAGGGTTTTAATTTAAATGTTTAGGGTTGAAGGGTTTTAGGTTTTAGTAATTAATTTTTAGTTTTAATATTTGTAGGTTTTGATTTAGGGTTTAGGGTTTCATGAAGCAATGTACTTCGATCCTTTAGTTTTAATGTTTATGGTTTAGTGTTAGGGTCTAGTGTATAGTGCTTAGGGTTTAATGTCACGATAACAAGTGACTTAGGGTTTTGATTTTATGAGTTTCAATTTAGTGTTTAAGGTTTAGGGTTTAGGGTTATCATTAGGGTTTTGAACCTTAACCCTAAGCCCTAAACCCTGAACCCTAAACCCTGAACCATAAGGATTAAACACTAAACCCTTAGATCCTTACCCTAAACCCTAAGCCCTAAAGTATGTAAGTATTTATGCATTTAGGGTTTACGTTAGTATAATGAACTAAGGTTAGTTCGAGTGATTAGTTTGTAAGGTTTAGGGTTTAGTGTTAGGGTCTAGGGTATAGTGCTTAGGGTCTAGTGTATAGTGCTTAGGGTTTAATGTCACGATAACAAGTGACTTAGGGTTTTGATTTTATGAGTTTCAATTTACTGTTTAAGGTTTAGGGTTTAGGGTTATCATTAGGGTTTTGAACCTTAACCCTAAGCCCTAAACCCTGAACCCTAAACCTTGAACCATAAGGATTAAACACTAAACCCTTAGATCCTTACCCTAAACCCTAAGCCCTAAAGTATGTAAGTATTTATGCATTTAGGGTTTACGTTAGTATAATGAACTAAGGTTAGTTTGAGTGATTAGTTTGTAAGGTTTAGGGTTTAGTGTTAGGGTCTAGGGTATAGTGCTTAGGGTCTAGTGTATAGTGCTTAGGGTTTAATGTTACGATAACAAGTGACTTAGGGTTTTGATTTTATGAGTTTCAATTTAGGGTTTAAGGTTTAGGGTATATGGTTATCACTAGGGTTTTAAACCCTAAGCCATAAACCCTAAACCCTAATGTATATAAGTATGTACATATGTACATATTAATACATGAATCTCAAACCTCAAACCCTAAACCTTAAACCCTAAACCCTAAAGCTATATATACTACAACACAACCCCTAATGTATGTAAGTATGTACATGTGTACACATTAATCTCAAACCTCAAACCCTAAACCCTAAACCCTAAAACCTAAACCCTAACCTACATACACTACAACACAACCCCTAATGTATGTAAGTATGTACATGTATACACATTAATCTCAAACCTCAAACCCTAAACCCTAAACCCTAAACCCTAAACCCCTAATGTATGTAAGTATGTACATGTATACACATTAATCTCAAACCTCAAACCCTAAACCCTAAACCCTAAACCCTAAACCCTAACCCTAAACCCTAACCTACATACACTACAACACAACCCCTAATGTATGTAAGTATGTACATGTGTACACATTAATCTCAAACCTCAAACCCTAAACCCTAAACCCTAAACCCTAAACCCTAAACCCTAAAGCTATATACACTACAACACAACCCCTAATGTATGTAAGTATGTACATGTGTACACATTAATCTCAAACCTCAAACCCTAAACCCTAAACCCTAAACCATAAACCCTAAACCCTAACCTACATACACTACAACACAACCCCTAATGTATGTAAGTATGTACATGTGTACACATTAATCTCAAACCTCAAACCCTAAACCCTAAACCCTAACCTACATACACTACAACACAACCCTTAATGTATGTAAGTATGTACATGTATACATATTAATACATGAATCTCAAACCTCAAACCCTAAACCCTAAACCCTAAACCCTAAACCACAAACCCAACCATATTGTATATAAGTAATTAATTATATATGTGTGTACATATTAATGCATGAACGCTCAACACAAAACCCTAAACCCTAAACTTTATTTTTATTCTAAATTGACATATACTTATTGTTTTTTTTCATTACTCTAATTTTTATACTTTTAATTTGATATTTTTGTTTTTATTATAGTCCCTAAAACTTTATTTTTATTCCAAAATACCCATTTTCCTTATTTTTTTTAATTTGTCTAATGTTTTATAATTTTAATTTGATATTAATGTTCATTATAATCTCTGAAATTTTATTTGTAATCCAAATTGACCCATTTTCTGTCCAAATCGACCCATTTTGATTCTTTTTTAATTACTCTAATGTTTTATAATTATAATTTGATATGACTTTAAATAATTAACTCAAAATTAACGACGATTGACGAAGGTCAACCTAAAGTCTATCAACTACTTATATGGTTGTACGACCGAACTCAAACTGAATACGAATTTCAATCACAAAAATACCCCGACCTGAATTACCCGACCTGAAGCTACCCGACCTGAAATTACCCGACCTGAAATGCACCCGACCTGAAATGCACCCGACCTGAAATGAACCCGACCTGAAATGAACCCGACCTGAAATAGACCCGACCTGAAACGAACCCGACCTGAAATGAACCCGACCTGAAACGAACCCGACCTGAAATGAACCCGAACTGAAATGGACCCGACCTGAAATGTATCCGTACCCGAATTAACCTGCCAATTATCTGCTTCGGACCCGACCCGTTCTAACCCGACCTGAAATGGACCCGACCTGAAATGGACCCGACCTGAAATGGACCCGACCTGAAATGGACCCGACCTGGAATGGACCCGACCTGAAATGGACCCGCACCCGACCCGAGTCGAGTCAATTTTTTTTTTTTACCTAAAATGACCTGTATCCGATTTTACCCGACCTGACAAAACCCGACCTGAAACCTGACCGATTACCTGTTTTTACATCCCTACTAGTAGACACAATCACTTCACTCATAGAATTTTTAAATATGAAAGATAGGGGTGTTCATGGTAGGTTAACCATACCGTTTAGCCTAAACGGTACGTTAACCGTTATAGCAGTTATTGTAACCTAACCATTAAGAAACGATTAACTATTTTAACTGCTAATGGTTAACCGTTATTAACTGTTTGGTTATAGGTTAACATGTTCATTGCTTCTTTTGAGAAAAATGAAATTATCTCTCTGATAAATATTATATTATAAGAGGATCTCGAGATTTACGTAGTCAATATTGTGAACAAAATATATGTATAAATAATTTAATAACGGTTAACCATTAACCATTAACCATTATTTTTAGCGGTTTGGTTAACCGAAACCGTTTAATCTTTAACAGTTAGGTTAATTAACATGTAAAATGTATGATTATATCGGTTAATAGTTACGGTTAATTATGCACACCCCTAATGAAATGGTTAATTTTATTGAATTATTTCAAATTATGACCAAACTAATAAGATGCATAAGTTCGGTAGACTAAACATATAATTGAGTGACTTGTTTGTTCCTAAACCTATAATTAAGTAGAGGTGGCAATCGGGTCATTCGGTTCGGGTTCGGTTCGGGTCGTTTCGGTTCGGGTCATTTCGGGTCTATCTAGAATCGGTTTAGATTCGGTTTGGGTCGGTTCGGTTCGGGTTCGGGTCTGATTCGGGTTTGTGATGAGTCGGATTCGGTTCGGGTATTGGATCGGGTCAAAATCGGATCGGTTGTTTTCGGGTCGGGTCAATATCGGATCGGTCCCTTTCGGTTCGGGTCAAAATCGGGTCGTTCGGGTCGCTTTCGGGTCGGGTCAAAATCGGGTCGATTTCGGGTCGATTTCGGGTCGGGTCAATTTCGGGTCAGGTCAAAATCGGGTCCCTTTCAGTTTAGTATTTATGGTTTAGTTTAGAGTTATTAGTGTATGAAATTAATTCTGATTCAACTTGTTAATCTATGCATTTGAATTTGATTAAATATTTAAATCAAAGCTTCATGTATCCATATCAAAATTTTTTGTATAATTATATTAAATCAAAGTTTATTATATGTAATAATAATAATAATAATAATAATAATAATAATAATAATAATAATTTCTGAAATGAATTAATTTATTAAACTTATGATCTAATTGAGCTAACTAAAATCTAAAAGCATAAATCACGGACATAATTAAAATAATTATAAAACTAAATGTGAAATTTCAATTAAATTAATCTAAATTAAAACTCAATTAAATTTAAAAAGAAAAAGAAAAAAGAGAAAGACAATTGGTAAAAATAAAGAGGGAAAAGACAAAAATTTGGAGGGAAATAAGCCACCAATTTTTTAAGCTAGATTGAAAAAAGAAAAGAAAAAGACAATTAGAAAAAATAGAGAGAGAAAAGACAAAATTTTGGAGGGAAATAAGCCACCAATTTTTTAAGCTAGAGATTAATTACTTTTTAGGTCACGTTGCATTTAAAATGTTACATTTTAGTCAACTTTAAGTTTTAGTTTAATTTAATTTAGTCACAAGTATCCCCACGGTTTAGACTTCGGATATAGAAATCCCCTCCCTGTAGTGATATTTAGTCTCTAAAAATTTACTTTTAGTCGAAATTAACTAATCTTTGTAATTTAGTCTATTAATTTAATATAATGATATTTTTGTTCATTTTAATTTCTAAGATTTAATTTTTAGCTAAAATTGACCCATATTTATTTATATGGTATAATTATAAAATTGGTCATTGGACTCTCAAATTTCTCCACTTCCAAATTGTCAATTTAGTCCACAATTTCAATTTTATGCTATATTTTATGGTGAAATTATAAAATTGGTCACCAAGATCTCAAATTTCTATACTTTCAAATTGTAAAGTTGGTCTCTAATTCCGATTTTAGCTACATTTTATGGTAAGATTGTAAAAATTATCTCTAATTTTAGTTTATGGTTTATGGTTTATTATGTATTGGTCTATTATGTATCCATTCCTTTTAATGCAATCTTTTGACATTTTTTTCTTTGTAAATGTAAGATTAAATATTAGGAGAGAAAATAGTACATTGAAACTCTAAATTTAAAAATTAGTTTATTTAATTAATATTAAAACGTAAAATAACATAAAATGTTATTATACCACAACTTTGACAAGAGGAACAATCTCTTCCATGATATAGTATAAAAAGATAATAAAACATACTTCTTTTTATTATTTATTATATTGTTAAAAATAGATATTCGGGTCAAAATCGGGTCAAAATCGGGTCAAAATCGGGTTAAAATCGGGTCGATATTCGGTTCAGCTTTCGGTTCAGCTTTCGGTTCGGGTAGCATTCGGTTCGGGTCAAATCGGTTCGGGTCCATTCGGTTCGGGTCCATTTCGGTTCGGGTCCATTTCGGTTCAACAAAAAATTTCGGTTCGGTTCGGTTCGGTTCGGTTCAGTTCGGGTTTCGGGTCAACTTCGAATCATCATTTCGGGTCAAAATCGGGTTTCGGTTCGGGTCGGTTCGGTTCGGGTTTCGGGTCTCGGGTCAAGTTTGCCAGGTCTATAATTAAGTGATTGAATTGTCACTTTTAGAATGAAAATGACTTATTTAATTGAGTGACTCAATGTTACTTTTAAAAGAAGAGTAGCATATTTGTTACTAGACCTATAAATAAGTGACCTGTTGTGTAATTTACGCATTTGTAATGATGATGAGTCTCAAATCAGTGTGGGACGAGAGAATGCAAAGAATCTGATATAAATACCGCTTTATACAAAGGTTGCCAATTGACAAATCGTCTGAGTTTTGAATTTTAACCTGCTTGCTGTTTACCCGAGTTGGAACTGTGCTTCATTGTTTCTCTGTTTATCTTCTGCGTTTCTTCTTCAAAGGTATGCATCTTTCAACTCTCCCCCCATCATATTCACAGACTCCTTTGTTTGTTTGTTGTATTTTTCTCTTCTTTTTCTGGGTTTAATTCTATCGAAATTTCTCCCTTGTTTTCTTGTGTTTGTTTGTTGGTTGGTTCTTTTTCATACTTTTGCATGCGTGCAGATTTATGGGCTCTTTTTGTCTTGGAATCTTATCTACTCTGTTTTTAAGAATCTGAGACGCATATCCAACACCCAGAATCGTTGTGGTCTCTGCTTCTTACAGTGTTATATTTCCTCGAATATTATGTTTTTTGTAAGCTTTTACAGTTACGAAGTTTTAAGCTTTGGCAACGGCTTTAAACATTGATGATGAGTTTGAGAGCTGCGTTGTTTATTTGTCCTGAATTGTGGATTCCCTTGTTTTTATGAGATTTGTTGGGATTATATTTTCAAGATGCTTTCTTTAGTTCATAAGGTGTTCGCTAAAATGTGTTAATGACTCGGTCTTTGATATAGTGATTCTTTTCGTTAACTTCGCCATATACCTGCTTACTGTGTTCGTGTTTCTCTTAAAATCGAATTGATTTGTAGGCCTTCAAGGGGTAGAAAATTTGTTCCAAAGCTAAGATGGTGGAGAATGATGATATCTATAGAAAGGATGGGACGGTGGATATCAATAAGGAACCTGCTAACAAGAAAAAAACTGGGAATTGGAAAGCTTGCTCTTTCATTCTTGGTATGATTTTAATCTTTTCTGGTTTCATACTTCGTTTCTAATGTTTTTGTTCCTAGTTTGCTCTGCATTTGTTTAACTCTGAAATTTCATCAGGAAATGAATGTTGTGAACGGTTGGCCTACTATGGGATGGGGACGAATCTTGTCAACTATCTCCAAGAACGTCTCAATCAGGGAAATGTTGCTGCATCGAACAATGTTACGAATTGGTCTGGAACCTGCTATATTACACCGTTGATTGGGGCCTTTCTTGCCGATGCATATTTGGGTAGATTCTGGACAATTGCTGTTTTCTCGATTATCTACTTCTTTGTAAGTTTGGGTTCAACACAAAATTCTCTTTTTCTTAACAGTTAGATTCTCGGATTGCATATGCTGGTGGTATTTTATTGAGGCCTCTAGTTTTGCCAAGTAAAACAGTTATACTTGAATCCTTGATTGATGACTTTGTTTTTCTTGAAGGGTATGACACTGTTAACATTGTCTTCTTCTATCCCCGGACTAAAGCCATCATGCAATGGAGATGATTGCCACCCGAAACAAGGACAAGTTGCAGTCTTCTTTGTAGCATTATACTTGATTGCTCTTGGTACTGGTGGGATTAAGCCGTGTGTCTCATCTTTTGGTGCTGATCAGTTTGATGAAACTGATGAGGTTGAGAGAAAAAAGAAGAGCTCTTTTTTCAATTGGTTTTATTTCTCGATCAATATCGGAGCACTTATTGCTTCTTCCGTTCTAGTTTGGATACAAATGAATGTGGGGTGGGACTGGGGTTTTGGAATCCCAGCTGTTGCAATGGCTGTTGCGGTTATATTCTTCTTTTCTGGTAGCCGAACTTATCGCTTTCAAAAACCTGGGGGAAGTCCGCTTACAAGGATTTGTCAGGTTATTGTTTCATCCTTCAGAAAAGTTAACGTCAAAGTTCCTAAAGATCCGTCTCTTCTTTACGAGATTACTGACGATGAATCCGTTATTCAAGGGAGCCGAAAGCTAGAGCACACAGATAAGTTAAAGTATACTATTAATGCTCAACAAACTTGCTTATACTTTGTTGATATAGGCAACATTGCTTTTTATTTTATTTGATTTTATTTCATCTTTTACATTTATAGGTTCTTTGACAAGGCTGCAATAGAGACTCAAAATGACTATGCCAGGGATGCATTAAACCCGTGGAGCCTATGCACTGTAACTCAAGTCGAGGAGCTGAAGTCGGTTATCAGGTTGCTTCCGGTATGGGCTTCAGGAATCATCTTTGCTGCTGTTTACAGCCAAATGAACACTATGTTTGTTTTGCAAGGCAACACTATGGACCAGCACATGGGCCCAAATTTCAAGATTCCTTCGGCATCTCTCTCCCTCTTTGACACTCTCAGCGTTATCTTCTGGGCTCCTGTATACGACAAGATCATCGTCCGATGTGCTAGGAAATTCACAGGCAATGAACGGGGCTTCACCACGCTCCAACGAATGGGCATTGGCCTCGTCCTTTCTATCTTTGCAATGATCACTGCAGGCATTCTAGAGGTGGTCCGGCTTCGAATTGTCCGGAAGAACAACTACTATGATCTCGAGACTATTCCCATGTCAATCTTCTGGCAGGTTCCTGAATATTTTCTAGTCGGATGTGCCGAAGTCTTCACATTCGTCGGACAGATAGAGTTTTTCTACGATCAAGCACCTGATGCAATGAGAAGCCTGTGCTCGGCTCTCTCACTAACGACTGTTGCACTAGGCAACTATTTGAGCACTGTGCTGGTTACCGCTGTGACAGAGATAACCACTCGAAACGGAAAGCTCGGATGGATTCCGGACAATTTAAATAGGGGCCATCTTGACTATTTCTTTTGGCTTCTAGCTATCCTCAGCCTACTTAACTTCTTAGTGTATCTCTGGATAGCAAGGTGGTATACGTACAAAAAGGTTGCTGGACACCCTTGAACAATAAATTAAGCCTTTGATTCCAACATTCGTAGCTTGAACTTTGTAGACTTGATTTGGATATTTCAGCATATTAATGTTTTTCGAATTTTCGAACTATATTCGACTGCAGAATTGGATATGATGTTTGTTCTCTTTCTTTTCTCCCATCTAAATCCATGCCTTGTAAGTTTCTCACTTGAAAATGGCTCCTAAAGGACAAAGGTTGCTTTTTCCGATTGTGGACATTAGATATATTCATTCTTATATTGCTTCATCTCATTTATTTTTTATTTTTATTTTTTAAAAGGTAAGTAAATATTTTTGGGTAATTATTCTACGTACAAGCGTTGGACTCCATTTAAGGTTTAGAATTTAGGAATTTAATTTTTGTTATTATGAATTTAGGGTTGATAGAATTTTGGGTTTAGGGTTAAATTAAGGTTTATAGCTTAAAACTTAAATATCTAACTATATTATCCTGAATCTTAAAATCTTATCCTAAACTCTACGATCGGGATACCGACGAGAATATAAGAGATAAAAAAAGAATAAAACAAAATTCTATTGATTTTTTAAATTTGATTATAACCGAGTCTTGTTTGTCTAGTACAAATTAAGTTTGGAAAAAAATACTCAATTTGATTCTATTCAAATTTATAGAATTGAAGTTTTAAATTAAACGTAATTATATATAAATTATATAAACATTGATAAAATATTTTTAAACTTTTAAGTATTTAATGGATTATAATAGACCAAATCAAAAAGAGAATGGGTGTACTTAATTTGACACACAGACAAATCTAAGCCCAATATAACATAATAGAATTTGTGTAACTTTTATGTGTACTTTATATGGATACTTTTATCCTCTTTCGATGTACTTATATATATACATGCTCTAATATTAAAAAATATTAAGAATTACGTAATTTTTAAGTTTTAATTTTAAATTTTAAATTTTAAACCCTACATCTTATACTCTAAAAAGTACACCCTACTCTAAATTCTCTAAACTCTAACTACATACCCTAAACTTAATTCTAAAAATAGGGGCATAAATAAAGACATCGTAGAAAATTTCCATCTTTTTTATATACTCCACCAATAATTTTATATTACTCTATTAATGATATTTTTTACTATTTTATTGGTTGATTATATTTTTTTGATAATACACTCGTGGATAATAGATAGGGCTTCTACGTCGAAACTCGACCTTTTGACGACTGCATTTCGAAAGGTTATTTAAAAATCAAGCAGGCAGGTTCCCACTTTGTTTGAGGTTGATCTAAAAAATAAATAAACCAATGTTGATCATAAAATACAGGAAAAGAAAGTATTAGCAGAAACTAAAGAGGATACTAATGAAAAAGAGGATGTTATTCATTTTAAGAGACGAATTTAATTTATTTTGTCTATAAAATATGTGGTACATTAAAAGGTTAATAAAAAATATCAACGGTTAAAAACATGCCTAATGGCAGCCAGCTCTGAGGGAGAAAAAACACATACAAACCAAACTCTGCTATGAGTTATGACAAAACAACACACACAATTTTGTTATTGGATTGGAATGCAGCAACATTGAACCAAAGACAATACCTAATCAATCTCAAATTCAATACAACCTCAGTAAGCTCCTAGCAATGGAATGTGCATGGCTTGCCCTGTTTTTGCCTGACCCGCATCTCCGGCTGCCCCTCGTCGGCGTCAAGTAGAACCTTAACAGTCCGTTATCGACGTTATTCGGTGAATACCTTGCACTCCTATACCTTGCACCAACACCGAAATTGCTCGAACTCCTCCAGCTTATGCTGCTATTGCTCCTCAAAATCGTCGGATTAAAACCGCCTCGAACATCTCCGTTCCTTTCCCCTCTCAACTCCGACCAAGATCCCGAATACCTCTCCATGTCATTAGCTCTACTATACCTATCTTCGTCCTCATCTTTGTTAACACTCCGCCTGTTAATAAACCCCAAGATGTTCCAAGCTTTACTCCACCTCCGTGACTTCTTAGACAATCCTTTCCGGTCCCCGGTCCCGTTCACGGACTCGAAGATCTCGGAATAATCATCCCTCAAAGAATTTGAGTTGGAATCCCTATCCGGCACAACAAGTTTAGGTCCATTGAAGTAATCAACATTTGCATTAGAAACCGATTTAACTTCACCCGTCACAGCTACTACATCTGCAGTAATCTTACTAATGGAACTCGACCTATCGAGACTCTTTCTTCTCCTGGAAGAAGAATCATAGTAATAATCCCTTGTCTGAGCAGACCCTCCGGGAAGGGATTCGTCCTCGATACTGGAACTTTTCGCCGGCGGATCCTCGACAGGGATTTGAACAACAGGAGCATCTTCCACAACGGAAACCATTGTGGGCATTCTCGGGAATGTTCTGCCGATCAAATAACCATCCCAAGAAGCTCTTGCTTCATCGAAAGAATACCGCGGATCATCAAGAGAAAACCTCGGCTCCGTGTCACAAGACCTTCTTTCAAACCCATAATCCGCAATCTCGGACTGGGTTTCTCTGTATTTTCTACTATTCGGCTTCTCCACTGCCAATCTGGCTGATCCACCATCATTTCTCCTCTTTTTAAGCTTTTGCTTTTGCCTCCATTTCTGTAATTTCTTGCTGAAAACTGAAGCAGCGGACCAGAAACTCCCGGCAATCTCCTTAAAATCTCTTCCGGGAGCCTTTTTTGTTTGCGAATCGAGATCTATATGATCCTTCATGGGCATCAGCTCCTCTTCGTATTCCTCCGCAATATCTTCAACTTTCTCTTCGATTAAACTCGTGGCAACAACAGCCGCATTGGGTTGTTCTTCTTCTTCTTCTTCGATGATCTCTATGTAATCTGCGTGATTGGTTTCACTCTCGATTCGGCCGTCTTCTTTGCTTTCAAAAACAGGACCTTGAACGGCACTTGAAGAAGAACACAAATTTGGAGCTTCAGCTTCAACGATTTCAGAAGACCTTCCGTTTCCAGCTGCTTCTTTTTTATGTGGGTTCCTCTCGGCGTCGTGATGAAAGAGTGACCAAAGCGTATTTCGAGCCCTAACGTCACAAGATTTTCTCTGAGGTTCAAACCCCCCAGACAAACCCTCGTTCTTGGAGGCCGAGAAAGACTTCGTCCGTCTTAGCTCGGGGAAAAACCCGGGTCGGTTACCTCCTCCTCCGGAAGGCTTGAAAATGGCTTTAAGTGCGGCGGTAGCAGAGGAAGTAGTCGCGGCGATTGGAGGCTTCCGAGAAGAAGAAGATGAAGCAGCAGCAGGAGGAGAAGAAGAAGAGTCGAGGACATGGAGACGTTCGCAGAGGCATAAAGGGCAAAAGCTAGTAAAATGCTCTTCGGGGTGGCGAACGCAGGAAGTAGAAGGGCGGTGGGGCTGCGGCGGCGCTAATGCTGGAGGAGGAGGCTCCACGGGGGGATTCATAACCGATAGTAGTATGGAATGAGCCTTCTGCTCATATTATTAGCTCCAGAAAAAGGGTAAAAAAATGAAAAATGTGAGACAAAGATGGAATTTTCATTTCCAGGATTGAGAAACTGTTTGGTTTCAACGGACAGCGAGAGAAAAGAAAAGGAGAGAGAATGATGGGAGCAACGGGAAAAAAATTCCTTAAAAAAACAATAACACATGAGAAACAGTGAAAGAAAAATTAAAAGAAAAGAAAATCTGGGCGTAGAATTTAGACTGGCCCGCGACAGCACACTACTGAACTTGTACTTGTTCAATGTTTTTAACTGATGCCTGATTACTTGCCTGTTTCTCAATGTATGCTTCTCCAAATAAAAGTTTTGGATATGATTTAGGCTTAATATCGAAATAAGTAGGGTGGACAAAATTCGACTCGGCTCGAAAAAATTGAATTATTCGATTCGACTTGAGGCATAAAAATTGACTCGTTTTAACTCGACTCGAAAAAATTTCAAATAAAGTTTGAATTATAAAATGGAAACTCGAATAACTCGAAATTTTTAGTAATTAGTTGATGTTTTTATATTCGAGTTGAGTATGTCAATTTTGCATGATATATTACGTATATCACATGTGAAAATATGGAGAAATATATATGTATATCGTATATGCATATAGAAAGCCGTTGGAATTAGAATCAATATGTATTATAATATAATAAATAATTATAATTAAATTTGTACAGAAACTCAAAAACTTGGCTCGACTAGACTCGGATTTTATAAACTCGATTCGATTCGGAAAAAAATTCAAATAAAATTTAAATCATAAAATGGAACTTGCAAACTCGAATAACTCAAAAAAATTACTCGACTCGATCGAACGTTCAGTCCTATAAATAAGTGCTTAAGTTCTTTTTTTAGGTGTTCAAACTATTATTTTTTATCCTTTTTAAGGTCAAATGAGGTACATATTTTGACCTAAAAAATAATAATTTAAGCACTTAAAAAAATAAAAAAAATACCTAAAAAGAAAAAAATGAGATAATTTGAGTACTTATTATGATATTGACCTTATGGTTTACCAAAACGTGTATGCAAATACGTATAACGTAGGCTTATGTGCACCGTATGGTATTGGAGACGTTATTTTATACTCCGTACAGATACATGTGAGCAATTGTGATCCAGATTAGATTGATAGGGGAGCGCGTGGTGTGCACGGTTGAACCTGGAAAGCCCAGAGCGGGACAGGTTGGGGCCCATGAGAAGCTGTTATCATAGGGGCAGTCTACCCCTAAGACTTTTGATTTGATGATATCACCGTGTGATGATCTGATTGAAAGCTGTAGTTTCAATATTCCCACGTTTGCCTAACAAATTAATAAGAGGAATCTTCCTCTCACCAAATTTCAGGGAGTCTTAACATGTTTACTGTGCGGTTAAAAAAGACAAATTTTTAAATTTATTTAATTGTTAAAATGTTAGGTTTTTAGATAATATTTAATGTTAATTTTTTACAAATATTGATAATTGTCTAAATTCTTAAAATGTTATAAAAAATAAGTATCGCTATTTGTTTTCTAAGTATCGATACTTGTCAAAAATCAAAAAAAAATTAACTTAAAAATCCAACATTTTAAACTTTTAGACAAATTTAAAATTTTATTATTTTTTAGCCGCACCCTAAACTTGTTGCACCGCAAGACTCACCCTTGGCCCTTTATATTTTCATTAGTTTTTGAGTAAAATATTCTGCTTACAAATTTTATTTATTAAAATTAGGATTGGCAATGGGACGGGTCGGAGACAGTTTTGTATTTTTCACTCCGTCCCCAACACTCGAGGGTACGATTTTGAAGAATCTCCATTAAACATTTCGGTTATTTTTTCGTCCTCATACATATCTTTTACGGATCCCCGTAGTTTTTGGTTAATCCTTGTACCAAAAAAATAAACAAAATTTAATATATTAAAACAAATATTCAACACTAAATCTCCAAAAATACAAGCATAAATAATAATTTTAGTTTTACCAACAACAAACAACCAATTTCAAAACTATAAAACATGACTAAATTATTAACTATTGAAACATGACAGTCTGCAGTACCTTTAAAAGAAAATATGTAACTAATAATCTACACTTCCAAATCATGATCTGTTTGTTCTAAAAGAAACTAGATTCGATAATCTTTTCAACCATATAAATTATCTCTTCTAATTTTACTCATACGATTTATGACGAATTTCTGAAGTCACTGCCATTGTTGTTTTTGGAAACAGTCTGCAGTCTTTTCCTCTAACCTTTTCTCACTAAAAAATTAATAGCTCTTAACTCGAAATCAAGAATTGTTCATTTTAAACGAATCTAGACTTCCTTATGGTTATAGAATATAAGGCTTACTTCCTCATTTATCTTGTAGATTTTTTTGTGATTTTTCAAAGTCAACGCTAAAACTATTTTCTAAGAAATCTGTTGTCAAATTTTCATGACATTTCAACATTTAAATATTCATATTTTTTTTAAATACATATCAAAATCGATCATCTTGTATTTTACACAAAACTAAACTGAATCACGTTTACAACGATGCATACACCACTTTCAAATTATTTTATGAAATTTAAGGAGAATTTCCAAACTTACTTCAGCATGTCATATTCAGGTTGCGTGAAATTTGATTTTTATTGAAAAATGGGTGGATTACTCTTATGCCCATCAAACTTTGTAAAATATTGGGATCTCTGCGCATTATTTGGGGATCCCCACGATGATTTATACGAATACGGTTCGGATATAGCAATCCTCGTCTCCATCCCGTCCTCAGGGTTGAAGATTTCGGTTATTCCCCATACTCATCGATTTGAATCCCCACAGTTTTTGGTTATTCTCCACCTGATTGCCTCCCTTAATTAAAATATAGAGTTTCAAATTTTTTTATTAAATATTAAACTTATTATGCATAATAAAACATAACACCTACAAATGCAAGTAGTGCCCCAGATACTTCAGCTCGGAAAAAATACCAAGAAAACTCCCATTTTACTTTTCAATCTATTATATTTTGAGCAGTGTTATTAGAAGTCGGATCAAATAGATATTTTAGAAGTCAAATAATACACATGTTGACTTCACCTTTTTGAGCTCACCTCCTGACGTGGCAGAGCAGTAGACTTTCTACAGTACCAGGAAAAGTCGAATGAAACACATGTAAACTTCGATGTTAATTTTAGAAGTTAACATTTGCGTAACTACACAATCTATTATGAATTGGTTAATATTTTGTGTGATTACACAAACATTTGAAATTTCTAACAACTTGATAACATTTTATGTAATTTTAAGGTCCTAATGCTAGAATTTTGCTCAAACTGCAGGAGCAAAAAATGTGCCCTCTTCAGGTTGCGAGCTACTGAACTTGGAGTTGGTCAAGTAAACTGCGAACACAATACTAGAATTAAGCTGCAAAGCTGATCTTCTGTATTGGCCAAAGCTCCATTGTTTATTATTATTTTTTATTTTTGGGTTTAATGGAGAACTGAAGATTCGGTGGTCAGATTTAAGGCCGGCTCTCGCTTTTGGTGAGAAAACTTAAAAATTGTGAATTAAATTAAAGATTTAAATTGTAATTACAATTGCAATTGTATTTTTAATCGTGTTGTATTTATCGTGATTGCGGACATAACAGATGTTAATTCGGCTATTGTGAGTATTGCAGTTGTAAATTTTTTTTTAATAATATTATACTATTGTGGACATAACAGCTGCAGGTATCGCAGTTTCAAATGGTGTTACTATTGTCATATCACGGTCGTTGTTGTGGTTACATGCCGCTATTTAAATCTATGTCCCTAATAGCAAGTAATGAAAAAAAAATTTCAAGAGTAGGTTCATAGTAATAAGTGTTGAAAAAATTGGGCCCCTAATAATAACAAGTATCTAAAAATGAATTTTTAGACTATTCTCATAATAACAAATCTTGAAGAAAAAAATCGGGGCCCTAATAACAAATATTAGAAAAAAAAATATTAAGAGTAGACTCCTAATAATAAATGTTGAAAAATTTAACTATTATTAACAAGTATTAAAAAATAAACCTCTAATAACAAATATTATAAAAAAATTAAGTCTTTAATAATAACATAATTCAAAAATATACAAATGTTTAGTTTCGGGAGCTGTGAGCTTTGAGCGGGTGCCCTTATCGCCATTGCTCAGGATTGGGCATGGTCTGATTTAGACCAGTAGTTTTGTCTCCCTCAAGCTGTAGTGAGAATGAGCTTCCCTTTATTTCTTCTAATATTGTTCTATCCAGGAACGGTGCCATGATTAAATTACGACAAGACAAACCGATTAATTTTAAAACGAGTATGATCTTAAAAACTAATCAAACCATAAAAATTAATAGAGTTTAGGTAAATTAATTTTAAATTTATAGGATCCTAAAAGAACTATAAACCATAAAATTTTAAGAGAAACAAAGATTTTATTGTAATGATTTCAAAACTATTATAATCTAAAATGTAATTAACTCATCAATATTTTTTTTTGGATGCCCCCTCCCACTGTACACGTGGCTCCATCCCTGTTTCTGTCATTTTTATTTAAATGAAAGAAAAAAGAACAAGAGAATTAACACATTTTCTTTAAACCCTAAAAGAATAACATGAGCGGAGAATTAAACCCAAGATTATTACAATGATAACGTGATCTGCGACAACATGGTAGGGAATATATTGTAACCTTAATGGAAATTGTCATGATTTTATGTTCGTATTATGCATCATTAATTCATAATAATCCATTCATCCACCCGCTTATGATTCTGATATAAACGGGGGGACACAGTTTAAGCAGCGACCCAAGATGTTTAACTCCCTAATTTAAGGGCATGCCAGATGCCACGATCATTTTAATCATTCTAATATGTTAAACCTGAATCCGAATTGGCTCGGATTCAAAACCGGTCCAAATTCGAAACGACTCGATATGAAATTATCCGATTTTTTTTAAACAGAAAAAAATTGCAGCAGAGTTGACATGTTAAGGAGCTGTAAAGGTGACTTTTGAAAAATGCAAAATGATGAGGAAGAATGGATCTGTAGAAATGAGAAAAGGGATTGAATAATGTAAAGATCATAAACATGCGCATGCACTAACGGATTCCACAAATTTCGCCAAACTCATTATATGGAATTATGTTGTCTTAAGCCTAATATCATTATTGTTCATAATTACACTAACCATTTTCTCATATAAAGTTAGTTTATTCTCCTTCTGCTACATACTTCTGTTTGGTCGATTTTTAACAACTGATTTCCGACTCATTTGCCTGACTAATTCAGATTGAGTTTGTAAAGGTTCATTATGAGGGCGATCATTTCAATCTAATTTTCTTCATTTACAATCCCAGAATTCGAACCATTACTTTGCTTAAAAGATCTAATACCTCATCCTACTAGACCAACTAGTTGTTGATAAATTGTATGCATATTTGATTGTAGATTTAAATAAAACAATAATTAAAAATTTGGCAAGCCCCGTTATCACCGAAGAGTAATGAGTGACACAATAGTATGGGCCGAGATATATTGAAATAGTCGTACTCTTAAAAATTTTAAATAGTCATATAATTTTTTGAATCTTATTTATATTTTTATTGACGATCTAATTTAACATCCCTAAATTTTTATAATTTCATATTTCCTAAATTTCTGATATAATTTTGGAAAAGTATGTACCCTGACATAAAATTGTGTTCGTCCCAGAACCGTCTGACAATAAATTAGAGTTATTTTAAGTTCAAGTCATTCATGTTTGTTAGTTAAATTTTTGGAATCAAGTCAAGTAGACTTCAGATCATATTGAATTATTTGTTTGAGTCATTTTGGATTCAGATCCTTTCCGGTATAATTAGTTTGGATTAGTTTATTTTAGATTTAGATATTTTTAAATATTTTTTATAATTAAATAAAATTAATTAGATTTAAATTCAAATTAATTAAATTAACTTTTAAAAAAATGGATGAAAATCGAGATGTCTCTATTATAAGGTGTTTAATATTAAAAGTATTTGATTTTGAAATTACATATAGAAATCATGATTGCTATATGTTAATTGTTAATCATACCGGGAAGAATAAATAAAAGGTGATCGGTGCATGTGTGTTGCAATCAAAAGGAATGCAACCCAACTGCCCATTCCTTGTTCCATATGCTATTTTTATTACTTTTCCTATAAATGGGCATGCCTTTTATTTTTATCAAATTTGTTAGAGTCCTAGAGAAAAAAAATTATAATCAAAATAATTTTTGATCGAATTCAAGTTTTTTTTAAATAATTAAGATAATAAAAAAACAGATTGTCACTTAAAAGTGGATAGTTTATTTTCTTTGGTTTAACCAACAGTATTTGATTTATTGGCCGATTAATTCAGATCGAGTTTTGCAGAGGCTTAATATGGGAGCAACCCCAACCTAATTTTTTCCATTTATAATTTCAAGATTCGAACCCCTAACATTTTATAAAAAGATGAAATTGTAAAGACAAACCCCATATAAAACTCAGTCCAATGATTCTTACATCAAACCATAATTTTTACCAAGTTCTAAACATTTCCATGATTTTCCTCTAATACCTAAAGGCCTCTATGGCAGAGCTTGAAATGGAAACTATAATATAATTTATAGCATTTAGGTCACACATGAACCAGATGAATGATGAAAGGGACTTGAAATTCCACGTGGAAATAAACATAGATATTCATTAGCTTTTAAAAAAAATACTATAATGTGTAATTATACATGAAGAGTGAAGGAATCCCAAGAAAATAATAGGGAGTTTGGCATGTTAGCAACGCAAGACAAAAGCATGGGACTGCAAACAGATGTTTGGTTTTTGAGGTTTGATGAGTAGCAGGCTAAGAGGCAGCAGCTCCACCAGTGACCGGCATGCCTTGAAATTTACAATAAAATAAAGAGCTTTCCAACCCCACCCCTCTAATTCAGGTGAGTCTACGACACATCAGTCTAATTTAAGATTAGAAAATGACACAATTAAAATATTAGAAAATACAGAACATAAAATGTTACCACACAATCTAAAATATTATACTTTTTATAGTATTTTAGGTTGATGACTTTTTGACAAGTTTCAAAACTTGATTTGTGGTTTTATGACAAGTATCAAAACTTGTCGTGAAACACAAAACGTAAAATGGTATTAAAAATTGTAACATTTTGGTTGTGTGGTAACATTGTAGGTTGCGTCCTTTTTAGCCTTAGATTAAGGCACTGCGCCCTAGACTTAGGGGTGTAAATGAGTCGAGTCGAGCTTGAGTAGTGTTGAGCTCGAGTCGGGTCGTTAAGCATTCAAGCTAAGTTCGAGCTCGGTAAATACGAGTCGAGCATGGGTAGTATTGAGCTCGACTCAACTTGTTAAGAACTGGAACTGAGTTCGAGATTGAGTCAAGTTCAATCGAGTCGTGTGTTGACCAAGCTTTGATGGAGTCGGAGTCGAGTTGTAACCCCCTAGACCCGCCTATGCATTACAACGGATCCTAGGAAGTCACATTAGGGTCACAAGAGCGACCCACAGTAAAATACACATGAAAACATTTTTTTTCTTTCTCAAAACACTTATTAAACTGTAAAATCAACTTCTGTTTAAAATACTATTTCAGAAAATCATTTAAACACATAACAAGAAATTTCAGAAAGTACTTTACAGACTCAATCACAAAACCATACGTGACATACGTGACATACATGACATACATGCCCACTAACTATACAGTACCGTACTCCAGAGGCAACGCCGAGGGAACTCCGAACACTGATGTCAAACATTAGGTCATGCTATTTTCTTTGAACCTGCGATGGTAAAAACAACGTGAGCTTGGAAAAGCTCAGTAATACAGAACTACCAAAAGATGCTATAAGCTCATGCAGATACATGGTAGGCATAACATTTTCATGATGTTCCAAGCAGTAACAGTCTTCATTTCCTTTCCGATATTTAAGGGTAATGTTATACTTGAGAATAACGGTACTGGCTTTTTATTCATTCATCGAGTAACAAACAGGAATTATTCAAGCTAATAGATTACGAAGATAGAAACAATGAGTTTAACGCCTAGTGTGTTCCAAATGGGTGCATATCAAATAGGCATAAATGCATACCAATCATATCATGATAACACATAACAATTCAATGCAAATGTTCAAGTACATACAAAGGTTTACTAGTAATTACCATCCAACCTTACACCAATATGCAGTCCCCCAGAACTGCATCCATAAGGACTTACCCTAGGCCCGATGGGCATAGGTGCCACCTAAGGGGATGCCTTAGGTCCATAAGGACTTACCCTAGGCCCGATGGGCATAGGTGCCACCTAAGGGGATGCCTTAGGTCCATAAGGACTTACCCTAGGCCCGATGGGCATAGGTGCCACTCAAGGGGAGACCTTGAGTCCATAAGGATTTACCAGCTTGATCAGGGCTGTACCAACAGAGACTTCATAACATAACCCAACAGTATACCCCAGATGGTAATCAGTGTTCAGATTCCAGACATGGGTAACAGAATACATGTGACAGATATATTTTATTCAGAACATCAGAAACGGAAGAATTCATGCTTTTGACAGATAAATGGGCATACTATTGAACAGAGCAGACATTTTCAGCATTCATCATGCAAACAGATTGTACCATCATAGGTCAAACTAACAGATAATGCTAACAAATTCATTAAACAGTCAGACAATACCATCACAGATCAAACGATCACATACCAAGTATACAGATTGAGCAGACATATATCAGGTAGGCAGAGAATGTCATCATATATCAAGTTCATCAAACATAATATTATTCATGATTAAATAATTATACAATCCATTCAACAGAATATATCACACATGGAACACACTAAGTGGGACAGATCTTTTCTTGGAGATACTTGGCATTTACGGAATGAGACATATTAAACTTTTGACGATTTGAACGGATTTCTGAAACGTGACCCCTATTAAAAGGGGATCATACTAACAGTTTAGCCCAGACATTCAAGAGGGGATGCATCAGGATCTTGAGAGTTTAGGCATATCATGAGTGATTTAGCCATTAAAGCCTACCAGGGGCATTATGGTCATTTCGACGTTCATGGACATTCTGGTAATTATACCAACATTGAATAAGCAATGGTTCACAGAACTCGAGTATCCTATTTGCTCATTAGTTTTCTAACAGGACATTCAAGAATTTCTAAATTAAAGTCTTTTAAGTTATCGGATATTTTCAGTGATGTTTCGATTATTTAGGCTATCATGACCTTTTAGTTATTTGACTGTCATGACAAATTTTATACTATGGCACAATCATATCAGAACGAAAATTATAATTCTCAGGGGCTCTAACAATTTATTATATCTCCAGAATTTGTTTAATGCGGCGTAACCCAACTTGACAATACTTACCAACGTTCAGATGTGAGTAATTAGCGTGCATCAGAACTTAACACTGAATGTATTGTATGTCTGAACAGTCGCCCTCATACTTTACTATACGGTTTAACTTTGAGTAATCGAACATACAATATATGCGGATCTTCCTACCTTACATCGATATGGTGAGCGATGGGCATACACGTGTCGTATTTCTCAACACTTAAGGGAGCCTTAGCTATTTAAGTCTTATTAACAAATCCAGAATTTCGTCAAATACATAGTTACTGATTAACTCATGAGGGTATTTCGGTTATTTTAGACTGAGATAAATCTACCATTTCTTTCTAAATTACCATTTGGTACCTCCATCATTCACGTACTCAAACGAGATTAAGGCGCCCTAACTCTCCGGCCCTTTACAGACGATTCATTCATTACAGAACTTGAGGGTATATCGTCATTCAAATTAATCAGACATTTCGGTGCTCGAGGGCATTACCGTCTTTTTGGTCATTACGATCATTCTCATTTAATTCACGCATTACTGTCATAAGGATCGACTTAGGATTTCAACAATATTTCCAGAAAATTCTCATTCATGTGTTATACAGAGTTTGAGGGATTATCCAAGTTTGTATCACACGTATTGCATAATGATGCTGAAGTCTTTCCATTAAAACATACATCTTGGGTAGTGTAAATTGCATAATCAGGACGAATGCAGATTTTAGGTCATTTCCTTTATCAGAGAGGTAGTTTAGTAATACTTAGGCTCCAAGGGTATTTTCGTAATTTCATATCCAACATCTCATACTCCGCATTCTGAACATTGGTTCTTAGACACCATTGATAGAGTTTCAGATTTAACTGTATTATTATTATTATTAGCACTTTCGACACTCCTGATCTATTAATACTCTTATCCGAGTATTTTACTCTTATTGACTCTCATACTTATTTTCCGTATCGAATTCGGCTTAAGCAGAGTTCACAAAACACTCATCATAAGCATGCATGCTTTAACCAGATATCAACATGTACATAAAGCATACAAGGGGTAGTAATGTATTACCTTAGTTCCGAGCTACAATGGTTGATTCATGACACCTCCTTCGATCGTACTCGATCACAAGATTTGACGGCTCCCAACATCTCGAATTCAAGGATACTTTGATACCTTCAACAACATAGATTCACATTTCAGTCCTTATCCAAAGAACTCTTAACAAAATTAAACACATAAACACTTTCGGGTTCAAAGTCAGATTCGGAAGCTTTCGGATCAGAATTTTGCAAAACGGACTTCAAAAACGGACTCAGGACGTCAAAAAACATAAAATAAGAGTTTTCGAAAAATTTGACTTTTTGGTCAACGGTAAAAGTCAACGCTGACGTCAGTAGGTCAACACTGACGTCAGCAGGTCAACGGTCAACGAGGTCAGAGTCAACTAGTCAAAGTCAATGCTGACGTCAGCATGACGTCGGCAGTCAACAGGGGTCAACTGAGTTGACTCGGGCTGACTCGGACGAGTTGACTCGGCTGACTCGGACGAGTTGACTCGGGTTGACGAGTCGGGTCGGACTCAGGTTGACGGGTCGGTCAACGGGTCGAGTTTTGGGCTCGGTTTGGGTTTGGGCCAGTTCAGACCGGGTTAGACTGGTTCAGACCGGTTCACTCACCCAAAATTTCCGGTCACCGGACGGCCGTCGGAAAAGTCGTCGGAGATGCCCTTTTTGCATCGATTCTGTCGAAAATCAAGAGATTATCGAACCCATATCATGTTATTCCAAAACTTAGTCAAGCATGCAAGAATTCAACCGGAATTTACCTAAAATGTGAACGTTGCGCCGGAAAAATTCGAAGCTCCGACGAGAGCCTTGCCGTCGTCGGACGGACGATTTGCCGGTAGGGTTTTGCTAGCCGCCACGTCAGGAGCCTAGATCTGGTGTCGGCATCGCGAACGGACGGCTGAGGCGGCCGGAAAATACAAGGAACAGAGGCATCGCAAACAAGGCTTCCGTCGGACCTTTACCCGATTCTCTACGGTGAACGGCCGCTGCTTATCGCGAGTGGCTCATCGGGTTTTGGTCGCAGAGAGATAAGGAAGACGATGGCGGTGGCGGTGCATGCCACGGGCCGACGGTGGCAAAGATCGGTGGCCGGACGAATTTTTGGGGAAGTTGGAAAGTTTGGAGAAGCTTCCGATTTTTTTTGTCTCTTCAAATGCAGGTGCAATAATTGGTTGAGGTTGGTTCGAATTATTTTATATTTTTGGTCCAACCCGAGAAACATAAATCATATAAAAAAATTGAGCGAAACTGAAACCAAAATAAAGGCTTAACTCATATGGTTAAGCCTCTTGTAAACCCACCCAAAGGTCACGGGTTCAAACCACATGATACTCATTTTATTTTTATTTCTTTCTTTTTTTTACACACAAAACTTAGGGTGTTACAACTCTCCCACCCTTAAAGAAATTTCGTCCTCGAAATTTACTAGAGTCAAAGAAAGCTCTTTCATCCATTCTGGTACTGAATCTTATCCATCAAAGTATCATTGTTTCTCGAGACCCACAGACAATCACGGATCAATCTGTCAGTTTCCTTGGATACTCACATTGACTTCAGACTAATAATCATCCCAACATACATTTTGGACCAATCAATCAGAATTTAACATTTGAATCCATACCGAACTTCATATAATACAAAACAAACATGTCTCATAACTTTTATTATAACGGTCTTAGTCAAGGATAAGAGATATTCTGATCTACCATAAGAGTTAATCATACCACCCAAAGGTATATCCAGATTCCAAATTACTCTTCTAGGTTTGCGATCAATTTTCAGATGAAAACTGCGACTACAGCTCGGACAAGCACACTAGAGGCTCCAACAACGACTCCAAGAATCAGGATGTAAACATCAAATTTCAGTCAGGGATGAAATATAACGATACACCAAGCCTCATTTCCAAGGAAATGTCTTTCTTCATACTGATCGAACGTAACTAAAGGTTTTAAACGGATATCACTTACCTTCAGCGTAATACTCCGATAATTGTTTCTTTCGTGCATAACATAATCACCGCATAATCTATACTTCCACAAATCTCACGGATAACCTTCTTTTTTTTCAATTCGCAACACTTTTATCGAATCCTCGTCAGAACATTCTCAACACAATCGTTATCACCAAGCTAATTTACATGAAATCTTATATCAGTCACCTCATTTGATCAAACATTTATTCTTAATCTGATTCAGATATTCGATTTCACAGGCATAAACCATCTCAAGTTCTTTATCTAGGCTCAAATCCATTAAGTTAATCCAATTCACAGACGAATGTTACAGACATTTCTTGTCATTACGATTCGAGATACAATGGACAGAAAGTTTAGATTCAAATTTTTTTTTCTTCAGAAAAAGGATTCGACATCAGAGTCCTGGCTTGGAGGAGTACGGTCAGGATCTAGGGGCATGCACATACCAAACACCCTATGACAGACGATCGGTCGATCTACCCAGAATGACGCAACTCTAAGCTTTGATACCACTAAATGTAACCCCCTAGACCCGCCTATGCATTACAACGGATCCTAGGAAGTCACATTAGAGTCACAAGAGCGACCCACAGTAAAATACACATGAAAACATTTTTTTTCTTTCTCAAAACACTTATTAAACTGTAAAATCAACTTCTGTTTAAAATACTATTTCAGAAAATCATTTAAACACATAACAAGAAATTTCAGAAAGTACTTTACAGACTCAATCACAAAACCATACGTGACATACATGACATACATGCCCACTAACTATACAATACCGTACTCCAGAGGCAACGCCGAGGGAACTCCGAACACTGATGTCAAACATTAGGTCATGCTATTTTCTTTGAACCTGCGATGGTAAAAACAACATGAGCTTGGAAAAGCTCAGTAATACAGAACTACCAAAAGATGCTATAAGCTCATGCAGATACATGGTAGGCATAACATTTTCATGATGTTCCATCAGTAACAGTCTTCATTTCCTTTCCGATATTTAAGGGTAATGTTATACTTGAGAATAACGGTACTGGCTCTTTATTCATACATCGAGTAACAAACAGGAATTATTCAAGCTAATAGATTACGAAGATGGAAACAAGGAGTTTAACGCCTAGTGTGTTCCAAATGGGTGCATATCAAATAGGCATAAATGCATACCAATCATATCATGATAACACATAACAATTCAATGCAAATGTTCAAGTACATACAAAGGTTTACTAGTAATTACCCTCCAACCTTACACCAATATGCAGTCCCCCAGAACTGCATCCATAAGGACTTACCCTAGGCCCGATGGGCATAGGTGCCACCTAAGGGGATGCCTTAGGTCCATAAGGACTTACCCTAGGCCCGATGGGCATAGGTGCCACCTAAGGGGATGCCTTAGGTCCATAAGGACTTACCCTAGGCCCGATGGGCATAGGTGCCACTCAAGGGGAGACCTTGAGTCCATAAGGATTTACCAGCTTGATCAGGGCTGTACCAACAGAGACTTCATAACATAACCCAACAGTATACCCCAGATGGTAATCAGTGTTCAGATTCCAGACATGGGTAACAAAATACATGTGACAGATATATTTTATTCAGAACATCAAAAACGGAAGAATTCATGCTTTTGACAGATAAATGGGCATACTATTGAACAGAGCAGACATTTTCAGCATTCATCATGCAAACAGATTGTACCATCATAGGTCAAACTAACAAATCATGCTAACAAATTCATCAAACAGTCAGACAATACCATCACAGATCAAACGATCACATAACAAGTATACAGATTGAGCAGACATATATCAGGTAGGCAGAGAATGTCATCATATATCAAGTTCATCAAACATAATATTATTCATGATTAAATAATTATACAATCCATTCAACAGAATATATCACACATGGAACACACTAGGTGGGACAGATCTTTTCTTGGAGATACTTGGCATTTACGGAATGAGACATATTAAACTTTTGACGATTTGAACGGATTTCTGAAACGTGACCCCTATTAAAAGGGGATCATACTAACAGTTTAGCCCAGACATTCAGGAGGGGATGCATCAGGATCTTGAGAGTTTAGGCATATCATGAGTGATTTAGCCATTTAAGCCTACCAGGGGCATTATGGTCATTTCGACGTTCATGGACATTCTGGTAATTATACCAACATTGAATAAGCAATGGTTCACAGAACTCGAGTATCCTATTTGCTCATTAGTTTTCTAACCGGACATTCAAGAATTTCTAAATTAAAGTCTTTTAAGTTATCGAATATTTTCAGTGATGTTCCGATTATTTAGGCTATCATGACCTTTTAGTTATTTGAATGTCATGACAAATTTTATACTATGTCACAATCATATCAGAACGAAAATTATAATTCTCAAGGGCTCTAACAATTTATTATATCTCCAGAATTTGTTTAATGCGGCGTAACTCAACTTGACAATACTTACCAACGTTCAAATGTGAGTAATTAGCGTGCATCAGAACTTAACGCTGAATGTATTGTATGTCCGAACAGTCACCCTCATACTTTACTATACGGTTTAACTTTGAGTAATCGAACATACAATATATGCGGATCTTCCTACCTTACATCGATATGGTGAGCGATGGGCATACACGTGTCGTATTTCTCAACACTTAAGGGAGCCTTAGCTATTTAAGTCTTATTAACAAATCCAGAATTTCGTCAAATACATAGTTACTGATTAACTCATGAGGGTATTTCGGTTATTTTAGACTGAGATAAATCTACCATTTCTTTCTGAATTACCATTTGGTACCTCCATCATTCACGTACTCAAACGAGATTAAGGCGCCCTAACTCTCCGGCCCTTTACAGACGATTCATTCATTACAGAACTTGAGGGTATATCGTCATTCAAATTAATCAGACATTTCGGTGCTCGAGGGCATTACCGTCTTTTTGGTCATTACGATCATTCTCATTTAATTCACGCATTACTGTCATAAGGATCGACTTAGGATTTCAACAATATTTCCAGAAAATTCTCATTCATGTGTTATACAGAGTTTGAGGGATTATCCAAGTTTGTATCACACGTATTGCATAATGATGCCGAAGTCTTTCCATTAAAACATACATCTTGGGTAGTGTAAATTGCATAATCAGGACGAATGCAGATTTTAGGTCATTTCCTTTATCAGAGGGGTAGTTTAGTCATACTTATGCTCCAAGGGTATTTTCGTAATTTCATATCCAACATCTCATACTCCGCATTCTGAACATTGGTTCTTAGACACCATTGATAAAGTTTCAGATTTAATTGTATTATTATTATTATTATTATTAGCACTTTCGACACTCCTGATCTATTAATACTCTTATCCGAGTATTTTACTCTTATTGACTCTTATACTTATTTTCCGTATCGAATTCGGCTTAAGCAGAGTTCACAAAACACTCATCATAAGCATGCATGCTTTAACCAGATATCAACATGTACATAAAGCATACAAGGGGTAGTAATGTATTACCTTAGTTCCGAGCTACAATGGTTGATTCATGACACCTCCTTCGATCGTACTCGATCACAAGATTTGACGGCTCCCAACATCTCGAATTCAAGGATACTTTGATACCTTCAACAACATAGATTCACATTTCAGTCCTTATCCAAAGAACTCTTAACAAAATTAAACACACAAACACTTTCGGGTTCAAAGTCAGATTCGGAAGCTTTCGGATCAGAATTTTGCAAAACGGACTTTAAAAACGGACTCAGGACGTCGAAAAACATGAAATAGGAGTTTTCGGAAAATTTGACTTTTTGGTCAACGGTAAAAGTCAACACTGACGTCAGCAGGTCAACACTGACGTCAGCAGGTCAACGGTCAATGAGGTCAGAGTCAACTAGTCAAAGGGTTGACTCTGACGAGTTGACTTTGACTAGTTGACTCTGACCTCATTGACCGTTGACTCTGACCTCATTGACTCGGGCCCGTCGACAGTCAATGCTGACTCGGACGAGTTGACTCGGGTTGACGGGTCGGGTCGGACTCAGGTTGACGGGTCGGTCAACGGGTCGGGTTTTGGGCTCGGTTTGGGTTTGGGCCAGTTCAGACCGGGTTGGACTGGTTCAGACCGGTTCACTCACCCAAAATTTCCGGTCACCGGACGGCCGTCGGAAAAGTCGCCGGAGATGCCCTTTTTGCATCGATTCTGTCGAAAATCAAGAGATTATCGAACCCATATCATGTTATTCCAAAATTTAGTCAAGCATTCAAGAATTCAACCGAAATTTACCTAAAATGTGAACGTTGCGCCGGAAAAATTCGAAGCTCCGACGAGAGCCTTGCCGTTGTCGGACGGACGATTTGCAGGTAGGGTTTTGCTAGCCGCCACGTCAGGAGCCTAGATCTGGTGTCGGCATCGCGAACGGACGGCTGAGGCGGCCGGAAAATACAAGGAACAGAGGCATCGCAAACAAGGCTTCCGTCGGACCTTTACCCGATTCTCTACCGTGAACGGCCGCTGCTTATCGCGAGTGGCTCATCGAGTTTTGGTCGCAGAGAGACAAGGAAGACGATGGCGGTGGCGGTGCACGCCACGGGCCGACGGTGGCCAAGATCGGTGGCCGGACGAATTTTTGGGGAAGTTGGAAAGTTTGGAGAAGCTTCAGATTTTTTTTGTCTCTTCAAATGCAGGTACAATAATTGGTTGAGGTTGGTTCGAATTATTTTATTTTTTTGGTCCAACCCGAGAAACATAAATCATATAAAAAAAATTGAGCGAAACTGAAACCAAAATAAAGGCTTAGCTCATATGGTTAAGCCTCTTGTAAACCCACCCAAAGGTCACGGGTTCAAACCACATGATACCCATTTTGTTTTTATTTCTTTCTTTTTTTTTACACGCAAAACTTAGGGTGTTACACGAGTAGCTCACGATTTGTGTCGTCTCATTTATAACCCTATTCATATTATTATTCAACAACAGTGGCGGAGTCATGATTTTCATATAGTGAGGTCAAGAGTAAAATATGTGGAATGAAAGATTCTCATAGCACTACAATAAGTATTATTGACCATATACCCCAACAAATTAAGTGAGGTCAAATCTAATATTTCCTGTGAAGAACTTTATATTACCACATTGAAACCTCATGCCCAACAAATCAAGTGGGGTCAATTGCACCTCACTTTGTATGCTACATCCGCCCATGTTCAACAACATACATCTTAGTTCACTTTAATTTTAAAAATTAAAAAAATTATATTTTCGAGTAGCTCGCGAACTTTTCCAGTTAAGTGTCGAGTAGCTCAGCTCAGCTCGTTAAAAACTTTAGTCGAGCTCAATCGAATCGAGTGTTGATCAAATTTTGACTGAATCAAACTCGAATAACTTGCTATTTGTCTCGTCTCATTTACAAACCTACCCAGATTCACCCCTCTGTTGTTGTTTTATATATTATTACTATTACTGCATGAAAATCATCAGTTTCAGTGGTGGGGAAAAGGCAAAAGGTGAGTCTTTGCTTGTTTCTTTTCAATGCTAAAACTTGAGGGAAGCCATTGAATTAATACATGCTTGGAAAGAAGAGATGGAGCCGAAGCTGTTGAATTCAGCGCTACACAGCTAAATTACTCCTTTTCTCCCCTCTTAAATTCCTGGAAACTTTTTGGGCTTGTTTCAAAAAATGGCCTACTTTAGTCGACAACCAATATGGGTCAAAGCATAATCTTTATGTTTTTTTTTCCTAAAACAAATTCTCCATCTTTATGAAAATATTTCAAAAATAGAATTTGTTTGAAGTTACCATTGTAACTTTCATTAATACATGAAGAGTAACATTTGATTGAGTCGAATAAAAATAATTTAAAAGTAATTGAGTAAACGAATTTTATTTTATAATACAAACTTTATTTAATTTTTTTCGATTTGAGTCGAGTTTATGAAATTCGAGTCAAGTCGAGTTGTTCGATTTTTTGTTCAAATTTAATTATAAAACATTTATCATGTTATGGTACTAATGAGTTCCAATTTACACAACTTCATATAACTATATACGATATACATATATATTTCTTCATATTTTTCATATGTGCTATACATATATCAAGCAAAATTGATAGACTCAACTCAAACTTTAAAACTGATCCACTAATTACTAAAAATTTCAAGTTATTCGAAGTTCCATTTTATAACTCAAAATTTATTTGAATTTTTTTTCTAGTCGAGTTTATAAAATTATGATTCGATTCAAACTTTTTGCATTGAGTCGAGTAGAAAAAAATCATTTTTTTTCAAGTCTAATCAAGTTCTACTTACCCTAAACGTATGTCTATATAAATACCATATAAAATTATAATTATATTTGCGAGTAATACATCTCTATAACAATAATATAGTAATAACTTCAATACATAAAATGACAAATTGGTATTCGAAATATGTTTAAACTTGGTTCAAAATGAATTTAAATAGAGTCTTCATATTTTTACGAGCCATTACTCTCTTCCCAAAAAAAATAGATGTGGAACGCCACCGTTATATATCCTAAGATCTCTTTTTTTGTTTTTGATGTGGAATTAATGACTCCACCTTTTCTCAGACATGACATTCTCCTCCACTCAACCTTTCTGCTCTCGTGATTGGTTAATTGTCGTCACGGTAGTCCACCTTGCCTACCCCATTCATAGGCGCTCGGCGTGAAATCGGACAGTCAAAGGGTCGCTCCAATACCACTTGTCACGGGGTTAGTACTCTCTTCCCAAAAGACATGTTTGATAGGATGTGCAACGCCACCGTTTATATATCCCAAGACCTCTATTTTTCTTTTCGATGTGGGACTAATGACCCCGTCTTTTCTCAGACGTGACAATGTGGTGAGACTCAAGGACAGAGTCACTCTAGAAGTCCCTTTCAGAAAACTTTTGTATAATGATATTTTAGGTCCATGTTAGTTTAAATACCAATTAAATAAAATATTTGTTATTTTTAATTTTAAGATTTAAATATTTAATTAGTTATTAGCAGACCTGGTCCTGAGATTTTGGTGGCCTGGGGCATATTGAAAATTTAGGCCCCCAATAATAAGTGGTTGAAAAAAATTGAATTCTAAGAGTAAGTATCTAATAAAAAAATATTGAAAAATATATAAACTTTACGAGTACACCCATAATAAAAAAAATATTTAAAAAAAAAATTAAAATTTAAGAGTAAGCCCCTAATAACAAATATTGGAGAAATTTGAGCCTATAATAACAATTATTGAAATATTTGGCCTCAAATAACAACTATTGGAAAAAAAATTACACCCAAATAAAAATATTGAAAAAATAAATTTTAAGAGTATGCCCTTAATAATAGTTATTGAAATAATAATAATTTTAAGAGTATGCCCCTAATAACAATATTTAGAAAAAAATGAGCCTCTAATGACAAGTATCGAAAAATTTAAACCTCAAATAACAAGAGTTAAAAAAAATGGACCACAAATAACAAGTATTGAACAATTTAGACCCCTAATAATAAATAATGAAAAATAAATAAATTTTAAGAGCAGCCCCCCTAATAGAAAATATTGACAAAATTGAATCTAAGAGTATGTCCTAATAACATATATCAAGAAAAAAAATTGAGCTTCTAATAGCAAGTATTTTAAAAAAAATTGAACCCCTAATAACAAATATTAAAAAATAAATTTAAGAGTAGGCCCCTAATAACAAATATTAAGAAAATATTGGGTCTCTAATAACATGTATTGAAAAAAATGAGCCACAAACAACAAATATTAAGAAAAAATGAACTCCTAATAACAAATATTAAAAAATTTAAATTTTCACTAAAATCACAGTTGTAACACTAGGACTCATTAACGTGTAAACTAAATAATTTTTTTAATTAAAAATGGTGGAGTCCATTAATAGGGTTATTTTGGCAGATAATCTATTTTGGATTATTAATTAGGGATATAGGGGAGTTTGGAGGATATTTTGGCATCTAGGCCAAAATCTACAGGACCACGCCACCTCCTTATGGCGTGGTCTACTTTTTGCCCAACCTCGCCATAAGGAGGTGGCGAGGTGCTTGGTGGCTCCCTTATGGTCGGTTGCTCGGCTCCAATCGTGGTTGGTGGCTGGCTGGTGGCTGTTGTAATTGAGGTAAGGGTGACCTCGCCATAAGGAGGTGGCGAGGTCACATGGGCCAGTAAAGTGACCTCGCCATAAGGAGGTGGCGAGGTCACATGGGCCATGCACGTAAAGTACATGCTATCCATGCATGGTTAAAATAATTTCGGGGTTCGGGGCTCATTTGCGGGTGAGCATGAGATTGTAAGATCATATTATTTTATAAATCTATCTAAACTTTTTTACAAATAGAATTATAAGATCATATTATTTAATTTTAGGGGTGAGTATGAGATTGAGTCGAATAAAAAGATTGAGTTAATTGAGTTAGTGAGTCTTATTTTATAAATCAAATTTTATTTAAATTTTTTAGTCGAGTTTATGATATTCGAGTCGGGTGAATTTAAGTCGAGATATTTGAATTTCTGTTTAAATTTAATTGTAAATATTTATAATGTTATAAATTATAATAATATTTTGTTACAATTTAAACGACACTCTATAACTATACATGATATTCATATATATTTATTCATATTTTTTATATAATATATATATATATATATATAAGATAAAATTGAGTAACTCGATTCGAGACAAATTTTATTCACCCTACCCAAAATCCAATAATTTCAATAGCCAAACACGCCCAAACTCCAATGCTTTCTCTTTTATCTATACGGTCATGTCAACTGTCAAAAGTGGATGAAAATACCAAAATCCAATAGTCTCACAGACATGTGAATGAAAAAATAATAATTTTCTGATATTTTAAATAATTTTAAATAATCTCACAGACATGTGAATGAAAAAATAATAATTTAGGGGTTAGGTAAATAATAATTTAGGAGATAAAAAAAAGTACTTGCATTAACACAAATTGCAAATTACATTAGTTTGATGGTCCGACATGATAGTTTGAAAAATTGTGTTTGTTCGGACATTTGGTTCTATTATGACCCGGTGCCCTACAAAGAGTACAATGCTTAACTAGAACTCCCCCCTCTCTATTATTCTCCGCATCATCCATATTCGTATGATTTCGAGTGGACTTCGGTCGACCCTTCAACTTTCTACGAAGCTCTGGATTTGGTAACCATTCTTCGTATATTGGCTCTACCGGCCAATAGTCTTTGTTCGGGATCGTGTTAAACTAATTTCTGTAAATATTTGCAATATTCTCCAGCTTATAACATTGATCCGCAAATTCATAAGGGTCGAGACGAAAATGCAAGCATGCGGCGTGTGCGTGAGAGCATGGGTATCTAAATGCTTGGAATGCACCACAATCACACCATCTCCGAGCAAGGTTTAAAGTGTACATTTTGTGCTCACCTCGGACCTTAGCTTCGACCGTAAATTGATAACCATCTGGGTCGAATGTTCTGACTCTCATAGAGGTGGCTATGGCTTGAAGTTCGAGTATTTTTTTGTAGGGTTTCAGACCAACTGAACCCGTTGTTTATCCGGGCGTTCACTTCCTGGCCTTTGTCGGCCCGCACTTTACCCAATCTGAAATAAGTCTCCCACACAATGCTTGCAATTGGCAGATGGCGTGTTCCTTTAAGCACTGCGTTTATAGCCTCTGCAAGGTTCGTTGTCATATGGCCGTAACGTCGACCTTCATCATATGCTTGTGCCCATCTTTCTCTGGGTATGTGGTTTGCAAAATCAAAAACATCCGAACCATACCGCTTCAACCTATTTATCCTCGCGACAAATTTTGGTTGAACTAGTTCGTTCCCTATTAAAAAGAAATTAAATAAGTCAGCATGATCAGTTTAAAAGATTTACGTTAACTATTTTTTTATAAACAACAAATAAGAACTTACCCGCGTTATAAATCTCTCTTCGGATTTGATTGTGTCCGAAACGCTGCTTCGCATTTGACATAATATGTCGGATACAATAGGCTGGATATGCATGTGGAGGCTTCCATAAACTGTTATCTCTGTCAATTATTGATAACAACGCAGTCTCCCTATCAGAAATCATGCAAATCCCATCTTTCTTCACTACATGGTTGCGTAGATGCTTCAAAAAGAATTCCCATCCTTCCGCGTCTTCTTTTTCAACAATGGCAAAGGCAATTGGGAATATATTACTGTCTCGATCTTGTGCAACGGTCACGAGTAATATATGACCGTACTTCCCATATAGCCAAGTACCATCCACTTGAATGGGAACCCTTCGATGCACGCATTGAACGCCCAAAACAACTTACTAAATATTCTTTTACCATGGAGTATTTCGCCTTGTGCGTTGACCGCGACCTTTGTTTCGTATTCCACCTTGGTTCCTGGGATGAATATTTGCATTGCTCGTAAAAGAGTTGGTAGGTCATTATATGATGTATCCCAATTACCATACACTTGCGCCATCGCCTTCTGCTTTGCCATCCACGTCTTGTAGTAAGATGGATTATATCCAAACTGACTCCGAATTGATGCCACTAAGACTGCAATCGAAATTCTTGGGTCCTGTTCCACCAATCCCCTAGTGTAAGCACAAATTAGATCAGAGTTTAAATTAATGTGATCTTGGGATAAAACTCTATTTGAACAGGTGTGCTCATCAATGAACCGTGTCACCACCCAGTTGTCAGTCCTCTTCTTGTATGAAGCTCTTACCCACCAAGGACAGTTGCTCTTCCAATTTATACACTTTACACAATAGGTACTTTGATTGGACTCATTAACAAGACATGATGTATGGCGTTTGACGCAATACTCTTGAATTGCCAACTGGGCAGTTTTTTTTGTGTCAAATTCAGCTCTCAATGCCAATTTTCCAAACTCGGAATGCGATGAAGAACCAAACACATGAGCTTGATATTCAGCATCGTGCATTGCAGAATAGTCGACCTCATACATACGAGCTGCTGGAGCTTTATATGCTGGATAAACTGGTTGCGCTTGTTCGGGCTCCGGTTGAACATAACCCCAAGCTGGTTGGTTATTTCCCAACCCGAGCTTAGCAACAGCCGCGGCCCAAACATCATCTTCAACATCAATATCGTTGCCCATTGACACATCTGACATAATAGCCTCAACATCATCTCTGTCGAGTAAACGTACGTCGTCGTCTTCCATAGGAACAATATTTTCTTCATCATCACTGAAGTCTGCAAGTGATTCGCCAAAACGACCGACTAAGGGTTCGGTGTCCCAATTTGTTGATGAACTCATTCTCTGACAAATTTGAAGTAATCGAACAAAACAATATGCTCCAACAACTGTGATTAACTCTCTCAAATTTTTAATATCAAAATTTTTATCTTCTCTCTTATGCCTTCTGAAATGGCAAAACTAAATATATAGATAGAAATATTTTTCAACGCCACCTCGCCATAAGGACATGGCGAGATCACTTTTTTAACCTGACCATCAGCCTGCTCCTTGTCAATCAGCCTGCATGCATGTCATGCATGAGACATCACTTTTTTTATTTTTTTTATATTTTAATCGTACATTACTATTACAGGGATTTAATATATCAAATGTAATTTAATAAATTCGTGATTATTCGAATCAACAAATATAATTTTTTTTTATTTTAGTCGCATTTAAAATTTATTTTAATAAATTCCTGATTATTTGAATCACGAATTTCAAATTTAAATACAGAATTCATTTTTTTTATTTTTTATTCGAACTAATTTATATATTTTATTCGAATTAAATATTCTTGATTTTTAGGTGAATAAAGCTGCTCCTTGTCAATCAGCCTGCATGCATGTCATGCATGAGACATCATTTATGTTTTAGAGTAGGTTAGTCTAGTCTAGGGGTTCAAATTAGTACAGATAAATTTTAATTTTTTTATATTTTAATCGTACATTACTATTACATGAATTTAATATATCAAATGTAATTTAATAAATTCATGATTATTCGAATCAACAAATATAATTTTTTTATTTTAGTCGCATTTAAAATTTATTTTAATAAATTCCGGATTATTCGAATCACGAATTTCAAATTTAAATACAAAAATCATTTTTTTTATTTTTTATTCGAACTAATTTATATATTTTATTCGAATTAAATATTCTTGATTTTTAGGTGAATAAAGCTGCTCCTTGTCAATCAGCCTGCATGCATGTCATGCATGAGACATCATTTATGTTTTAGAGTAGGTTAGTCTAGTCCAGGGGTTCAAATTAGTACTGATAAATTTTAATTTTTTTATATTTTAATCGTACATTACTATTACAGGGATTTAATATATCAAATGTAATTTAATAAATTCATGATTATTCGAATCAACAAATAAATTTTTTTTTTATTTTAGTCGCATTTAAAATTTATTTTAATAAATTCCGGATTATTCGAATCACGAATTTCAAATTTAAATACAGAATTCATTTTTTTTATTTTTTATTCGAACTAATTTATATATTTTATTCGAATTTAAATGCCCCTATCCACTGCCCACTGTCCTTATCCTACTCTGCATGAGCCATGCATGCATCCCTGCCAACCCACGTGAACCAAGGCTGGTCACTGCCCCACTGACGCCATGCATGCATGCTTCCCTCTGCCACGGCATGTGCTTCAACAGTGACCACGCCATGTGCTTATGGCGAGGTCACAAGCCTACACTCTGCCAAGCCTGGCTTGGCCACTGCCGCACTGCAGCCTGCCCCATGTGCCCGTGAATCAACAGGCCATATAGACATGGCCTGGTCACATGCTATTTTTTTCTGCCCCTATAAATATTCGATAGATTGGTGTCTATTTTTGCCACTTGAGAAGGGAGAAGAGAAAATTTTTGTTGTTGAAATTACAGAGTTTTAGCACAAATCATCATTTCTGATTTTTATATTCGAATGGATTCCGAAAGAGTTTTGTTGTACCGTGACCACGAGCACATTTCCTCTCATATTCACGAAGAAGGGGTAAGTTCGGATCGTGTAATTTTTTTATTTACTACTATAATTTATGATTTAAAAAATTTTTATATACGGTTTTTATTATATTTATAGGGTGTCGAGCATACTATCCGGCGTCGAGGACTGAAGATTAAGGAAGCTGATGAACGCATAACTTATTTTCTGCAGCGTTCAGGTTTTTATAATGCTTCATTTCTCCGTGGATTTAAAATTATCCCTGGATTGATTACGGCATTAATTGAACGGTGGAGACCAGAGACACACATTTCATTTCCCATTTGGTGAATGCACAATAACTCTGGAGGATGTAGCACTACAACTTGGTGTCCCAACAAATGGGAAGCATGTGGTTAGACAGAATAACCGTATAACAGATGACCTTTGTTTGCAGTATCTGGACAAAATTCCTCCTTCAGATTGTGTGGACGGTCTTCGTATCAAGATTTCTTGGTTGCAACGAGAATTTATTTTAAAAGATGAATCTGATGAGCGAGAAATTGAGTGTGCAACTCGAGCGTATATACTCCAACTTATTGGCGGGGTATTGATGCCAGATACATCTGGTAATATGGTTCACACTCAGTATCTGTCGTTCTTGGAAAATTTTGACACAACTTCTACATACAGTTGGGGATCTGCAATATTGGCATTCTTGTACCATGAAATGTGCAGAGTTTCAATAATGTATGGTTCGAGAAAGTTATCAGATATGGGTGGATGCAAAATCTTATTGCAGTCCTGGGCATGGTATAGACTGCCTTATCTTACGCCAATTGTAGAAGTACCGATGGAGTTTCCGCTTGCTGGAAGGTACTAATATTGTGATTACAGTTGTATATTAATTTTATTGATTAAATTTTTTTTGCAAAGACTTAAAAATATATGTTTTAAATTTTGGCAGATGGAGACATAGGATGACAAATGCGGGTGTGGTGCACAACACTGTCAGAGAAATAAGACTAAAAATCCAAACAATAGGGAAAGATCAGGTATCATAATTTTATTTTTTGGCTTTTATTTTGGCTTTGTAATTTATTAAAATAACACGTTTGTTTGTTTGTTTGTGTATGCATATTAATAATTGTCTTTTGCAGTTCTTTTGGCTGCCGTACGTGACTAGCACGATCTGGGACATTATACCGCTAAATTTTCGGCAAATGTCATCAATGTGGGGTGCGGTTGTGCCTTTGATACATTTTTCTATTGTTGAGTTTCATTGCGCTGACAGAGTGTTGCGGCAGTTTAACTACCATCAACCCATTCCTAGAGCTCTACCTCAACAAATTCATACTGTTCATAGAGGTCGATTCAACGAGAATTGGATTGCAAAACAAGCGGAGTTCATCCAACTGTGGCGGGAAAGACGGAGGTATTTGTATGCCAACTTGAGTCCAATTCAAGCCGATGATTTTGACTTTAATTCAGAGTACTATTCATGGTTTTCATCAAATGGAAAACCGTTCATAGTACCTCTAGAAGAGGCAAATCAATGGCTTCAAGATCCACGGTGCTCAAGACGCGTACAACTGCCGTACGAATTTGGTCAGAGCTCTCATCAACCAAACTTGGAGGGTTCAACAAGTTGGCATTTTTCGGACCAATCTCAACCACAGTTTGGAGAAAGCTCATCTTACCAGCCTGCTTACAACGATGATGAAGGATACATTCCACAATTTCAGTGTCCTCAAACACCCTTCTATGGGGAAGGTATGACTGTTGGTACTATGACATCCTTGTTGTCGACTACCACGATCAGTAGCTCGCCATTAGATTTGCAAGGCATGTATAGTACTCCACCTTCTATGCAAATGATGGGTGACCAATGTGACAACGATGAGCAGACTCCGAATGAGCAGACTCCGATTCGACAACGAAGACAAGTTCGACTCCCGGAGTGGTACGATCAAACATCATCCTTCCACCGGCAAGTGTTACCAAGGACCCGTAGGAAATAGATTATATTTATTTAATTGTAAATATTTTTATTTAATTGTAAAAATTGAGTGTTTTTTTAAATATTTTTATCTTTTAGAATTAAAGTGTTTTTTTATGTGAAAGAGCACAATCTCCAACATTTATTTGTGTACGAGTTACCAATATTTATACCAATTCTTTTCTTAATTTTCAATTTGGTCACTAAACTTTCAATTATTACAAAATAATCATTAAACTATATTTTTTTAGTAGGGACATTATTATTTTAGAAAATACATGAATTTACTGAAAACTCTGGCAAGTTTGTATACTATATTTTGATGTTCCTTTCCCAGAGGCATCTAATGAGTTGGACAAAGCAATTAGATTCACCGTATTGGAACCTTTAATTTCTTTGTTGTTTGTATGTTGTTACACACGTATCAATTTTGAATTTAACGATTAAAATTAAATTTAAAAAACTTAAATTCATTAGATATCATCTTCTTTTTAAACCCCACATATTTAATTTTAATTTTTTAACTTTTATGAATCGGTCCTTCATATTTTTTTAATCTTTATGAATTGTGTTCACCTTGAGATTTTGAAATTTGATGTGTACTCACTCTAAAAAAAAATTTTTGAATCCATCTTGTGTGTGCTGGTATGGTTGCATATAAATACTTATATAATATATGGTTTTGATCGGAATTGAATTTGAAATAAATTTCAAACGTTATAGATAAAAGAAATTTTTGTAAACTCTAAATGAAAAATTATAATAATAAAAAATTTTAATATAAATGAGAGAGAAAAAGTTTTAGGGCTTAGGGATGTAGGGTTATTATTTAAAATTTTTGCAAACCCTAAACCCTAGACCATGCTTACCATGCATGAACACTACGTAAAATGACCACGTCATGCATCAACCCTACGTAAAATTTTAATAAATTTAATTAAAACATAAGCTATAACCCTAAACCAATTCCAAACACTCGTCATGCACTAATTCCAAACCCTAAACATAAGCTATGAACCCTACGTAAAATGCATGGGCCATGTGACCTCGCCATGCATCAACCCTACGTAAAATTTTAATAAACTTATTTAAAACACAATCTATAACCCTAAACTAATTCCAAACCCTCACCCTAAACCAATTCCAAACCCTTAACATAAGCCCTAAACCCTACTCTATACAAACTCAAAACCCTAAACAACCCTAATCAATTACCTAACCCCTAAACCATATTAACCATGGTTGATATGTAATGTGCATGGCCCGAACCCTAATCTACGTAAACTTAAAACCCTAAACAATACTAACAAATTATCTAACCCCTAAACCAAATTATTATGTTTGTACGTGAGTTGCATGGCCCATGTGACCTCGCCACCTCCTTATGGCGAGGTCACCCTTACCTCAATCACAACAGCCACCAGCCAGCCACCAACCACGATTGGAGCCGAGCAGCCGGCCATAAGGGAGCCACCAAGCACCTCGCCACCTCCTTATGGCGAGGTTGGGCAAAAAGTAGACCACGCCATAAGGAGGTGGCGTGGTCCTGTAGATTTTAGCCTAGATGCCAAAATATCCCCCAAACTCCCCTATATCCCTAATTAATAATTCAAAATGGATTATCTCCCAAAATATCCCCCATTAATAAATATTTAAAATTTAAAAAATTATATATAATTAAATAATATAAATAACGGACCCCGGGTGGGCAGTGGGCCCTGGACGGACGCTTCTGCTGCCCACCTTCAGAGTCGGCCTTAATTATCAATTCTTCCTAATGTTTGATCCGAATTATGTCCTTAAAAGAAACGTACACTAAAATGAAATCCGTAAAACCTACACATGCGTAGATTTATGAGATTCAGACCTGAATCTCACTTGCCTTCTTTACATGCTGTGTTTTTCTCACTCGGCTTCTCAGCTATGCCTTGCACTGTAAAAGATGTACCAACAAGGTCAATAATAGCTCATCCTAGGCTAACATTACCTTCACTTAATTTTCCTTCTTGACATTGCACTTTAATAGTATCAAGTCCCATATAAGCACTGTTGTTTTGTATCTTCAGCTTCCTCCTGAATTTCATTCGAATCTTTTCGTCATAATTAATCAGAATTGTTAATGATCAACGTGAGATGGTGGTGATTTTAGACGGTTTATATTTTAGAGTAACAAAGTAAGTGGGAAGTTTCCACACAAAAATACAACCACCACCACCTACCTGAATGCATCACAAAAATAAACATTCCACTAGCAATGTCAAATATATTTATCTTCTTATCCTAGAAGTGGCCACATAATTCTAGTGACCCTTTGTTGCAATCCCAATTACTTTTCATCAACTTGATAACTAAGAGACGAGATAGCTCGATAGACACATTTATTTCACTAGTAAATAATTGACAAATTACTGAAACAAATACATTATGACCCTAAGGTCGTATACTAGTAGACACAATCACTTCACTAATAAAAAATTTTAAAACAAAAAGTTAAAATTTAACGATAGAGTGACTTGTTTGTAATAAAATTTCAATTGAATGACTAAATTGTAACTTATAGAAAAGTGACATATTTGTAACTAATCACATAATTGAGTGACTTGGGGTGTATTTTATCCTAGTTTTAACGTGCAGTACTTAAATATAGAATATGTTTAAGAGGTTTGATAAAACCAATTATCAACATGATATCGTATTCTATTATTATCAAGACTAAAATCTTTGCTAGTGTTAACAATGCTTATCTTTTACATCTAATTTTTGTTTGCAATTTATTATTATTTTTATTTGTTTGGTTGAATTATTTAACTCTCATCGTATGCTCTTATTATACAAAACTAATGAATTAGACGTTTCTTTAAAAAGCTACAAGCTAAATTTAAATTATAATATATATTTTTTAAAAGAATTAACGAATTTAAATTATATTATTAATAATATGAATTGTAAATGTTTCCTTTTTTTCATTTTGAGTAAAATGATGGATGGCGAAATCGACGTTCAGCAGGCACGTTGTTCACCATTTTTGGTGACGTTGTGTTGAGGGAAATGACCGCCATGCTTCGGCGACTAAAGGGGTGTGGTCAGGGGCGGCAATTTGGGAGTTTGAGTTTGGGTAATTTTAGGGATTTGAGGATTTTTTTGTAAAATTTCCAAAATTTCCGGATTAAAGATAAAAAATTATGAGTTTTTTTTATTAGCTTGATTTTAAAAAATAAAAATAGTGTCACATGTCGAGTATTGATAGGTTGATAATTTTTTAACACCCCTTTAACGGTCTAGTACCTAAAATTTTAACGGTTGAAACTCTGGGCACCTATTTTTACAAAAAAAAAAACTTTAGGCACCTAAAGTTCAAAAAATGTATACTTTAGGCACCTATTTTCATTTAAGCCTTTCGAATATGCTATGTAAATATTGTTGCACATAAATTGGGCATTATTTTGTACTAAACCATATTAAGAATTACAAACATTATTTGAAACATCGATATATACGGTGATGGATTATAATATACGGTGTGAATTGAGGATTAATATAATAGAAAAATAAAGATTGAGTTAGCTGAAGAAGAATATGGAAGATGGTAGAGGAGAGAAGAAATAAAAAAATGTAAATGTGAAGGATTAAATGTGTAATTATACAAATTATTTTTATTTCGGTGGTCAAGACAAGAGTGAAGTAATAGTTTAGGGACTGTCTAGGTAATTTATTATTTTTTATTATCTCAGATCAGCCTCTTGTTAACATTTAACTGCAACAAACGAGTGGGTGACCAAAAGTTTACGCACCGAAAACGTAAATGACCTTACTGGTCGTTTTTCAGAATCGATGACCAACTATGTACTGGGGGAAACATAAGTGACCATCCCAGTAGTTAAATTTTTACAGATTCTGTATTCGATAGATAGTAATATTTAATTCAATTTTAAATTCAAATATTAATACTCAGACGATTCACATATTAAAAATATTCAAATTTTTAGACAATTTTGTAAATTTAGAAAATTCAAAAATATTCAATATGTTGTCATTTATAAGATGGAGACATGGCTCTAGGGGTAGCAACGGGGTGAGATGGTGATAGTTTTGCATTTCTCACTTTGTTCTTAACAATTACATAGATTCTTTTGGGTTTCAAAAAATTAAATAAAAAATAAAACTTTACTTCACTAGCCAAATATATATAGACAATTTCAGTTTACAAGTTATATATTAATTATACTTAAAAATATACAAATTCTTAATACACTAAAATAAATATAGGTAAATGAGAGGTAAGTATACTTTTTAAAAATTAGAAAATATCATAATCTCTGTGAATATTTTTTGAGGATCTCCATCAAGATATATATACATGTACAGTTCGAAGATAAAATATAACAATTCATGTTCTCATCCTCATTTGAGCTTCGAGGACAAAATTCCTCATTCTCATCCCCATAAGTGAAAATTTTAATTATTCTCTATCTCATCTATTCAAATCTCTATAATATTCTATTATTCCTCACTCGATTGCTACCCGCTCAAATTTTAGACAAAAAAATGTTAATATCACTTGCCTACTGAAATAACGAGCTTATTAAATGTTAATGTCACTAGTTAAACAGCAATATATTCTAATCAAATTTTCAATGATAAATTCGAAATCAAACTTTTTTTTTTTTATAGAAATGTCGGTCGGACTATTCAATTAATTGAAATTTTAAATCAACGCAAATTTTGAGAATGAATTGATTCAACTCGGAGGCATTAGATAATTGACTTGTGATCTTTAGCAATATTAAAAAAATCCACTCCCCCAATGTTAACGGCATTTTGTCAGTAATAAACATTTTTTATGTTAATTTGAGCACACCGAAAACATTTATAAAAAAAAAATAGCTTAAATGAAAAATAGGTGACTAGAGTATATATCTTTTAAATTTTAGGGGTTTAAAGTATTTTTTTATAAAAATAGGTCCCAAAAATTTAAACAGTTATAATTTTAGGTGCCTAATCCTTAAATGAGTGTTAAAAAATTGTCAACCAATCAATGTTTGACATGTGGTACTAATTTTATTTTTTTTTAAAAAATTTAAGGAAAAAACTCGGAATTTTCAGTTTTTCATAAAATCCCGAAATTTTGCAAGGTTTACAAAACAATATCCAAATCCCTAAAATTTCCCAAACCGAAACCTCCAAATCGTCGCCGCTTCCGCCGCTGATCGCCGCCCCTAATCACGCCCCATTTGGTCTCCGGACCAAGGCAGTCAATTCTCTCAACACGGCGTCGCTAAAAACGCTAAACGGTGTACAACCAAACGTCAAACACGAAATTGACGTTCATCCGGCCCGCTGTTCGACGTTTCTAGTGACGTCGTGTTAGGGAAAATGGCCGCCTTGGTCCGGCAACCAAAGGGGTATGGTCAGGGGCAGCAATCGACAGTGGAAGCGACGACGATTTGGGGGGTTTTGGCTTGAGAAATTTTAGGGATTTGATGATTGTTTTGTAAACTTTGCAAAATTTCGGGATTTTATGAAAAATTGAAAAATCTGAGTTTTTTTTACTTAAAATGATTTTTAAAAATGAAATTAGTGCCACATGTCAAGCATTGATTGGTTGACAAATTTTTTAACACCCATTTAACGGCCAGGCACTTAAAATTATAACGGTTGAAACTTTGGGCACCTAAAATTATAATCGTTGAAAGTTTGGGCACCTATTTTTACAAAAAAAAAAAGACACATAAAGTTCAAAATAGCTATACTTTGGGCACCTATTTTTCATTTAAGCAAAAAAAATTAAATTTTCACCTTAAAATTTAATTGGGAAAATATAATTCTTGGTATTTAATTTTGGCTATATTAAAGTAATATCTATTTTTTGGAATTAATTGGAAAAGTACCCATTAATGATTGTTTAGAAAAATATTCTTCTTTTGGTCCACGTAAGGCAAACTCGTTTTTGGCTAAACGCGAGTTATGTATTGAGTAGGTAAGAAATAAAAAAAATAGTTTACCAAGTGTTTTTTTACACAGAACTCGCTTTTAGCTAAACGCGAGTTTGAAACTCGCTTTTGGCTACACGCGAGTTTGAAACTCGCTTTTGGCTACACGCGAGTTTACCTTACATGGACCGAAAGAGGGTTATTTTTCTAAATAACCATTAACGGAGTAATTTTTCAATTAATTCTCAAAAAAGGAATATTTCTTTAATATAGCCTTTAATTTTAGGCTTAACCGTCAAATAGGTGCCCAAACTATGCCCTTTTTTCCAGTTAGGTGCCCAAATTATTTTTTGGGCCAAATAGGTGTCTAATGTTTCATTTTGTGACCCATTTAAGGTTCTCCGTTAATTCCCATCATTAAAGGACATGTGTCAATGTCATCTCCTGAAAATTCTAAAATTATATTGAAATTAAATAAAATTACTTAATTTTAAAAAAAATCTCTAAGTTTTTTAGATTTCACAAAACAACCCCAAATTCCAAAATCCCTAACTCCCCAAAACCTAAATCCTAATTTGGGCCAATTCTGTTGTCGATTGCCACGCTGCCGCCCACCACATATGTCGCCAGACTATCACAACCATTCCCCCGCCACCTCGTCGTCGGAAATCGACTGGTGCCGTGTGAAACGCAGAAATTGACGATAGTTCCTTCGAACAATTCACGACGAGCGACAACAGGACGGACGACGAACGACGTGTGGGTTGTTCGGAGAGGGGAGGGCGCTTCATTCTATCGCTGGCAACGCGGCCAACGCCTACGGGAGTGGTCAGATTTGGGAGTTTAGGGATTTGGGGACTATTTTGGGATTATTTGAAAATTTCAAGATATATTTTTATTTTTATTTTGTTTATTTTTAATATAATTTTGGAATTTTCAGGAGATGACATGTGTCCTTTAACGATGATAATTAACGGAGAACCTTAAATGGGTCACGGAATGAAACGTTAGGTACTTATTTGGCCAAAAAAATAATTTAGACACCAAACAAAATAAAGGGAATAGTTTAGGCACCTATTTACCTATTAAGCCTTACTTTTAGTATTTATAAATTATATGTAATGTGATATCTAATTTTTAGTGCAATTAAATAGTTAACTTCCTTTAATGATATAATTAAGTACACAATTTTTTTTTGGAACAATTAACTACTTTTTCTGTTTCCCTTTTTAGGTACATACCTTTTTGTAACGATTAGTTACTTTATATGTATTAAAGAGATTATTTGTACATTGTTTTTTTTACAATTAACTACCTAAAAATAGTTACAAACAAAAATACCAAAAGAGGTTATTTGTAAACTAAACCTAAATTTTTAACCTTATTTTTAGGTGTTTGAATAATTTCAAATAGAATTCGTCTATTATTTTTTTGTGTATTTTATATGTCCCACTAATGATTTAATGTCACGTGTATTATCAATGAAATAAAAAAATTAATAAAATATTAAAAAATAATTATTAATATACGTGACATAAAATTATTAATACGCGTGGTTTATGTTCTTAGTTTTTTAAACCTTTTAATAATACACTCACATCTTACAAATAAAATTGTTTGAACCGAGATATCTTAAAATAAACATTATCATTATTTTTACTAAATCATTAATTAAGTTTCCTTAAAGCCTTATTTTTGTATTGGCTGAATTCAACCGGATCAATAAAGTTACCTCAAACAAAAGCAAAACAAGGATTTAAGCATGATTGGAAACCTAACAACCTTAGACTTTAAAGTCGGACAAGAGCAGGCCACCGCCAACACCAACACCAACAACAAAAAAACAAAAGGGAAATAAATTCGAGGGAACCGGCAAATCCCAGTACCAAGCAAAACACAGGGGGTTGTTGGAGAAACTGAGGTTGGTACCAATTACCGATGTGCACCACATGTTATGTTACCGGTAGTGACCGATTCAAAAATTTAAGAATAAAATTTAAAATAATTTTTTTAGATGTGGATACAAAATTTTATGTTCCCCTCTATACTCAATTAATATATTTTTCTAAAAAAATAACACTAAAAATTCTCTAAATAACGGGTACAAATTGTCACGTTTGATAAGAGGCGGAGTCATTAATCCCACATCAGAAAGGAAAAGGGAGTTCTTGTGATATATAAACGGTGACGCTGCACATACTATCAAACATGTCTTTTAGAAAGAGGGTAATAATTCTGTGACAAGTGGTATCGGAGCGGCCATTTGACTGCCCGATTTCACGTCGAGCGCCTATGAGTGAGTTAGGCAGGGTGGACAACTGTGACAATTGGCCAATTATAAGAGCGGATCTTACCAGACATATCTTTTAGAAAGAGAGTAATGACTCCGTGACAAAATGCTCCCGTGGTGGACCATGTGACTCCGCCACAGTATCTTACCACGTAAGACTCTCTCATGTCATAAACATACAAATATGCCATTTTATAAAAATTGAATTTATTTATATTTACTTATAAAAATTATTTAATTCGGACGACCGATTCTTATATTTAATATTTAAGAATTTGTTTTAATTTTTAACGAGTTCCTATATTTATCAAATTTTCCCATAATCGAAATACCTTCTTCTTCTTGTTATTTTTCTCTCCCACCAATGGCTACTGAATCTCTGTTTCTTCCTTCTTCTTCTTCCACTAAATCTTGTTCTTCTTTGAGCAGTCCTCAATCACGTTGGACCAAATCTAGGACAGCCAACCTCGGGTTTCGGCGTACGGTTGGCCTTGGAAAGCCGGTCAAATGGGAGAGCTTGGGGTTGACATCATCAAGAAGAAAACCAGAGGATCCGATTTCGAAGAAGAAACAGAGAGGAGCAGCGCGGTGTACGGCGGAGGGGATAGAAAGAAGGATATTGATCCCCCGTGAAGCCTCCGCCGCCGTGAGGATACCGGAAAGGTTCAAGGTGGTGGCTTTAATGGCTTGTGTGATGTGTTTGTGTAATGCCGATCGAGTTGTCATGTCGGTTGCCGTTGTTCCACTCGCCGACAAGCTTGGTTGGTCGAGTTCTTTCCTCGGCGTTGTTCAGGTAAATCCGAAACCATCTCCTTTTTTTTTATTTTTCTCTCTTTTTTGTGAAGCTCGAAACCAATAAATTAAAAAAAATGAAAAAACAGAATGGTGGTAGGTGAGAAAATTTGGCGGTGGTTGAGAAACTGTGGGATGGTGTGTTCAACCACTTCGGCTTCGCGGCCGCTTGAAATCAGCCGCCATTACCAAATATTGGTCAATTTCTGATTTTGGTCCCTGTACTATTAGCAAATGTTGCTCGAATTCTGGTTTTAGTACCTATACTATAATTAAATTTGGGATTGGGAATTGGATCTCCAAAGTTTAATTCAGTATCTAAACTTTCTTTTAGTCCATTTTGGTATTTAAACTTGATTCTAAGGTTCAATTTGTTATCCGGACTTAATTTATCCAGTTAGGTATATGAGTTTTTTTTTGTTTAAATTGGTTCATGAACCTAATCTTTTTTTTTTCAAATTGGTAATTACATTTTTAAATCAATTTAAATGAATAAACCAAGTTAAGTATTGAATCGGACATTGATGTTAGGTTCGGTACTTAATTGGAAAAAAAATAGGTGTCGAATTGAACATTGGATTTAAGATTAGGTACCAAAATATATATATTTACTCTTATTTTTTTATGTTTAAATTGGTTCATCATTATTCACGTGTATAAGATCCACTTATAAATTAAGGAAGTCAAACTTTATAAATAATGATTAAATATATATTAAATACTAATGGATAAAAAAGAAGTTTGATCTATTAATTTGACATAATTTGATTCTAGCTAATTTAAATATTTAAGAATTATGTAAGCAAGATAACTAGACGGTGTTTTAAAGAAGAAGAAAAAGTCAATTTAATAATTTAATTAGAATGATTAATGTTATAATCAAAAGCTTTGCCAAATTAAAATATAGTAATATTATCCAATTTAAGCATAGGAGAAGGACCAAAACTATAATTTAGCCTATAATATTTCACGTTTGGATTTTGTTAAAAGGGGCTTGGGTAAACCTTAAATGGGCTGTTCGATTTGAACCAAACCCAAACACAAACAATGCATGTTTCTTCGTAGCCTTTCTTAAGAGTGTTTGTTTTAATTTTTTAGGGTAAACATTACTATTGGTCACTAAACTATTCTTGATTTCCTATTTTGGTTACCAAACTATTATTTTATACGAAATCGTCACTAATGTTCCATTATTTTCCTATTTTGGTCACTAATGTTACTTTTTTTCTATTTTGGTCACCAATCTATTGTTTCTTTCCTATTTTGTTCACTAAACTATTACTGCTTTCTTGTTTTTCAGTGAGTTTTTAACGGCGGGTGATCAAAATAGAAAAAAGCGTAACATTAGTGACTATTTTGTCAAAAATAATAATTTGATGACCAAAACAAAAAAGTGAGAATAATTTAGTGACCAGAATTCGAACAGTTTTAATTGCAAAGTGTGCCTTATCAAAGAGTTTGGGAAAATGATATTTTAGTAGTCCAAATTCCTCATTTAATTCTCATAAACTTTTAAAAATTTATATTTTATTTTATTTAATATATCTGGTCTCCCTATAAAATAAAATAAAATAAAAATCACTATAGTACCATATTGTTCTTTCACATGTAAAAGCTTATGAGACGTTTTTAATTGGTTGAAGTCATCTTTCCTATGGGGGTACATATTCTCTTCTGTGATTGGAGGAGCTTTGGTGGACAAATATGGAGGCAAAAGAGTGATGGCATGGGGTGTTGCCTTCTGGTCTTTGGCCACACTTCTCACTCCATGGGCCGCCAATCATTCCACCGTCGCTCTCTTGGCCGTTCGCGCCTTCTTCGGTCTAGCCGAAGGCGTTGCCCTTCCTTCCATGAGCACCATCTTATCAAGGTAATGCCTCCATCATAATTCATATTACTTTATAGCAATGAACAGAGGAATTGAACCTTGATGGACCAAAAACAAAACCATGCTGTTTAGATGGTTTCCAGGACATGAAAGAGCAAGTGCAGTCGGGATTTCGATGGCCGGATTCCATCTCGGAAACGTTGTGGGCTTAATTTTGACACCAATCATGTTGTCAACCATTGGCATTGTCGCGCCTTTCGTTCTCTTTTCGTCTCTCGGGTTGCTATGGTTGTCATCATGGGTTTACAATGTTACAAGTGATCCTAAAGACAGTTCATTCATCAGCAAATCCGAGCTAAGATCAATCCAGGCCGGGAAAACCGATCCTCCTACGACTAGCGCCGAGCTTCCGCCTATAGGCCTCCTCTTTTCAAAGTTACCTACATGGGCAATCATATTTGCTAATGTAACCAATAATTGGGTGAGTCTTCTCAGTTCTCATCATATCGGAAACTTCTCATCGGCTTCCTTATTTTCGTTTTTCGACACGATAAAAAGGTGCACTTCTTAATGTCAGGGATACTTTGTTCTCCTCTCATGGATGCCAGTTTATTTCAAGACTGTGAGTAGCTTTCTCATTAATTTACTTATGGATCCATCTTGTATCTTCGGTTCGAGTTCATTGTTCGCGCATCGATGTTAGTATAATGAATTTTCCCCAATGGTTGAATGCAGGTGTTTAATGTGAACTTGAAACAAGCAGCTTGGTTTAGTGCAGTTCCATGGGGGACAATGGCCGTTTCGGGTTACATCGCAGGAGCCATATCGGATTCTCTAATCAAGGCCGGATACTCTATAACATCGGTTCGAAAGATCATGCAGGTACATACATTCAAAGCTACTTAACATCTCACTTTCTTGAAAAAAAAGCAACATTTGATGTGCAAATGTACATGTAACAGTCTATAGGCTTCATCGGCCCCGGCGTGTCGTTGCTCTGCTTGAACTTTGCAAAGTCACCTGAAATTGCTGCTTTGTTGATGACAGCAGCCCTGAGCTTGAGTTCTTTTAGCCAAGCTGGTTTTCTTCTCAACATGCAAGTAAGTTCCGTTTCGTCCACTCGAACACGAAACATTAAATAACTTCATCCGAAAGAAAGGATTGACCACAAAACTAAATGCTGTTTATTTCACCAGGATATTGCACCTCAATATGCAGGATTCCTCCATGGTAAGTTAAAGCCAATGATTTTATTCATATTTGTAGTAACAACAATGACATGTTCTAATTCGAATTCGGGAAACAGGCATATCGAATTCAGCAGGGACACTGGCTGCCATAATCAGCACGATCGGAACCGGGTATTTCGTGCAGCGGTTAGGATCTTTTCAAGCATTCCTCTCCGTCACAGCTTGCCTCTATTTCATTACAACCATTTTCTGGAATCTGTTTGCCACTGGGGAACGAGTTTTCTAGTATTGTCAATGAAGGTGAAAATTTTGGGGGTGTAACATTTTATAGGCATGATTTCATGATTGATATAGCAAGTGTATTTAGTGTCGTGTTTGCTTGTCGGAAAAGTACTTGATTTTGTTTTGATTTTTACATCTTTCTCTGTTATTATCCATAAGAAATTTCTTCAAATCTTAGCAGAATGAATAAAAAGAATTTCAGCTGCTGTTGCTGGAAGTTGGTAATCGAAATGACTGGAATAATGGAAAATGAAATCTAAACCAAATTTCATTTTTATATCTTATAGTTAACAAAAAGTGATCCCGGTGAAGAAAACGGATAATATTCATTTTAGAAAATTCGAGTATTATTTTATCTATAATATGTGTATGCATTGTCAAAGAGTTAAAAATGTGTATGAACATATACTAACTTGTAATTACATTTAAATTATTTAAAAAAAATCAGTCCTTAAATTAGAATTTGTCCCTCTCCTTAAACAAGATCTAACGTTTGATTCTAGCATTGTTAATGAAATAAACTGGGTTAGGACTTAAAGAGTTTTGCTCACAATAAGTTTTTGTAATATTCATTCGACTTAGTCAACCAATAAATTAAATAAGAGTGGTTATAAAAAAATCATACAAAATGAACATGAACATGTCATTTATAGGTATGACATGAAAATAATATAAATATGGTGACGCATCATGAAAAATATAAATGTCATAAATATACTAATGAATAAAAATGTAAATAAAATATTATTAATGTATCAAAATTCAAATAAATATAATATTTAAAAAAGTAGACTACACCAAATACCGCTTAACTTTAGACGTTATACGTTTATATCATTGAACTTTTGTTTAATTATATTATTAAATTTTAATTTTAGCTTCAATTATACCACTGAACCGTTAACTTGATAACAGTGTGATGACATGAACCACTTTTACGCAATGTTTAAGCAGCCAAAATGAGTTATTAAGTAGGCATGATTAACATGGCGTAAGCGAAAGGCTCCAAACAAATTTTAGGGTTTGAATATTTTTAATTTCAAGTTTCAAAAATTCTTTGGGTTTTCAGTTTTTGGCTTTCGCTCCTACTCAGCCTTATCTCCAAAATTTCTATTTCAGAACCGTAAAACATATTTTATCGTTGATTGACGTCGACAATTGATGGTAGTAAGAATCGACGGACTGAACGCGGCTGAATGGTCTGAACAAAAATTAAATGATAACAAAGATTAATGATGATATAAACTCGACGACGGTTAAAATTTTTATAAAAAAAAATTGAAAAAGAGAAGAAATAAAAGATACAAAGAAAAAGATGAACGGAGAATGAAAATATTTCTTTTTATTTTTATTTTTATTTTAAAAAATACATTGGTCAAATATCTTAGATGCCTTTGAGAGTATATTTTTCTGACTTTTTTGATCGAAAATTCCACTTGAAAGTATATGAGCATGTCACGTGTCCTGTTATATCATCAGTTAATGGTGTTTTATTCAAGGGGTATTTTAAAAGACGAAAGTAAAGTACATGAGTCACATTGAACATTTGTAAACTATAGACACCACATTAAAAAAATTTACAAAGTACATAGGACATTTGTGTCAATTTCTAAAACTTATAACTCGTGAATATAAAATTTTCAAACATTAACTTACCACTTAAAAGTGATGAAGTTTAGAATTTAACAAGTGATTTTAGTGAGTAAAAAAATAATGATATTTATTTTATGAGATTTATGTTCGAACATATGTGTAAACAAAGTGTGCGTGACATATCATAAAGTTAAGAGAAAATATAAAAAAATATTGTCATACCAGTAAATTAAAAAATGACGAAGTTATATTATCATACTCATACCTATATTTTTCGTGATGGTAATAAGATAACTGATGCGGTGGCTAAGTTTACATCATTTGGGTTTTGTAATTTTATTATCAAGTGTACTATTTTTTTCTGGTTAAATTTAAGGAGTTTTTAATGAGGCGCGTAGTAATAATATCGGGTAAAAATCTTCTGCCCATAATCATGTCTCTTATATATCTCACACTAAAAAGCACTTAAAAATTAAATTCTAAACTGTATCCCTAATTTTCACATTCTAAACCCTAAACCGTACACCCTAAAAAATACACCTACCTCTAATTCCTTAAATCCTAACTACAAACCCTAATCTTAAACTCTAAACTTTAAATTTTAAACACACTATTTTAAAGTAGGGGCATAAAAAAAGACAGGGGTAACGATTTCCATCCAATAATATTATGTATGATTTTTTTTATCAAATATAATATTATGTATGATTTGTTTTTATTGATTCATACCTTTTTCATAAAAAAATGAATTTAATATTTTAATAAATAATATTTGTAAATCGATCATTTTTTAACAATGTAAATCGAATATTTAAATGAAGAGAAAACGTATATTATTAGCTAAAAATTGCAAAAGAAAAGTCCAAATTCCTATCATCACATATATCAGCTGACAAAGCCCGTATAACTGTTGCAGAAGAGCCTCCAGACCTACTTTGATTCCTCCACCTCCATAGACAACAACTGTTGACCTTTTTCCCCTCAACTCTCTCACAGCATCCAGCTTCCCTGGATTGCATTCTCAATTACATCAATCCACCAAAGTTTCATCCTTTTATGACAGGGAGTGACAGGTTCCTCGATTCTAAAACAACCCCATCATCTTTATAGTTTTCCTCGATTTGTATTTGGGAAATCCCAGTCAAACTCTGTTTTTCTCCAACTAGTTGATGTTTTTGTGATTTTTAGCCAATACCCATCAGTCAAACCAAATCAAGATTGGATTTTTATTGGTTTAATTGCTTGTAAAGTTTCTTACTTTTGTCTGATCAGGTGATTCAAGGGATCAGCTTTCTCGATTGGGGTTTCAAGGAGATGAATTTCAGGAGCTTGGAGGAGTTTTGGGCGTTTTATGTGAATCAGCACTCCAAACCATCAACAAGACGCTGGCACTTTGCCGGCACGCTCTCGAGTATTGTATTGTTTATATATTCCTTGTTGTTTAACCGGTGGTTCTTGGTGTTTGTGCCGATATGTGGCTATGGATTTGCCTGGTACAGTCATTTCTTTGTGGAAGGGAATGTCCCTGCCACTTTTGGGCATCCGTTTTGGTCCCTTTTGTGTGATTTCAGGATGTTTGGATTGATGCTTACTGGGAAAATGGATAGGGAGATCAAGAGGCTTGGAAAGAGACCTATTTTACAGGGCTTCTAAAGGGTTCTAATGTAAAACTTTGCTTCTTTTTTCCTGTTTAATTCATATGATACAATTACTTGTATTGTTCATCTATTTGCTAGGATTCTGTCAGCTATAGTTAAAACTCTTGCTTCTGACAATGTTTAATTCACTTCTCTTGAGCTTATGATGAATGATTGTTGGTGTAGATATAATTGTGGCCTTTCTGAGTGATAGGTTGAACAATTTTGATGAAATTTTCTGCTGTCAATGCTTAGCTAATGAGTCATTTTGTTCGAAGGTGTTGCTTACTTGTTTGTGGAAGGCCTCAAATTCGGGCTCGGTTCTGCTATAGATATGTAAAACTTCATAGAGGAAACCTTTAGATTGTTGAGTTTGAGGAATATGGTTCAACAATTTTCATCCGACAATGGACGGAAATTGTACATGATCTTTGCTTTTCTAGAATCCACTCTCCACCTTTGTTTGCAGCCATAATGAATGAAATGATCACTAGACAACAGTCAGCTCAACTTGTTTTAAGAAAGCATTTGCTCAGCCTTGATATCTAGGTAAAGCTTATAGATTTAATGACCCTTTGGTAATATCTGCATCACCCCATTGTCTGAATTGAAATAGGCAGTAGTATAGTTTGTCTGTATATGGTTTGGCTGAATTCCCTAAGAAAACTTTTGTTGAGACAAAATGATTTTAGCAAATAGGATGCCATTGAAAATGAGGATGGAAACTTGTGTGATGTGAGGAACCCCATTCAGTATCCTTCCTGGTTCGAGTATTTGAGATGTCAACAAGGGGTTTAACCGCTGTTGCTGTTGGCTAGATGACAGTGTGTTTTGTAGGACATGTAATAATTGATAGGATAAGAAAATGTTGTTTATAGGAACCGAATCGGGTCGTGGGTGTGAAGTAGCATCGGCCAGCCACGGCCTGAGCTTTGAGTGGCTGTGCCTGTGTGTGGCCTGATGGCTGATGCATGTAGATGAAAACAAAAACAATATTGTTGATGCATCTTTTCTTTTGAGGAAGGAACATGCAATTGCTTTCCCTCAAGCAAAGATTCTGATTTTCCGCCTTCATCTGCTTTAGTTTTGTAATGTTTTTGTTTCAATTATTATTTCGTTTTCACAAGCTGTTTATTAATCCTGACATTAACGACCTTAATCCCAAAACTCAACCCAATCAGTTCAACTTGGTTTGATACTTGAAAATATTCTGTCTGAATCTGTTTTGTCGTTGAACACAAAATAGTTTAATAATCCAAACTCAAATCTAACCCAAACCAGAATAACTCAAAAATCAATCCGACTTGTTCAATTGACGCAAGAAGTGGTTGACATTGTTCCACTGTTGGTAAATTTGTGTCCTTGGATTGAATAAAGCATCGTGTCAAAATTACCTTTTTAACCATCTAATCTCAAAAAAGAAACTCAAATTCGACGACAATCGTACAACTTTCCACTTCCTTAACCAAAAGGTTATAAATGCCAGCACTGAATAAATACAAAAAATTCAAATTTGATCCTGTCCTCTTTTAACTAAGACTTAAAAGACTTCTAAGGTCAGTGGCCTTGATTTAAATGGTGTTAAACTATAGCATGTGTTGAGATCCAATATGGTGCAGCTTTCACAAGTCGGTGTTTCGAGAGAATGACGGCAAAGGCCTGGCCTCCTGCGGACGTAGGATGATAAGCACACCAAACATCCCAAGCATCGGGATGACAAGAAGCCACTTCAGCAGTTTGTAGTAATACATGTGGAATGTGAGGGAGAAGTCATCTGAGAAATAGAGTCCGTTCTTGTCAACCATCTCCACAACAACAGTCCCTGTAGTCCTTACCCCTACCGTTGGAAGTTTAATCCGATATTTTCCTGGGCGCTCAAACATCTGGCTTTGCTTTATCCTTCTTTCTCCCTGGTAGTTACCCGGGACATATAACGTCGTCTGCATTGTTTCAGCACAGTATCGAGGGGAAAATTAATGAAAAGCGAAACTACTTTAAAAAGTTAAGAAATAAGCATTTGAATTCTTTAGCAATTTTCATTTGTGCATGAGAAGGGGGCTTACTGTGACATTGTAAGGTGCTTGGAACCCTGAAGGATATCTATGTTTATCCACAATCTCAATCTCCACCCAGAAGCTCTTGCCTTCCTCGTCACGGAAAGCTCGGGATGAATGTGTGACATATACTCCCTCACGGTTGTACCTGTTTGCAACATTGTTTCTTCCTTGGTTATTTGATCTCCATGCCTGAAATAAATTACAATGAATTAATATAACTCTTAGCAAATGCACAATAACTAAAATCATATATCAGGTTTTCTATCCTGCCTTGAGTGGGTGATGTGGGGCAGGGGTCGAAAAACAAAAGACATTTCCATTCATAGTTGTAACAATAAGATCCAAGTCATCACCACCATCAACATTGTCAGCTAACACCATGCTATACCTGTCAAGAAATGGTCCAAATATAAAAAAAGGAAACATGAAGGAGCATTGGGAAAGGTATGGAACCATAGGGCATAAGCAAAAACTACTTACGAAGTTTCACCAATATCTACAACATCAGCACATGATGTAGGTCCATCTATCAGGTACAAATAACCATCAAAGGATGTTGTCACAATAGAGAGCCCCTTGCTTTTCTCCCCTCGTTTACTTAAGTCAACTAGAAGGACTTGATTCATTATTCTCCCATGAGTTCTATAAGGATATGGACGAACCACCGAACCATCCTTTCCACTCAGAACATATATATTCCCAGATAATGTGGAAACTACAAGATCTGTGTGTCCATCTCCATCAACATCACCAACAGCAGGACCCTGAGGAAAGAGATGATATTCAGACAAAAAATTCGAAGTACTTCAAACGGGTATAAATCTTGATGTGTATCGGCTCAGCAGTAGTTCCTCAATGCATTATTTAGTTCAATTTAGAGTTCAAAATCAGAGGAAAGACGCTTGAAAAATGGCTAACATGCACCTAGGGCATGTAACAATGAAAATATCATATCCCTTGACGCAATAATACAAAGAGGTGATAACAATGACATTTGTCAGGAATGAAAAGAAAGGCCGCCAGTGGCAGAACAATACCAAATTATAAATGCATATAGAGAAACTAGCTACCTATATTAATTGATCATACCATGAACCTTATGGACAAAGATACAGAAAGAGTGCTACAACTCACCTGGGGAATCAGACTCTTCACATGGGCTTCCCAAATTTCTTCTCCTTGTGCAGTCCATGCTGCAACATTCCCATGTGTATCTGTTGTCACTAGTTCAATCTTGCCATCATCATTAATATCAGCTGCAATTACGGCACTTTGAATTTCCGCCATTTCAAGAGGAAACTTTTGTCTGACATTTCCTGAATGAAATGAACAATTCAATGGAATTAATTGATGAAAACAATTGCATATAATCAAAGCCATTTAAAACAAGAAAAACAAAGATAGAAGATCTTTGCACAGAAACTTATTTCTAATGAAAAACACCAAGCATCGTGAGGACAAAAACTTCAAAAGAAGGAACACAAAACAGAGCACTGTGATAATGGGGGTTCCAAATAGAAAATTCCAGTGTAACATTTTCAACAAAGTCACATATGAAACCCACATAATTGAACCAAAATCATGTATAATGAAATAAATTGATCTAGAAAAAGAACAATCCCAACGCAGATTTGGTAAACAAAAATTGCATACAGGCTAAAGTAGTTTCAACATTGGGGTAAAGTAGACAACTACTTGAATTCACATAGGCAGGGAAATATTGATTAGCTATGTTCTAAAGTATGGATCACACATATAAGACCAACTGTAAGAAATCTAAACTAATAACACACGAAGAAGCTCATCAATCTAAATGGATTACCTTGGTGATCCAATACATAGAACAAGCCATATGAAGTTCCCACAAGGATGTCCAAGTTTCCATCACCATCCAAATCAACAACATTTGGAGATGAATATATATGTGCACGGAAGTTGGCGGTATCTGTACTCAAATCCAAGTCTTTTGTCCACTTAACCTGCTTTGTATCGAGATTGAATACAACGATGCCTCCAGCGACATATTTTCCAATATCAATACCTCCAAGTTCCTTCATATGTTCAGGGTTGTCATAGTACCTAACAAATAATTTTCAGTTTTTCAGCCACTTCAATTGTAAAAGAGCATCATCCCTCATCCCTCTTTCCACAAAATATAAATCAACTTAGAATAGATTGAAAAAATATGAAAAGCGAATAAAAAGCTACAATTTTCCTTAAATGAATTTCAAGTGGCTGGCATTCAAGAGTAACCTAGACTACGAAGTCAGATTGAATTGTAAGGAAGAGAACTTACTCATGATCAAAAAAGTAGGAAACAGCAACAATCATTTCTGATACCCCATCATTATCGATGTCTGCTATGACCTGATGACAATAGGGAAAAAGTTCTTGACTTTTGCAGTAGAATTCCACTTGCGTCTATTAGCGTTGTTCCTTCACTATAAAGAAATATATTATCTCATTGAAATTTATACTCACCGGAGTGGATAGGATGTGTGAGTCAATATTCACATAATCCTCCAATTTCTCATGTTGTCCTTCAGTCCATTCCTCATCTCCCCACATGGATTCATCAACATAATCATCATAATCATAATTATATTCATCGGCCAACTCATCAGTATCACGGAATAACTCAAAAGATTGATCCGCATCTGCTTCTAACCCTTGGTCATTTTCCACAGTAGCTTCCTGAGCAGTCTCTTTTGGATCAGAGCTACCTTCATGAGAACCTGTCGAGGCCTTATCTTCTAGAAGCCGTCTCCTAGAACTTGTTTTTGTATTTGTTTCATTGCTACCCACTGATCCATTGTTTACAGAAGCATTAACACCAGTAGGCAGCTTGATGGTATCTTCTATTTGACTTCCACTCATTTTCGTTTCATTTTCTGTCTTGGATAAATTAACCTCGCTAGTGTGATTTGCTATTGATGTTGAACCAGTAAGGTTAGACTTAGGTATACTTTCATTTGTTTCTGCAAGGATACCCAACATGTAATGGTGTGAGTTGCCTCATGAGAAAAGAATGGTCCAAAATATTAATAAAACCACGCTTGCCTAAAGTTGTTTCAATTTCCCTTTTAAAGATGAAAGCAATATAACAGAAAAAACAATCTAAGAGAATAAGGAAAGAACCAGTTCATTGTCTGCATACTATTGTTATGGAGTAGAGTGCAATGGAGCTGTCTTAGCAACTAATATAATCTAAGAGATTAAGGAAGTAGCAGGGCTATAAAACTATTGAAATTTAGGAATAGCATACGATTCATAGCATTCATTTTAGCAGCCTCCTCGATGAGTGAATCATCATGTACATCTGGATGAGAACGGTCCACTGGATCAGGATGCAACCCCACGTGCCAATCTTTACGAACCTTTCTACGAGGAACCTCCAATTTTTCAGTCATCAAGTACCCTGAAACCCTAAAATAATAATCTTTGGAAAAATTAGTATTCCAACATCACAATATTGAGTTCCTCTAATTAGCAAATAATTAAGAAAAATAACCTGAAAAAAAGCACTTCGCCATTGTAGGTAGCTAGAGCAATTTCTCTCACGCCATCTTTATCAATATCATACAAAAGAGGACTAGAATGCACAGTTGACTGGTGAAAAGCAGGCCAACCTGACAAATTATTGAAAATTCAATGACATCAACATCGTAGAACGGATTACTCTAGATTCATTCTATAAGCTCGATCTAACATGATTAGGTGAAAAACGAAGCACCGGTACCTGGCATTTTGTCGCCATCAGAACCTTCTAAAACTTCAAGGTAGTGAAGAAAAGAGGGAACAACTATGTTAAGCTTCCCATCACTACAAATTAACAAATATACGAGAGTCAGCTAAATTATCATAAATGATGGATTTACTCATATAAGATGAGCAGATTTTCAAAAGGGGAAATTAAAAGAAGTGAGATTTGTAACATGGTCAAAGCTTAGATGCGATAAAACCATGAACTTAACCTATTGATATCAGCGATTAAGGGAGTTGCATAAATGCTGGAGCTGACCTCCGTTTGCCATCTAAGTTCTAAATTTTTAGGGCACTGTGTGTTCAACAACGCATCTTCATCCCTACACATTCATATACACGACAATTTGTTTACAAATAACAATAACTCCTCTAATTGAATCGAAAATGAAGTTGAGATAAAAGGACTGACATTTGGGGATAACCAAGCTCGTCGTCCGTGGCCTTTCGTTGACGGAATTTATTATTGGAGTCATCGCCGAGAGAGAAACCGGAGCGAGTGATCAAAAGGGAAAAAATCCAAAAAACCCTAACCTCGAAGTGTTTCATGCTGTGATCTTCGTTTCAGCACAGAATTCGGAAGAGGGGAATGGGAATAAATAAACCCTGGGATTTGGGGTGTAAAGATCCAGTTGCCGTCTTCCTCTCACGTCTCAAGGATGATGGAGCTGAAAATAAGAAGCTCGCAACATTCACGGTTTTTACGCCTCCCTTACTGCGTACAATCTAGCATCTAATCCTAATCACAAACTTAATTTTTTTAAGGGTAAACTATACCGAATACCACTTAACTTTACCTTTTGAATCGAACATACCACTGAACTATAAATTAATACCGTTAAATGTAAAACGACGTCGTTTTGGTATAGCTGTTTGGATGTCTAGGATAGGCCAAAACGACGTCATTTTGTTAGGAAAAAATTAAGGAAACATTGCATTTGGAGAGGCTCAAACCAAAGACCTCTAAAATGAAAGATTTACACCAAACAACCAAGCCAACTTAAATACTTGATATAATTCTAACAAAAATAGTATGTAAATAATACTACAGTTGAACTTAAAATTTAATTGTTTTTAAAAATCTCAACATTTATAAAATATTCAAATCAGTCCCTGAATCTCTAAATCATAAATCCCCAAATCCTCACCGCTACTGCCGCCAGCCATCATCGCCGACCCCACCCTTTCGATCGTCGGACCCAGCCGACCATTTCCCCCACTCGCCATCACCGAAAATCAACGAATTGTGTGTCAACCAAACATTGAACGTCGAACATGAAATAACCGTTCGATTGGCTCACCGTTCGTCGGTCTCCGACGACGGCAAGTTGAGGGAAATGACATGTTGGTTCCAGCGACCAAAGAGGTGGGGTTGGAGACGGCGGCCGGTGGTGACAGCGGTGAGGATTTGGGGACTTATGATTTAGGGATTTTTAGGGATTTAGGGACTGATTTGAACAATTTCGTAAATTTTGAGATTTTTAAAATAAAAATAAATTTTAAGTTCAATTGCAGTATCATTTACATACTATTTTTGTTAGGATTGTATCAAGTATTTAAGTTGGCTTGGTGATTTGGTGTAAATCTTTCATCTTAGAGGTCTTTGGTTCGAGCCTCCCCAAATACAATGTTTCCTTAATTTTTTCCTAACAAAACAACGTCGTTTTGGCCTATCCTAGGCATCCAAACAGCTATACCAAAACGACGTCGTTTTACATTTAACGGTCTGTTAAAGATTAACGGTCGAGTGCTTGGATTGAAAAAAAAACAAAGTTTAGTGGTCTAATAGTATCAATTTATAGTTCAGTGATATGTTCGATTCAAAAGGTAAAGTTAAGTAGTATTCGGTGTAGTTTACCCTTTTTTTAATTACTACTCTATATAAATAAAATTTCTTCTAATATTCATCAATAAGTTATTTTAAATTAAAATTAGGGTAAACTATATAAATGGTCACCAAACTTTAGAGTAGATTCATTTTGGCCACCGTACTTTTAAAATATTCAATAAAGTTACCCAACTTTTAATTCGTATTCGATAAGGCCACCCAACTTTAAAATCGCATTCGATACGGTCCCTCCCGTTAACTCTGTTAAAGTTCACATGTTTTTTTCTTAATAAAAAATGGGTAAACTACATCGATCATCACAACTTTCTTCTCACTCCTATTTTGGTCACTAGAGTTTAACAATTTAATAAATTAACTTTCGAATTGTTCATATTTTGGTCACTCTCAAATGACATGGTTATACAAATAGAAAAATTCGATTAATCTTTTTAAAAATCCGGTTAATGATTTTTTTACTTTACTTATTAAAATTACCATATTTGATATTTTAATAAGCTAAGTAAAAAAATATTACTCGAATAAAATATTTCAATTAATCGGTCAATCGTTTATCCGATTTAATTGGTACAATATAAGATCGAGAATTATATAATATGAATTTAGCAATTAACCAAAATAATTTTTAAGACCAATCGAACCCGATTCGGTACCAAAATAAAATAATATATTTTAAAAATTTGTACCGAAATTGAGTTCGATTAATCCTTAAAAAAATATTTTGGTTAAAAAAATCATTACCCGGATTTTTAAAAAGATTAATCGAACCCGATTTTAGTACAAATTTTTAAAATAATTTTTAAGGATTAACCGAACCCGATTTTGGTAAAAAAATTTAAAATAAATTATTTTATTTTGGTACCGAAATTGAATTCGATTAATCCTTAAAAATTATTTTGGTTAAAAAATTATTACCCGGATTTTTTAAAAGAATAATCGAATCCGATTTCGGTACACATTTTTAAAATAATTTTTAAGGATTAATCGAACCCGATTTCGAAAAAAATTATTTTATTTTGGTACTGGAATCGAGTTCAAATAGTCCTTAAAAATTATTTTAGTTAAAAAAATCATTACCCGAATTTTTTAAAAGATTAATCAAATCCGATTTCGGTAAAAAAAATTAAAATAAATTATTTTATTTTGGTAAAAAAATTAAAATAAATTATTTTATTTTGGTACTAGATTTAAAGGAATTATCTGTGACTTGAGAATCAACAGAAACTAGGAGCCACAGTTAAACATCAACAGTGGAAAAAAACTATGCAATTTCCTCAAAAAAAAAATGCAACAAAAATTTGAGATAACATGTTTACCGATCCTGATGGTGCAAAAATCAGATCTAAAAGATGAGTCACTTTAATAACAATCAATACTTAAATTAAAATAAACTTCAAATTTTTACAGCAATCATGACTGCACATTTATATACCTTTTGCGTATCTTTCCTAGAAATATATATATAATTATCCTTGCATATTGTTATATAGCACCACTTAAAAAGTAAATTGCACGATAAATAATTAGATGGTAATCAAAAGAGGGGAAAGCACAAGTAAAGATGTCACATTCAATTCAGCAATCTCCTGCTCTCGCTTTGTAACTGTTACAATAAATGCATCTTTTTTTTTTGGCTTTTTCTAGCTGAAAATAAGAAGAAAACATGTATGAAAGTCAGCATGACAGATTAGAACAGTTGGTGCAGAAAATTACAATGAGAAAATGAGCAACATCAGATTCTTACTTGTCCTTACAGTGTCTCGAATTTCAGAGTTTGAAGATAATTTATTACTAACTTAAGTTCTATATAAATCGAACAAAAAATTACTTCTTCAGAAAATCAGTACATATAAAATTATCTATATTTAATAAAACTTGGAAGAAAGGGTAAAACTTGGAACTAAAATGGAGCGCTGCAGGTAAAGAATGTGGGAGAGAGAATGGTATTTGGAGAGAGGAAAAATTACATAACTCTTCCATTAAAGTCTTTTATCTGTTAAAGTTTAGGTTTTGTACCATTCATCACAAGGATCCATTTGGCCTAGTGGTAAGCTTACATGCCTTCATTCAAGGCAACTATGGTTCGAATCTTATCAAGAACAAGATGTTATTTGCTTTTATTTTCTTCCTCCAATCTGGTGACACGTGTCACCACTTGATTGGAGGTGAAAATTAATTAATTAAATTAAATAAAAATAATTAAAGTCCTCAAGATGGCGACACGTGTCACTACTTAATTAAATAATTAATTTATTTTATTAAATTAAAATTAAGACCAAATTAATAGAGTGTATAAGTAACGAGGACCAAATATGTAATTATACCTATATTTTTTTAACTGCCACGCCACCCTGCCGTTAACCTCTAACGGTCGGTGGTCACATTGCATCTAATTTAATAGTATGGTGGTTTAATTGGTTCAAAAAAAATAATGTGGTCAAATCGTGACTTTTCCAATAATATGGTGGTCATTTATGTAGTTTACACTTTTTTTAATTACTACTCTATATAAATAAAATTTCTTCTAATATTTATCAATAAGTTATTCTAAATTTAAATTAAACTGATAAAAGTTATTATCATTAGGGAAAATTACACCGGTGGTCCTCAAACTATTAGCGTTTTTTCATTTTGGCCTCAAACTATTTTTTTTTCATTTTGCTAACATGGCATTTTTTAAATATTTTTAAATATTTTTTAATCATTTCTCTTTCCTCCTATATTATTTTTATTTAACTTTATCCACTCCAATCATGTGCACATGGCATTACCCTATTGGTTAAACCCCCAACCTTCAAAAGTCACATTTGGTGCTGCTGGGATTCGAACCCAAGACCTCCAACACACAAGCCATGCACGTGAACCAGTTGTGCTAGGCTGATTACTTAATTCAAATCAACTAACAATTATATATAAGCTATACATATTAAACCTTAAAAACAAAAATTGGGGCTGCCATGATTCAAACCCAGGCAATCAACATGCAAGGCCAACGTGCAAACCAACTATGCTAGGCTAATTATTTGAATTAAATCTTCTAACGTTTATATTTAACCTATAAATATTCGAAACAACACATTGTTTATGAATATAAAAGGTAGGGAGTAATTCGAACATAATACCTTATTAATAATATTTTAAATATTTAACCATCAAGGTAACTAATAAATTGTGTTATTTTGAACTTAAATATATTTAACTAAATTATGTTTAAAATTTTAAAAAATCAAACTAGATTTTTTTTACTTTGTTCGATAATAAAAAATTAATTAAATATTTATTTATTTTATAAAAATAAAAAATTCCTAAAAATATTTAAGTTAAAAATAGCATAATTTATTAGTTTAACTTGGTGGTTAAATATTTAAAATTTTATCAGTAAGGTATTGTGTTCGAATTACTCTCCACCTTTTATATTCATTAACCATGTGATGTTTCTAATTTGTATAGGTTAAATATAATTGTTAAAAGATTTAAATTAAATAATTAGCTTAGAACAATTGGTTTGCACGTTGGCCTTGCATGTTGGTTGCCTGGGTTCGAATCTTGGCGGCCTTAACTTGTGTTTTAAGTTTTTTTTGGGTTAATATGTATAGCTTATATATAGTTGTTAGTAGATTTAAATTAAGTAATCAGCCTAGCACAAGTGGTTCACGCGCATGACTTGTGTGCTGGAGGTCTTGGGTTCGAATCCCAGTAGCAGCACCAAATATGGCTTTAAAGATTTTGGGTATTCAACCAATAGGGTTATGCCACGCTGCACACATGATTGGGTGAATAAAGTTAAATAAAAATAATATAGGAGGAGAGAGAAATAATTAAAAAATATTAAAAAATACCACATCAGCAAAACCGTTAGCTATTTAACAGAAGGAGGACGGTTTTGCCGAAAAAATAATTTTGGGACCAAAATAGGAAAACAGTAATAGCTTGGGGACCACATGTGTAGTTTTCCCTTATCATTATTATGTCTAGGGTTCTTATTCAGTGAGTCGATCATAAGCTGAAGAGTACTAAAAAATTGTTCAATTCAACTCGATATACGATAAGCTCGATAAAATTTTACTCGACTCGTGCTCGTTAAAAAAACTCATTTAACTTGTTAAGATGTCTACCTTTTTTAAAAAATATATATATGTAAAATCTAATAATGTTGTATAGAGCTTCAATATAAGGCTTAATAGTAAAAAGAGTGCCCAAATTATTTTTTTATATAAGTACTTAAAGTATTTTTTGATTCAAATAGGTACCTAACGTTTTATTCCGTAACTATTTTAGGGTTTTTTCGTCAACGACCATTAAAAAAATTTCGTCATCAAGTCATTGCATGACATGTGTCCTATTATTATTTTTTATCTAATTTTGTTTTAGAAAATAAAAAATCATTAAAATTTTAAAAAAATCCTAAACTTTAATATTTTGAAGAGAAAAAAATCCCAAATCACCAAAAACCATTACCCCCACCTACTATTCGCTGATCTTTTTTTCATCGCTGTCGACCACAACCCACCTCTCATAGTCCATCGTTAATTTCTATTAGATTATTACCTTTAAACTCACAATCGTAAGTGTAAAAGTGTTGAATGATTGTCGAATAATCTCTCCCAATATAAAAAAAAAACGTAATTGAAGGGTGGGCGGAAATGAAGATGTCAGCGACAAAGGTGGGTGCCTGGTGATCGACGACGACAGAAGAGAGGTCGGTAGTGGTAGGCTGTAACAATGAACTTTAGATATTAGAGATTTGGTATTAGGGATTTAGAGATTTGAGGGTGTTTTTTAAATTTTAGAGATTTTAGTGATTTTTAAGAGAATAGAAAATTTTAAGTTATTTTCATAAGAAATAGGCTTAATAGTCAGAAAGATGTTTAACCTATATCTTTTGTTCTAGTTTGGTGCTTAATATTTTTTGGGCTATTTTGGTGCTTAATGTTTTATTTCGTAATTTAGATTAGATTTTTTCGTGACGGTCGTTAAAAATAACAAAATATTTAATTTTATTAAAAAATCTTAAAATCTTTAATTTCTCTAAAACCCCAAATCCAAACCCTAGACCCCTAAATTCCTCCACTTCCACCACCAATTCAACCACTACCGGTCACCTTTGTCTTCGCCGACCTCTAGTACTGAAACCACCATCATCCCGCCGTCGAAAATCGGTGATTGCTTCGTCGATGAACATCTAAAAATAAAAATAAAAGAGACCGATTGGGCTTTTAATCGACGGCTAGAGGGTGGGAGATGTTGAACGCTAAAGTACCCGACGCTTGGGTGGTGAACGGTGAACCGTCGGCGTGTGGGGATGTCGGACGGTGAGGGAGATGTGATTTGAGAGTTTGATTGAAAGAAATTAAAACTTTGAGTTTTTTAAGAAGTTTATTTTTTTTAAAGAAATTTATAAATTAAATAAATAGATAAAATAGGCCACATGACATGTTTTTTATTGGATAACGAAAAAATTTTAACGGCCTTTGACGAAAAAATCTAATCTGAGTTACGGAAGGAAACATTAGACGCCAAAGTGGTAAAAAAAAACGTTAGGCACCAAACTGAAACAAAGGGTATAAGTTGAACACCTTTTTTACTATTAAGCTTAAAAAATATAAAATTTTCAAAAAAATTTAACGTCTGTTACAGAAAAATCCTAAAATAGTTACGGAATAAAACGATAGGTACTTATCTGAAAAAAAAAAATGTATAGTTTGGGCACTTTTTTAACCATTAAGCCTTAATATAAACATAAATTAACATATTATAAAAGTTAACGAGTTGCTCGTAAACTTATCGAGTCAAGTTAACATTGCTCGATTCGATTTGTTAAGGCTCAAAACCTTAACTCAAGTCAAACATTAATTGAGTTTTATCAACTCAGATAGCATCTTTGATCATGTTAATATCTCTTAGCGAAAACTTAACATTCAGAACTAAAAAAATTAAAAATAATTCGAACAAATAGTTTTAGTGACCAACAATTGTAGTTCAACCTCAAAATTTTTAAGCAAGGAACACAAATTATTTATAAAATTTAATTTGAATTAACAAATCATATTTTAATTATTAAAATCACATGCACTCTTATAAATTAACTATAATAATATTAAAAGGAGAATGCACTAGAATTTAAGAAATTTTGTCAGCCCGTTACAACGCTTAATCAAAGATCCAAAAAGTGAAAAGATCACATGTGAACAGCAAAAATACAAGCAATTTTCTAGTCCTGGCTTCCTGCAAAGCCATCACGGTTCTCTTGCTGCCAACCAAACCCCTGCCCATCTCGACCCATATCACCGGGGTGGAACTTGCCTCGTCTATGTTGCGACATATGATGTGGATGTGGTGGAGGCGGTGGCTGAACCTGCATGGGCTGTGGTGCCAATATACCTACGCCATCCCGAGGGTCCATTGGATTACTACCCTGCAAAGCTTCCATCCCTTTGTTGGCTGATTGTTGGGGAGAAATCATCGATAAACCTCCAGGATTTCGACCATAATCACCTTGATAATTAGCAAAACCGTCTGGCATCATGTGACTACCGGGTTGCCCCCCGTTCCAGGGCTGATGAGGATAAGATGCGGGGTAATTTGCACCCCCAATGGGACCTTGTGGGAAATTCATAAACGACCCTTGCTCGGAACCAGCACCTGGTGCTGGACTCGGCCTAGACATCTCATAGGGAGCACCATAAAATGGTTGAGCTCCATCAGTTGGAAATGGAGGAACGCCATATGGGGTTAACATAGGGTTTGAATTCACTGGCATAGCAAAATTAGGAGGTTGTTGCATGGAATGCATAGGTGGGTATTCTGAAAACTGGTTCTCAGATAAATGTCCCTGCGACTTGTCTGAAAACTGACTTGATTCTGGTTGCGGGGTGCCCTGCCTGTCAAAGCCTTGCTGAAAGTGATGGGGAGGGCCAGTCCTGTCAAAGCCCGGGGGTTGGTTATTGTCCAGTTGAGGCTCTGATGGATAATTTTGCACTTGACCGAATGCCGGTGGCCCCTTCGGCATCATTGGCCTTGGAAGCAGTTGTTCCCTTGGCTGTTGCCATCGAGCTTTGTCTTCAGTATCATGGAACTGCGGGTTTGAACCAGGAGAAATGACAGGCCTTGGAGGACCTCGGACAGTGGAATCTGAACCCGTAGGTTGGTTACCACTCTGAACCTCTGATTCTTTACCATCTTCCTTCTCGGCATTAGGCTGTAAAAGCTCAGTGTGGCTCGTATGGATATGAGATTCAAAATCAGTCCTCTTCAAGAACGATTTAAGACAGTGAGGAGCTGCACATATGAAGATCCCCTCCATTATCTTGATTGTCTGAATCTTCTGTATACGTTCATCACAACTATGCAAAAACAAAAGAAACAATAACTTTTTAGTCAATGTCAAAGTACTTACGATTAAACCGAATAAAGATTACTTCACGAATCAGCCAAAACCCGGACTTCCACAAACACAAACACCATAGAAATTTCCACATCATAATGATCTTGCTCCTAGCTGGTAATGTTATTACTCATGAATACCATCAAAAAAAGTAAATGGATAAACCAAATATGAAATTCTAGGGTTATTTCAACACCAGTTTGCATTAAAGAAATAATAAGTGGGGACTTACAGATAGCAAATTGAATCGCTCCTTGCACAATCAAGGCAGAAGGCATGCTCACAAGGGCTCTGCAAACGAAAAAAAGGCATAAATTTTCATATACAGAAAACAAATTCAAATATATTAAGGAATAACAACAATTTTTAACAATTTCGGCCATCAGTCATCGATGAAAATCTCCTTACTACTAAAATTGTTTCAACTTTTCGAATTTAGTAAGAATTTAACATTCAATTCCTAGCAATTCCACTTTTACTTCCTATTCAATTTACAAATAATATCTTCAACAACAAATTTTCACAGATTTGGCTTAAGTATCTGTTTCGATGTTTACTCTACTCATTCGCAAATAATCAATTAATTAAAAGGTAAGAAAAAAGTAGAACAAATATAATTATTAAAACGTACCAAGCGGCCGTATATCGCTATAGGAAAATCGCAGCGAACGCAGAAGTGTACTCGCTCGCCGAGCTGGCGGCGGGATCTCCGACCAACGGTCTTCACGAGAGATGAGGAAGTAGCGGCACCAATGCTCTTGGCAACCGGAAGGTCGGCGAGGACGAGATGGTCGGGGCAGGCCACCGTCACCGTGTCCACGGGCAATGGCTTGACGGAACCGCCGGCATCCGAGGACGGTCCCTTGCTTAGTCTGATTTGAAGCATGATTTTCTCCACGAGTTTCTTCGGCTTTCTCTTCCGCGAAATCAAAATCGAACAATTTTTTTATCTGCAGATGCAATCGTATCAAATTTCGTCGGCTCGACTGGTCGAATCTTGTTTAATAGCGGTTTGGTCTGTTTTGATACATAGAACGACAGCGTTTTAAAGCTTTTTGGACTGCTTATTAAGGGTTACTTTATTGGGCTTTTAAACCCTTTATAGATTGAGCCCTTTGTAGTTTGATAAGAGAAATTCAATGAATCATGTAATTACATCACACATCCCCAAATTATAATCTTCATTCTAAATTGGTCCTCAAAATTTTGAACATTCCAATTTCATCTCAAAATGTGACTCTCATTCTAAATTGGTCTCAAACTTTAAACATTTTAGAGGGAGAACTTCTGATTACAGAAGCTAAGCCACATACATTTCATGCAGTCTCTTCCTCCTTTCATAAGTTCTTATCGGTATTCATCGGATACAAAGCCGCATAATCTACTAGAAAAACAGTAAAATTCTGATATTCGGTTCTCCGCCTCTCAACTACCACATCGAAGGTACATAAACCTGTTCTTTCAGATTTTGTGTAGCACTCTCAGTAGGAAAACCTCTCACAGCACCGATCGTCCACTGCGATATAATCCCTGCTGCAATCGCAAAGCGGAGCTGCCTCTCTAAGACATCTTGATTTTCAAACATCTCGGGGTAAGTGGTCAGTTTCCTCATAATACCAGCTACAACAGCATCACCGGAACCAGTTCGATCACAAGTGAACGGTGTTATCAGCGCATCCTCTGTTCCAACAACCACACCATCAAATGATGGTGCATAATAATGTATTCTAAGCGTTCCATCAGTCACAAACAGAAATTTAAGTCCGTCATGCCACAACGGAGAGATTTCCTCACGCGTATAATGATAGTAGTCTCGCCGTTTCTTGGTTTGATCAAAATTTTCAGCATAGTATTGAGGCCTGTAATTTCTCTTCCTCTCGTAATACTCTTCATCCAGTAGAAACTCCAGCTCTTGCCTTGAAACCTCAATGATGTCCGCTTTGTTCCAGGCTTTCTTGATCACCTCCTTCGTTTCATCACGCGATCTCCACAAAGGTAATGGTAAATTCAAGTCGAAAAATATGAGCCCCCCAAACTTCTTAGACCATGCAATTGCTTTATAAAGCGTGGATTCCATGGAAGGAGATGTTAGAACCTCTGAATTGAAGTGGAAAATCCTAGCCTGCATTAATATCGGATAGCAAAACATCCACATTCAATCAAGAAACTCAATTCAACAATGTGATCCACTTCAATCATCTACACCAAACTGGTTTCTACATTAAGAGAAGTCTTATATCACAAATAAGTACCTAAAGCATGTCAACTTTTTCATTTAAGTACTTAAAAGTATTTTTTGTCAAAATAAGTCCCTAAAGTATACTTTTTGGACAAAGCTATCTAGTATCAACTACTCAATTAACAAGAAAAGTTCACTAACTACAAAAATGCTAATATAAGCCTAATCAATTCAACATCATCATAAAATGTTCCAAGAACAAATTTTGGAACTTCATTGCATAAAGATCAACAAAAAAGCTATAAAATTTACCTCTTTGAGAACAGCAAGATTCAATTCAGAGCTAAGAAGAGAATCCTCAGCAGATTCCTTAACAATCTCCATCTTCAACTTCCCATTGTCATCGAACTTGACCTTCATATAAGTACACCCAGTCTTTAAATTCTCATCAAACTTGACACCTCTAGTTTGCACTTTCTCTTTATTCATCATCAGAACAAGCTCATCGCCGAAGTCATCATCCCCAACTTTCCCCATAAACGCCGCTCTCCCTCCAAGCCTAACGTGGGATATCGTCACGTTGGATGGTGGCCCACCTGGAGCCCTCCCGAACTCCGGTGGATCCCATTGCAGCATTTTCCAGGTGGAGTATTTATCCGGGTGCATCGGTTCTTCATTCACCCGAACCGTGGGTATAAACTCCTTTTGTGCGGCGCCGAAGCAGCAGACCAAAGGAGGTTCCTCGTAGGGAAAATCCATGCCGTCGTCGAAATCCCATAGCTCCTCTTCTTCTCCCTCGCCGGAGCCATTTTCAGTCTGGGTTTTTCTCCCGCGGATTGTTTTGTTTTCCGTTGGAGTTTCTGGGGAAGATGAAGTTGGTTTCTTTTTCCTGCCTCGGCGAGCTGGTTTTGGGGTTTCAATGGCTCCGCTTGTTTCAGCCGAGGCTCTTGGTAAAGCTACAGAGTTTGGAGATTTTAGAAACTGAATTCTTGGGTTCGGGGAATTCAAGAATAGTGAGAAAGAGTGAGGAGGTTGAAGAAGTGATGCCATTGTCTGTTTCAAATGTTGTAGGGTTTATCCATGGGTTTTTTCCCCTTGTCCTTCGCCTGATAGATTTTATCGGGTCGTGTTGTTTCGGGCCTTATTTTCCGGGTCGTGTAAGAAAAGGACATATCCAACGGATACCAGCTCGATGTGTAGGGTTGTGCAAAAAAACCGGACAAATCGAAATTAAAATTTGAAAAAATCGATTCGAAAACATGGTTAATTGAACTGAATAAATTAATTTCGGTAAGTTTTTTAAGAAAAAAATATTATTTCGGTTTGAATGCAGTTCGTAGTTTTAAACAAAAACAAATAATCGAACCGACCGGTTACATAATATATAATATGAAAATATGTATATTTATACAATTATATTGGCAAAATTTAGCGTCATTGTTAATTTATTCTCTTTCTCAAATATTTTTTTGAATATTTTTATTGTCTTGAAAAGTGAAAAGTTAGCGGTAATCTTTAATATATATCCCTTCTAAATATTAGTGAATTTATTTTACTTTAGAAAGTAAAAAAATCAACCTTAATTGTGAATTATTTCCTATTCTCAGTTTCATACATTAATACTTTTTTTCTTCAAATATTTCAAAATTTAAACTCTAGCTTATTTTTCACTATGTTATTATATTTTATATTTTTAATAAGGAAAGTTAATAAACTATTACTCGAACCGAATCGAATTGAATATTTAAGTTAACCGATTTAATAGTTAAGGTTTAAGGTTGAAAATAAGCAGCCCGAATTTACTGATTATCTGAAATATTTTTTTAACGATTAACCGAACTCGATTTTGCACACCCTATGTATACGTAAGCAAGGACGATCTTATCCGTTAGATAAAAAGTATTTTCTTTTTAGATTTCTTTAACCCTTCTCTCTTTTTTGTCTTTTTAATAAGTTATATTTTGGGTGAAGTATATAACGTGGAAAAATATTCTATGCATCAACGATAAAAAATTATTTTTTATTAGTGTTAAATTTGTAAGATTTATAGGCTAGAGTTTAATGTTTGTGGTTAGCTTTTAAGGTTTTAAAATAGATTGTATGATTTAAAATTTAGTGTTCAAGGTTTATAATCTAAAGATTATGGTTTAAAGCCTTAAAAGGGACATGTGACACCTTTAGAATCCCGTTTATGGGAAAAAATTCATTGATTGTGCAACAAATAATTCCCAATATAATATTATCTAAGATCAAGTCATAACTTTTTACACTAAATTTGAGTTTGACCCGATCTTATTCATCATAAAATATGACTAAATCATTTCGAACCCGAATAAAAAAATGATACTATAAATAGGGATGGGCATTTTACCCGACCCGGTCGGGTTCTGACCCGACCTGACTCGATCGGCTCGGATTTTTTTAATGAAAAAATCGAGTTTGGGTCGGGTTGGGTTCGGGTTTAGGGTGAAAAATATCCTACCCGACCTGGGACTATTTGTGTAATTTTCCCTAATATTTTAGGGATATTTATAATAATAGTCCCTATATATATTTTTTATAATTAGGTTCTTAAAATTAAATTTTTATTTACAATTTAGTCCTTAAATTTATGATTTATTTTATAATTAAGTCTCTTAAAATTATTATTTTTACAATTAGGTCCCTAAAAATTATTATTTTTCTATAGGTCGGGTCGGGTGCGGGTATAAAGTATTTATTTTCGGGTCGTATTTTTTAAGAGATATGTTCGGGTCGAATCAAGTGCGAATATAGAATATATATTTTTGGGTTGAGATCAGATGGAAAAAAAACCGACCCGTGCCCATCTCTAACTATAAAATTAAATCAATTCAAAATACATGATTAATTAAATTTGATATGATGATCCCTAATATGATATGATACAATATAAGCCTACTTCAAAGCTAATGGGCTTAGGCCCTTAGCTAATTTAGACCCACGAAGTGAATAGGAAATATAGCGGCAGCTTTCCCGCCAATCCAGCCCAGGGTCAATTTTAGTAATTATGAATGGATTATCAGTTTGAAATTACAAAACATCCCCTCCCTTTTTTTCTCTTTCCCCCCAAAGCCATTTAATTGGAATTAAAAGCATGCTAACTATAACACAAACTAAATCCAATTATTAACCATATTTCTCTTTATACATTTCTTAAATCATTCGTAAACTCCTCAAATTTTTGATTAATTAAATTTGATCACCATAAACACACTCAAATTCATCGTATCAAAATTATTGTAACAACAGCAGTACAGACTGAATTTTAAAAACAAAAATAAATTTAACTATTTATTTTTTTATACTTCGTGCTTCTATCTTTAGAGATTTCAAAATTTATGTGAGCAATATGGAGGGAAAAAAATAGAAATCCAAATTTGATTTTGATAGTGAATCAAAGGTTGGACAAATCTATAAAGATGAAAAGTTTCGAGGGTAAAACTGTTAAACAAAGAATTCCCAGCCAACAACATTTGCCCGATGAAAGCGAGAAATTTTCAAGTAGTCGTGTAACAAAGACTCTTTGCCGTTAAGTCTGGTACTTCAGAGACCGTCATCACATTCACTCTCACGCCAAATGGAAACGGAACTGGAAGCCGTTGGAAACGGCAACGGCACGACCGTTACCGAAATAAACGTCCCATCGCCACCACTCCTAGATGGCGGCGAAGAAGGGGGCGATTGCGGAAGCCGCGAAGATTCGGCGGCCGGAGGGCGAGTGCGTAAACAGCGAGTGAAGGGGCCTTGGTCGCCTGAGGAAGATGCGATACTGAGTGAACTCGTGAGCAAGTTCGGGGCGAGGAATTGGAGCTTGATTGCGCGTGGAATCGCCGGCCGTTCCGGCAAGTCGTGTCGGCTTCGCTGGTGCAATCAGCTTGACCCGGCCGTTAAGCGCAAACCATTCACTAGTACGAAGTCTATACCTTTACTAATTTGTATTTGATCTGTCGATGTGGTTATCTATTTTTCTTAACTTTTAGGAGTTGCTTGGATGTTTCTGATTGTTAGATTTATGTAATGATTTGGAGTTCAGAGTAATGCTTTTCGAAAGTTCAAGCTATGTGATCTTATTGTTAACAAAGATTAATGCCTTTTTTGATTTGTTTAGAAACTACAATCTCTTAAGAACTGTGCTTTAAGTGAACAATCATACCATTTCCCCCAAATTTCTCAATGTTGAACTCTTTTGTGAATGTTGAAATTGAAATAAAGTAGCTAGCTTTTGCTATGTAAATGCTTGAATCACATGTTTCTTGTTGAAATTGGGGGAAGAGGAGTGTAGTTGTTTGGAAATGGCAGTAATCTTGGCAAGCATTAGAGAAACTGCTTTTAATTCGGGTACCAATCTTCGTATCATGCACTTGGTATTCGAGACGAAATAATACCTAATAAGTCAATTGACATTCTGCTTGTGGCCATATGGCGGCGGTGACCGGTGAGTATAAGTTTGCAACTTTCACTTCATCAATTTCTTACCTTCAAACATATTATGTGTTTCTGTGGTTGATGTGTTTCAGTTTATTAACATTAGCTTTTTGACAAGAATGTATTTAGTTCTTTCTGATAAATCTAATTGATAATCATGTTTGTGGCAGATGAGGAGGATCGGATGATAATTTCAGCACATGCTGTACATGGGAACAAATGGGCAGTGATTGCAAGGCTTCTACCTGGGAGAACAGATAATGCTATAAAAAATCATTGGAATTCCACATTGCGGCGCCGATACATGGATCTTGGTAGAATAAACGCAGAATCTGCAAATATGGCGGAAGATGCTGGCTTGGACAAAAACAAGGCATCATCTGAAGAAACTCTGTCTTGTGCAGAGGACAGTTCATTCAGATCCCTTGAAGTAAAAGATGTAAGCTCTTCGGAAAAGTTAGATAATCAATCAAAGGGAAAAGCGCCAACAGGGACTCTATCTAGCCATGAATCAATTGAACCATCTACTCTTTTCCGACCTGTAGCCCGTATCAGTGCTTTTAATGTTTATAATAACATGGATAGAGCAGAATTTGTTTCACTATGTTCAAGGCCAGTTCCAGTGCTAGGCCCTTCTATTCAGACATCAAAGCCAGATGTTGGGTTATGCAAATTGCTTGAAGGAGTTTTCACCGATCGTCTGGTACCTCTGCAATGTGGTCATGGCTGTTGTGGAACTCAAAATGGTCGATGTAAGTCCTTGCTGGGGTCAGAATTTGTGGAATTTTCAGAACCTCCATCTTTTCCAAACTATGAGTTGGCTGCGATAGCCACCGATATAAGTAATCTTGCTTGGATGAAAAGTGGACTGGAAAATAACAGTGACAGAGCAATGGATGATGCACCTGCTGGTACAACACCTCATAGTACTCTAGCGCACATGGGACATTTTGAGGAGAGCGGAACGAGTGACCGTTTAAGTATTGAAGAGAGGAACAGCCAATTAATGGGCACAATGACCAACCTGCTGTCAACATAGAATGAGGCAATTATACTTCTAAATCGAGGGAAAGCGGTCAGAAAAATGATGAAGAACGGTAGTCTTTGCTTTTGAATTAGCTTGGGAGTAATGCTGGAATGGGCTCCTGATTTCTTGTCTTCAAGGTAAATGCCACATGGTACTGAATCATAAGAAAGGCTTCACTGTTTCATGTTCATCGCAAAGCCTGCCTATCTTAAATGGGCATAGCGGTTGATAAGTTCGATACAGGGGAGCTTGTTTACGTATTCATTTTATAAGAAATGCCTATTAACATCCTTGTACCAGCATGAACCAATGACAAAGTTTGGAAATATTGATTTACAATCTACTTACTTCTTTTCATCCTTTTTTTCTCCTGTATATGTAGTTGTTTTCTGTTGACATTTTCCTTAACTTTGTTAGTATCTAAAATGTCTTTCCTAGTATCCATATTGGCCTTAAATTCTGTTCTACCATTCTCTTCTTGAAAAATTAAAGTATTCATTTATCACTCTTTGTTGAGCCTGATTTTAGATCTAGTCTAGTTTGTTTTGATAGCCTCAAAACAATCTCATTATGCGCCCCCCCCCCTAAACTTTTTACTTTTACATTGATTTATGACCATTGGATGAATGTAAATTGATGGCTGAGATTAAAAGTTGAAAATGAGGAGAATTTTAGGGAGAGAAAAAAAAGATGTTGATGCTCTCATCTCATCCATCAATTTACACTTATTCAACGGTCATAAATCAGTGTAAACCTCTTTAGTTTTTACATTTTGGGTAAGTGGATTATCCTAGAATGAATTATAGTGGGGGAAAGCCTCTGATTGTGATCCATATTGAACTAGAACACTTTGGTATTCAGGATTGCAGAAAGTTGATGAGAACATGGGTGTAGGTGAATTGGTCATGTTTGGTGCTTGAATGACCTTTGATGCCAAAGAGTAACATGTGCTGTGGGACAAAGCTTAAAGTAGGTTTCATGTGTTTATTTCGGAAATAAAACTGTGGCTGCCTTTATATGTTGTTTTTGTTAGATTCAAACAGGTAATCAGGGCCTATGTTTATTTCCTTTGATGGCAAACAAGAGTGAAAGGCTTTAAAGCTGGTGATGGTGAGCTAACACAGAAGTGGAAGACATCTGGTTTCTCTAATAATGAATGGCCATTGCTAGTGAAAGAAACACGTTACCCTTCCAGGTTTTAATGATTCAAAAAAACCCTTTCACTCCCTTTTATCCTTTTAATCTTTCCAGGATTCAAACCCTGAAAGAGACACATGCTAGGGGCTGCCTGAAAGAGATAAACATGTGGCCTTCCATTTGCAGAGCTGCTTTAGGATTGAAACCAAATGCATGCGGTTCCCAACTCTGAATACCCATCATGTCCATTTTCGTGCCATTTCTGTTGTTTTATGAATAGAATAATTCAACTTTATACACTCTAGGTTTTCGGAGTCTAGAGGTGGAATCCGATAATGCTCAAGCTATCAAGCTTATTCATCAGATAGAGCGTGACGGTTTTGCTCTCGCTATCACGCGTGCTATCCAGGATGTGGTCCAGAGAGATTGGCGGATCTCGATTCGTGTTATCCAATCGAGTTGCAGATGCTTTGGCAAAACGTGCAAGTCTCTCGAATCTCGACTTGGTTCTTTTTGATTCTGTTCCGATTTTTGTTGTTGATCTTTTACGCGAGGACTTAGTTCTTCCTAGGATGTAATCCTCGTGTTTTGTATATTTTATCATGTGCACTCTTTTTCCACCATTAAATTTAAGGAGGTTTTTTATTGAAGCATATGATGACGATACCTATTTCTTATAAAAAAAACACTAAGACACAAAGGGTGAAGCGGATGAGCATCCATGTCAATCAGTGGGTCGCAATTTGTTAATTGATCTTTAAGTTAGATGCTTGTCTTCTACTTTAACAGCTCAAAAAGAAACTATTCCATGGACAAAATACAAAGGTGGCAAATTCAACAAAAGAAACAGGGCTAGCAGCCCCACCACATCCCCTGTTTCACTTGCTCCACTTTGGTTCTTCCATGGGAATTGCAGATCCAACTGACACTTGAAAGCGATCCAAAACGGATTTCATTTGATTCTTTCTTGTTTTTGGGAAGGGGATGTTGATTGCAAATAATTTCCAGTGTCAGCACACATACATAGAACAATGAAAAAAATATTTTGACATAATCATCGGTATTCGATACATAGACCGGTTAATCCAACATTTCTAATTTCATTTTTTCTTTCACAACCACAGAATTCAAACATCCGATATTATTTAGAAGACCTAACATTTCTAATTAGAATACGAATTTAGTCCTATCTTTATCATAACTATGTTATTGTCATTACGTTACCAATTCGGCTTTAATGCAAAACGCTTTCATTTGGAGTCTTCTTTTCTTTTTCTTTATTCCTCTGTTGCTTTGCATAATTAAATAAGCATCCTAAATTTCAGACACTACTACCTTTTGTGTTGTTCACGCTAAGGGGTGTCGTGCATATATATAAACAGGTCAAATTATGGTTTTAGTCCCTCTACATGTCAAAATTTGAAATTTTATTCTTAAATTATGGTTCGAGAAAATTCGATCTTTTTCTTTATTTGCTATAATATTAACATGATTTTTTAAAAAAAGGCACCATTAAACATTAAGGTGACATGTAATTTTTTTTTATCATAATAAGTTGTTTGATTGGAATTAAAAAACATTTTTTTATCATATTATGGCTCTGAATCTTTAATCACCAAGGTTTGAGTCCCATAGATAAATATTTGGTGTTTTTTTTAGATTTAGGTCTAGGCATACTCAGTTAGTGACGGAACTTGACGAAAAAGTTTGTGGGGGTCAATTTCAAATTTTTAAAAATTAAAGATTTAAATCGAAATTTTCAAAAAATAAAGGGTTTTATTTACAATTTTTTCAAAAAATGGGAACTAACTAAAATTTTGAAAGACATAATGAGAACTTTTAAAAATTATGAGAGGGATTTAATTTAAAAAATAAAAAATAAAACTTAATATAAATTTTAAAAGATATTGTGGGGTCAAATTACTTAAAAAAACAAGAAACTAAAATCTAATGTTTTAAAATTTTGGTGGACCGTGACCCATATTTAATTATAATTTGGTCTAGTTTTACTTTGTAATAATTGATTTTGATCATAATTATAAAGATGTATTAATTGTAATTGTGTTTTGGGAAAATTTGTCATGCATTGGTAATGAATTTTTTTTCTACAAGTGAGTTTAATTTAGGGTTTAAGGGGTTAGTTTTGAGTTTAAGGGTTAGAATTTATGATTTATAGTTATAAATTAGGTTTTAGACTTTAGGGACAGAGTTTAAATTTTTGGATTTTAAGGATATAGATTTTAATTTTCAAGGTGAATTTAAGCATGCTTGTAGAAAAAACTTTTTTATTCCCAGTGCATCATATAATAATATTTTATTTTTGTCTATAAATTATATCGGTTACTTTTAATTATTGTCATACAAATGTGTTACTTCTAATTGTAATAATATTTTTTAATAGTCTAAAGGTAATTACAATGTAATATTTGTTCATATATATATTATTAATTATTTGACAATGAAATTATAATAATAACTTCTGAAATAAGATTTAGTATATCCTTAGTCCCTTTACTTTAGTGAAATTTTATTTTGGTCCCTTTACTATTTTCCAATCAATTTAACCCCTCAATCAAACCCGTTTGTGAAAAAGTTTAGATGCGTTGCAGTTGTTGGAGGATGAACATTACCAGAATGGTGCTTCTTCCTTATTGGAGAATTTCAACAACGGCAATGGGAGGTTCGTTTTCAGCACGTGTTACACAATGGCAATAAGGTTACAGATTATATCTAGCTAAACTCGCTTTCTTATGTTTTATTTTTTTCCACCAAAATATATACCACAATAAAATATTTTAGATAAATTATATATTTTTTAGTACTCTAATTCAATTACAAGTTAATATTTTAATTCAATTTTAAATTTAAATAAATTCACGGATGGAAATCCTCTACCCTTTTTGGTGCCCCTACATATGCCCTCACGCTTAAAATTAACTTTAGGGTTTATGGTTTTAGGTTAGGGTTTAGGAAATTTAGGGTATGATGTATTTTTAGGGTATAAGAAATTTAGGGTAGTATTTTTTAGTGTTGGGGCATATGTAGGGGCACTGAAAAAGAAAAGACGAATTTTATCTTAAATTCACATACACTTATAAATTATATTGCTCGAATTAGCTTATATTTTGTGAATGAAATTTCTCTAATATGATTCTTTGGCAGTTTCATATCTATATTAAGTTTAAAACATGCGCTGACGTATTAATTGAAAGATTATGACCAGCCAAAATCAAGTAATATCGACAAAAATAACCTAAAACGAGCAAGTCTAACGTACAACAAGTATAGAGTGCGGTTAAAAGATGACAAATTTAGATACTTGTTCATAAACTTAAAATGTTAGACTTTTTAATAACATTTTAAGTTGATTTTTTCGTATTTTTTTACAAGTATCGAAACTTATTTTGTAAATATCAATATTTATCCAAAAACTTATCTAATATTTTAAGGATTAATTTCCTATACAAAGGCGGTGGAAACTGAAAGTTTCCACAAGCGCCTTAGTTTTAGGGTATAGTGAGTTAGTTTAGAGTATAAGGTTTAGGGGTTTAGGCATAAGGGTTTAAAATTTAGGGATAATTGTTTTAATTTAAGGTTTAGGGTTATAATTTAGCAATTATGGGTTAGGGTTTAGTTTTTAGGGTAATATGGTGAAGATTTAAGTTTTAACCTATAAATCTTAAATTATAACCCTAAACCTTAAATTAAAATAACTATCCCTAAATTCTAACCCCCTACACCTAGCACTTAAACCTTATACTTTAAACTAACTACCTATACTCTAAAATTAAGACATTTATGAAAACTTTTAATTTTTACCTTCTGTGTATAAAATATTTATCCATATTTTAAATAAATTTTAAAACTTGCGGTCTCGATTTGTTGTTACCCTCGAAATTCTATTGTCATAAAAGTATGGTGCTATCTTGAAGGAGTATGCCTACCTACAATTTTGGCCGTCCGATTATCTTCAGGATTCACACATCACTATACTGATACCATCGGACGTACAGAATCTGCTTAAGACAGACATCCCCAAGTACCAACACCCAATCTTCCAACAACTTTGTTTTCTCTGTCTTTAATCTTTATATATATATATAATTGTCTTAATAGTAATAATCTCTTCTCGGTTCTATGTGCAGTGCACTCGCTGCACGTTTCTGTTTTTCTTCTCTTTAAGCTTCTGTTTCTCTCTCTGTCTTGTTTTTTTCTATGCATTTTTCTTAAGTGAGAAGCCATGGCTCTGTAAATCTTTGCCATGTTTTTCACCTTTTGGTTCTTTGGGTCAGTCCTTATTTTCTTCCCTTTTGTATAAGTTTTTCATATTTAATGAAAACGTTGATGGAGGTAAAGGGTCACCTAATCCGATATTAACTCGTTTAAATTCTCACATTTTATACCAACTTTGTTTAAAAACCCTCTCAAAGTTTGAAACTTTGACGCCATTGATGATCTTCAAAAGCTTGAAACTTTAAGCCTGTTAATGCTCTTTTAACAGAGCCTCTACTCAAAACTCCAGGTTTCAGCTTCTGGGTCTTTCCAAAATGTCATCATTAGAGATGCCCCACATCGATTTAGAGCAAGGGATTCACCGCCGGAACGGGAGTGATTTCAGCGCCGACGAGGCTAGCGTCTGCTTCTCCGACGCCGACGAGGGTTCTTGCTACTCTCAGTTCTATTCCACCACAGGCGGTTCCTACGACGATTACAGCTTCGCTTGCGGTTCAGACGGCGAGATCGGCGACGTTTCGGGTTCCGGGAGGGTGTCGTCGGTCTCGGATTGTTCGGTGGAGGTGCAGATTCAAACCGGAGCTAATGAAATCAAAGTGCATTTGGCTAAAGTTGAGAAAGATTGTAGGATTTGCCATCTGGGTTTAGAGAGTAACAGCCATGAATCCGGTGTTGCCATTGAATTGGGCTGTTCTTGCAAGGATGATCTCGCTGCTGCTCATAAACACTGTGCTGAGGCTTGGTTTAAGATCAGAGGAAATAAGTAAGTAAAATACAACTCCAATTTCACCTTTTTTAGTGAAAATTAACCACCTTTTCATGAAACATTGTTGATATTTCTATGTATTACTCTTTATTGATAGTTAAAAAGGTGATTGTTTTAGGTGTTAGGCTGTTAGTTTTACTGTTATAAGGTGAAAATATGCATGTGAAAAAGAAGAAGAAATTTGCTTAATTGGAAAGAAACTAGGATGGATATGGATATTACATTTGTAAAGCAGGTTCAAAGTAAAGCTAAAGACTAAAGATTAAACACTTAGGTTTGACTGCACCGACGATTCTTTGCTGTTATGTGCTTTATTTGAGGTTTAGGAATCTCTAGCTTTTGTTCTTTTCTCCTTTATGTTCTCTTTCCATGTAGGAAAGTTGTGGGATTTGACCTTTTTTATTGATGCATTATCTAATCTTTGGTTGAAGACATTGTTTGGTGGTGCATCACTCTGGATATTTTTAATTCGCAAAGTCGGATTTTGCATCGCCATGTTCTGCGCGTCATGCATGTCTGGTTCGGTGTCGTGTTTTGGTGAAACTATTGTTGATACAATGACTACCATGATCGCAGTGGGCCAAATGGTGTTTCGTGTTTGTTTAGCTATTGTGCCATCTAGGATTCTGGTCAAGTCTAACAACTGATTAAATTTACTGGTTTTCGATTAGAATTTACAAGGTATCCGTATTCTCCGTAAAAAAGGTAATGTCATATGCAACCAAGTAATTTCTGATGTATTTACATATGAAGAGGAACTAGCATTTGGAATCGATGAATGACTTGTTATCTGGACAGAGAAGGATGGTTTATATAAGTAGTAGCTTTAAGCATTTAGCTGATATGCATGGTGTGATGATCGTATGTTGAATCATTAAATCTGTAATGTTGTATGGTTCGTTATTCATTCAACGTCGTTAGACGACACCCTTACCGTGAATGGTATATTGGATCGGCCTTATACTTGATTTTGTTTTCTTCTGTGAATTATATAGTACCTCTCCATGCACTCATTCAATCTGCTTAATTCTTTTAGGACCTGTGAAATTTGTCATTCTATTGCACGCAACGTAGTTGGAGTGAACGAGATAGAGTCGACGGAGCAACCAAACGAGACTAACAGTTCCTCCGCAACAGCTGCAGTCTCGGGAGCAGCATCCTATTCAGACTCCCGAAGCTTCTGGCATGGCCATCGCTTCCTCAACTTCCTCCTTGCTTGCATGGTATTTGCATTTGTCATATCATGGCTATTCCACTTCAACGTGCCATCATCCTGAAACTTCTTTCCGTGCATGGTTGAACATCGTCGAAAAGAATGAAAAATAAACTGAATTTACTGTAAAGGGACCTGGGAAACTTGTTGGTGATGATGAGAAATGGAAATATGAATCATATACATCTCTCTTCAACATACGTGTAGAAAGCTTGTTATATTATGCACATTCATCTTAGTTACCAAAGCTCTTGATGGTCTTAGAAGAACTCTTTGATGGTTATGCTCGGGTTTGCATAACCGTTGTTGCTCGGTTGTCGATGCACGGTGTGACATTTGATGTTTGTTCTACCATGTTTACGTTTATCCACGGTTGTGATTTCAGGAAAATATCATGTCCAGCATTTAGATTCATAGTGGGAAATCTTAACAATATTTCAAAACCAACAATAAATATTGAAGAACTCTGCAATGTAGCAAAAACCCAGAATAAATACAAGAGCCTGAAGAAAAACTATGGGAAGAAAAAAGGAAGATAAACAAATGAAACAATTTGAAAACCTATACAATGTTCAGTTTTTGGCCCTATTGGCTTCCATGTTGGTGCCATCTTTGAGGGTTTCTTGGGCATCAGTTTCCATCCCAAGGCTAAAGAGGCAAGCTGCTTGTAAATACAAAGCAGTGGGCCACTGCGGCGACACTGCCTGCGCTTGCATCGCGTCCCCGAGAGCCTGTTGTGGCTTATCGTTCATCAGGTAAGATAAGCAGCGTCTGGCATAGACAGTCGGTGACACTATGGTCCCGCCATCAATGAACTACATAAGATACACAACAATCTTCAGTCTATATATCATGCTATTTAAACCTTCCAAAAAAATATCTTTCTTGTATGGCATATTAGTGTTCCTAGTTGTTGAATACAAAGAAAATTACTGAGAAAACCGAAACCAACCGAAACCGTTTGGTTGCAACGGATAGTCATATAGAAAGTATATAGATTTGAAAATGAGTAACTCACCTGTGTGTAACAGTCAATTGCTGTTGCAAAATCCTTGGCTCGAAAAGCAGTATCGCCATGTTTCTTGGAGTTCAAGGTCTCCTGCATTTGGCCGGTCCACATTTGAAAAGAAAGCTGAAAGGAACCAGGGAATTTGAATGCAAATTACATGTTAGCTCAAGTAACAGTAACAGTGTAATATAGCAGAAATACTCAAAATAATCAAAGCAGACAGTAATGATCCTTTGCTAGCCGGTTGCCCCTTGAGGCTTGAGCCACAAGTTATGTTGAAAATGAACCTCATAAAAATAGAATATGGAGGATGGAACAGCAAACCTCATTAGCAATTCCCTCATCGTCTTTGTATCCCATCTTCTCCAATATTTCATGTATAGCAGTCAGATCAATCCTCATGCAAGCCTCTCCGAAAGGTGTCAACGACAAGGGCTGTTTCGAAGCAGTTCCATGTGGAATAGCCATCAACACATACGATGGTACCTAGCAAAACTCCATCCGATGAGAAACTTAATGGTGTTTACAAAAGATTATGAGCTTGCAATATTCAAATAAATCAGCAATTATATGTACCTCTGCTTCCTTCTGAACTGACATGAGAGATGTGACGAGAGATTTCGCGTTTGGCCTCTCACGGGCTTCATACTGCAGACAGCGAGAAGCTAACCGCACTAACTCCGTTCCGTCATCGTTTGAGAAATGGCCTTCCAAGGCAGAATCCATCAACATGAGAAAATTCTTGCCGCGGATCAAATCGAGTGCCTATAAACCAAACAGAAAGACTTTAATACCACATGGATTAGTTCAATTTGGATACACCAACATCACATCTTCATTTCGAAACTATTAGACCAACAACAAGGTTTACCAATGATCACTAAATTACACCAGGCACCAGCATGCAGTTATTGCAGTTCACAATACCAAGTTTCTCTTGCAGTACCATAAAGATCCTAATTGCAAAAGAAAAAGAAAAAAGATATTACTATGACAAAAAGGGAATTTACATGGCTGGGAGGAATATGTTTTCCACTCATAAGATCTAGCAGCAAGGTTCCGAAGCTATACACAACACTTTCCGGCGTCACTCGACCTGCCGAAGAAGCACAACATCCAGATTTTGAGTTGAGATTCAAAGCAACACATTTCTTAAATGTAAAGAATAAATGAATCACTTGAACATGTTTAACCTGTTCTAAGATATTCTGGAGGTGTAAAAGCTAAGTTTGTACTATAACTCTTCCCATCTCTGCTGTTCTTCATGAGCCCGAAACAAGACAACCTAGGATTACCATCCTTTTACCAAAAGAAGAAAAAGAAATCAGAAATCATAATCAAAGGGTCATTTGATTTTCACACAAGCAAAATCTTCATGAACTTAACAAAATTACATCATCAAACAAAATCCTATAAGCATTGAGATCATGGTACAAAGCTCTCCCTTTACTGCTACAGAACTCCAAAGCTTGAGCCAAATAGAGTGCCACCCTCAACCTCATTGCCCATTTCATTGGCTGATTTTCCCCTGCCAAAATTAACCCAATTTCCTTTTAACTTCAACCCCAAGCTTCACTTTGAATCTAATGGAAGAAAAAAGCTACTGACTTACAGTGAAAAAGATGCTTAGCCAACGTTTCATTGGGCATAAACTCGGCCACCAACAATCTCTCATCGCCTTCACAGCAACAACCGATCAGATTTGCCAACCGCTCACTCCTTAAACTCCCAACAGCTTTGGCTTCCTCCTAAAAGACATGCATTTTTTTTCAAAAAGTAATCTTTACTCAGTTAAATGATCAAATAGTTAGAGAACAAAAATGAAGTGGTGACCGGGAATAGTATTGAAACGGACGAGGAATTGACGAGAATCGGGCCAGGCGAACTTGTTAAACCGTTTAACGGCAACCCGACGGTCATTATCGAGCTTCCCTTTGTAAACAACGTTCGGAGCTTTTTCACCATGTTCCGACACTATGTTGTCGGGAGAAAAGCCAGACGTAGCAGCTTTGAGTTGCTCCAAGCTAAACTCGGTGAAACTCGGCCATGTGTTCTTCTCACCTTTGCCACCATTCTCTGCATTTAATTTCAATTTTTACACCAAAAAAGGAACAATTTTTAAAACAGAGAAGGAGAAACCGAAGACAAAAGAGGTAGTACCGAGATCGGAGGATTCGAGGACGGAAGCTTTAAGGTGAGAGTGAAACCAACAGATGGAGAATTTAGAACAACGAGCTCCCATTCTTTTTTCTTTCAAATCAAACGACGGAGAATCAACGGAAAGCCAAATGATCAGACTCCGTACATGTCTGCAACAATCCAAACTTTGTTCTTTTCTTTCCCCCCTCTCTTTACCATAAAAATGCAGAATTCTATGACTTAAAATTTGTTGACATTTATCAAACAATTTCAGAAAAAGAGAGAGAAGAAGGGTTTAAAGCTGTTTTTTTTTTCCTACAAGCTCATCATTTGAGTTTCCTTTTCCCCTCTCATTTCTCTTTTTCAACTCTGTAGGTGGCTTTCCGGGAAAATCACTGACGTGGGGGAACAGATTTATGAGAATGTGGGTTAGTTTGGTCTTGGATTTGGTAAAGTTGCATTAAGAAATTGATTATCTTTCTTTGACATGGACCAATTCACCATACTTTTGGGTTTAAATAATTTGAAAACGAGAAGAAAAAACAGACAATTTGGGTTCAAGTTTAATGCTTGATTTTTTCAAAAATGTCATAAATTTATGCATTTGTATTCTACAAGTTCTTTTTTTTTTGAAGTATCACGTTTTGCATGACAAATCCACCATTGAAACACGAATAATGCGCATGATCATCTGGAAAATGATTGTTACTGTTTAAGAAAAATTGAAAATTATACAACTCCATTGATGACACTGTAGGAAATGGTGGAAAAAGCATGTAATCATTGACAATGAAGCCAAGCTGTCGTTTTTAATTTAATTTGACTCATCAGCCTCATGTTTTTTCAATTTCTTTCTTTTTTTTCCTATGAACAGGAAGGAATTCCAATTTCCATTATTCCAATAACGTGAATCCGAGAAACCATAATCAAAGGGAGATAGCTTTCTGAAAGAGATTATATTACAGGGTTTGTAATTATCTTTCTGTTCACTGCACATTTACAAATCTTTCAAATACACATGTTAGGTAATAACAACAAAAGAATCAAGAGAGTCTAATGTCTGACAGGTGGTGACATAATTAGAACCACCCCCACTTAGGGTTCAAGAGGACCCCTTTTAGCTTTTTACAGGTGAAGAAAGGAGAGCATGCAAAAGGAGAAAGTGGTCGTTATTCAGACATGCAACCAACAATGATGAAAAAAAATTGCAGTCTTTCTCTCTCTGTCATGGCTTCCTGCAGACTATTGAATCAGACATGCCATTGTTGTTGTTCTCCACACTCTTTTACTTTGTTGACCAAACTTTCTTAGCTTAAATTGCGCCCAGGCATTGCTTTTCTGGTCAGTCATCCCCCTCAGGTAGGCCTTGCTTACAAGTATCACACCCAACAAGTATGGGGCCTCTTTGCTGTCAAGTTGTCGACTTTAGCACACCCCCAACATGGGCAATCAAGACATAGCCCCATATCTCCTTCAAACTTTTTTTTTAATATGGACACACATCATGCATTATTGGTGCTCGAACCCGAGTCTCAAGGGATAATAAACATCTACCTTTGCCACCAGAACACAAGGAGATGAGCTACCTCCTTCAAACTTTAATAAAGAGAGAATATAAACAAAATGTTACCTTGGAATGTTCATGTAGCATTTCACATTTCGTGGTTGAATTATGGTTTCTGTTTTTATATTATACTGAGGGTTTTATGTTCTGTATTTTATTCTTTGATTCTGTACTTAAACACCCTTGAAATGAAACAAACAACAATGGCATGTCTGATTCAATGTTCTGCAGGATGCCATGAGAGATTAGAGTTTTTAAAGCTAGCCTACCCCATATGCAATCCTATCTTGAAATGAAACAGAAGGGTTTATGAGAGACCGACGAGTATATTTCCCCAATCCAACATTGTTGAGAGTAAAAATCAGTACTCCAGCAGTAAAAGGAAGTTGAATTTCCATGATACATGTTAAAGATGATGATGGCTTATGGTTTTAACAAAAGACACTTTAGGACTGAAAACTTTACAAGTGCACCAAGGTTCAGTTTTCTTAAGAATACAGATCAAAGTGATAGCAGTAATTTTCCATCATCTATGCACCATTCATTGCAGTATCATGGATTCCATTGGCATCTTCCTGAATCTTGCCGTTCACTTGAGTTCTCGGCCTCTAAATAAATTAGAAAGAGAAACATAAATACCAATCTAAATTCGATATCAAGATGAAGGTATTCAGAGAATTAACAAATGAGATTACCATACCCAATCTGCAGGGTCCACAGAATTCCCATTCAAGAGCTTGTGATTCTCTTCTTTGGATTTACTATCCTTGTCTTTCGTACTCAACGGTAGCAACATAGGTAAATTTCCGCTGCTTCTGTCGGGCAACTCTGCAGTGATATATCAGGGTTAGAAGATTGAACCCCAATCATTGAGGGAGTAATTAGACCAAAATTTGATAAGATAAAATAATTCAAACCTGGAAGCTTCTTGTCTATGAAGAATACCACTAAATTAACAGTATACCTGCAGAAAAAATCTTACCATTGTCAAACTAAATCAAAGAAAATATATATATATATATATATATAAATCCTAATTGTAAATAGATATCTCAAGAGTGTACTCCGTACCATGCAACAACTACATCAACTGTGTAATGTTTGCGGGATGCGACAATCAAGAGACTTTGAACAATAGCTACCAACCAAGCAAAGTGCTTTATACAGCTGCAATTAGACAACAATACCATCAGAAATCTATCAATTAATCGCATTTTGCCTATTACCAGATCTAAGCATTTTGCTTTTGAGAATCAGAAACGTTATGAGAATGGCACTCAAGACAATTTTTTCGTGTTCCCAACAATTATATATTGTTTTATTCTTAATTCTGTTTGGGGCTAATAGCTAGAAACACGTAAAAGGAGAAAGCAGTCTTTTACCTTTTCGTGCCATATTTCTGATACGTGAGCACAAAGACCAGGGTGAAGATCATGTGTGACGAAAAAATCAAGTCACCGCAACCATATATTACACCACGAGGAACTGCAAATTTGTCGAGCAAATGAGCCAAAATTTCATAATAAAAACACACCTATATCTTTGAAAGCAATAAATTGAAATTTTCAACAAAACAAAAGAATACATACAATTAATTAAGAAAACTTCTAACGCACTATGTGGTTTAGGCAACCTGGCAAGCTTTGAACCCTGCCAAAAACAATTATTTAGTAAATGATCTTAAAAGTCAAAATGCAAAGATGAAGTTAAGTGCAAGCTGGGCAAGCTCACATATAATTTCAATACTATACCTCTCGGCAATGATAGTTTGGTCCTGGAAGCTGGGTAGAATAGAATGTGATAATTCGGAGAGCCTGAGAAGCCTGCGGCAAAAATAAACAAAGAAAAGAAACAACTGTGAGTAAAATATGAGGAAATGCTTAAAACTTCAAAATTTATCAACATTCACTATTCAACTGAGCAATAAGTTCAGTTTTATTAAACATATTATGACTGATGAAAATGTTAATCCTAGAGCATGGGTGCACATATATACTCAAAACAAATATAAACTAAGCATCAGTACTCACAACTAGAAATGCTAGCACCCTGCACCAGACAAGAACTGTGTAGATCTTTTTGCTCTTGAAGATGAAAGGATGGAAAGTCCACTGCAAATAACACTTTATATGTGAGAAGTGAAGAAAATAAAAAGCTCCCAAATTCCAATAGAACTAAAATAAGAGCACTGCAATACCAAGTACTAAAGAACTGAGAACTAAATTAAACAAGTGAAGAAAAAGGAGAGTATCAGAATAACTTTACCAATACAAATGATAAGAAGACAAAGGTGAACACAGTCTCACTGATGTAGGCTTTATCTTGTCCAAGCTCCTAAATTTACAAGAAAATTAAATATAAGAATACATTTCACAAATTAATAGACACATAATAGAGATAAGCAAGGAGAAAAAAAAGGAAAGAAAAAAAGAAACATGTTCATACAGGAAGAATATAGAATCCAAGATCCTGAAGTGTTGGCCCTGGCCTGTGTAGGTAATGAACTCCTCGAGCAGCTAGACCATGAATATACTGCAGAGATGAAAAAAAAAATGCACGTTTCAGACCCAGAATAGAACTCCAAGTCTAATTATAAAATGACCATAAATTAAGCATACTTTAATCTTGGAAAATAAAAACACTAAACAAGTTATTGATGATCTATAAATAGAAATGGGTTTAATTTGAACAAAATGAAACCTGAAAGATGAGACCAGCAAGAAGGTATTTCCAGTTATCTAGAAGAAGATTGATCTCTGTAGTTGTTTCTGAACAAAATCTCTTCCATAACTACAAAAAGGAAAGAAAAAAATTAACAAATACAAACAAAAAATTCAAATAAGAATGAAAAAAAAAAAAAACCTTTGAAGCTTCGCGACCAATGTAAAGTGTCATCTTATTATTGTTGGGTAACAGCAAGTTCCATAGCAGCTCAAACCCCAGTAATCAAGGTGAACATCATTAAAAAAAAACTCAATCTTTTTTTAAAAAAATCCCCCTTTTACCAAATCCTTAACAAGTTAACCGCCGCCAAAAAAAAAGAAACTTTTTTCTTTGAAATCAACCACAACTGAAAAATCGATGCCTCTTCAAGCGATCATCAAAGACAAGGCGATCCCACGATCAAGATCGACAAAGAAACCGAGTGAGGGAAGAAAGGGTTGAATTAAGGCTTCTTCAGCTTCGATATAAATTAAGGAAACCTTTTGTTTCGGAAAAAAAAAAGAAAAAAGAAAGCTTTGAGAATGTGATATTGCTGGTTTTATCTGTGTGTATCTTCCTTTTGGGCTATGATTCGCTGGTGTTTCCGAGTATAAAGAAAGGCGACGCGAAATGAACACGGAGAGGACTATGAGGCTTTTTATTTCAAAAAAATTTCACCCAACTGAAATCACAAAGCAGACAGAAACGGTAATTCCTTAAATACTTCTTAAACATCAGTTTAAATTTAAATTAAACTCAAATTTAAACTAGTTTGAGAAAAATAAACTTTCGACTGTCGGTGCATAAAATATTTTTTTATTAATTAAAGTCAGAGATGGATCTACAAGGGTTAGAGGGTATAGTCGCCGTCTAAAAATTTAAAATTTATATATAATTTAGAATTTTTTATGTATTTTTTTATTGAAAATCTATTTTCGTCCCTCCTAAAATTTTATAAATTTGTCCTCTTAAAGTTTTATAAGTTCGGTCCTTCTAACATAAAATTCTGCGTCCGTCCATAATTAAAGTCCAAACACAAACATTTTCCTTCTTCAATCAAGGCCGAGTTTGGTATTATCTTTGGAAATTGTTCTAAAAATAATTTTAAGTATTTTTAAAATGTTTGGTTTAAATATATAATATTATTATTGAAAAATATTTTTAAGTGGATAAAATATTTATTTTTCATATTATTTTTATAAGTTTAAAAAATTAATGTTCCTTAGGAATAATTTTACTCAAAAAATATTTTTTAAAAATATAAAAAGTATGAATTCCAACTTTTGAAAATAATTTACGAAATTCAAAAATATTTTTAACCTGAAATATAGTTTCAAACTTTTACGTTAATTTTAATTTAAAAAAATAACTAAAAAAACTGATTTTTATAAAAATAAAAAAGAAATACGGTCAACTTTGAAGTGCTTTGGACAGTAAGTGAATTACTGAAATATCCTTTTATTAGGTGAAATAGTCACGAGCGTCTCGGTTTACGATAATTATTAAGCAGCCTTGACACTTGGCATCTAGGGTTGTAAAAACAAGTCAGGACCTGAAAACCTGCCTGAAACCTGCTCGAGTCAGAACTTGATTTGACCCGAGAATTCGATGATCTGAACCCGAACTGTAACTGACTGTTGCTGACCTGAACCCGAGTTGAACCTGT